>CAWUFW010000702.1:3195000-3763695 GCA_963921515.1 Calotriton arnoldi
CAGGACAATGTCATACATTCACCCCAGTACAGAGATCTGGGCCTAAATCCATCGTTTTTTTGCTCACCATGCCATTCCAGTTTGAACCCAGCCATATGCAAATCAGTCTTGACCCTGTGCCTCATGGGAACAGTCCAGCCCGAACTGCCAAGCCAGGTCCTCCCTGGACTGGAAACAAGCATCCTAGGACCGGTTTCGGGGTTTCACCCCTCATCAGCCAGGATAGCTTGACTCCAGTGGCATGGAGAGCACGGGACCCACGTCTGGGCATACCCGTCCCACAGTTTGGGCCACACCCAGATGCCAGAATTCATTTGGGAGAATTCACTTACATATTGAGGGAACTTGTGAAGAAGACAATGTTGGAAGTCAAATCTGGCTCCCCTCTAGATCCCTGCCCTCGCTGCGTCTTTTCCCAATTAGCTCCCTTTCTTAGTCTGCATTTTACTCACATTTTTAACATCTCTTTGAGAAGTGCCAGTTATCCTGATGTATGGAAACAAGCATTGATTCTTCCTCTAGCTAAGAAAGCAGGACTAGAGGTTTCAGCATTGTCTAACTATTGCCCAATTTCCCTACTTCCATACATGTCAAAAGTCTTTAAAAGACTTGTCAACCGTCAGTTGACAACCTCTTTAGAAGATAACAATATATTAGATCCCTCTCAGACAGGCTTCAGACCCAGGAATAGTACAGAAACCACCCTCCTGGCTGTCCTGGGTAATATAAGATTGGAAGTAGATCAGGGCAAAACGTTTGACACTGTCGCAAATAGCCTTTTGATAAACATTCTGCACAAAGCTGGGATTAATTCTATAGCTCTACAGTGGTTGGGCTAATTTCTGAGCAATAGAACTCAGTCTGTCCAGTTGGGCACAATAAGGTCTTCTTTCCACAGCTCCAACTGTGGGGTGCCACAGGACTCATCACTGAGCCCAACACTTTTTAATGTCTATGTTGCAGCCCTTGCTAAAATGGTGCACAAGTGGGGTTTTGAAATCTGTTCCTATGATGATGACGCGCAATTGATTATCGCAGTCTGCGAGAAATACAAAGAAACCAGACAGAACCTCTCCGGATGCTTAAAGGAGGTAGCCAGCTGGATGAGGATTCATTGCTTGAGGCTGAATGCTGGAAAAACAGAGATTCTGCTTTTTGGAGGGGCCATTGATATTTGGGATCCTTCATGGTGGCAGGAGTCCCTCGGATCTGCTCCTAAACCAAAAAAACTGGTACGAAATCTGGGGGTCCTGATCGATGAGTCTCTAACTATGCATGAGCAAGTCATTGCTACTGGCAGCAATTGCTATGGTCTGTTGAAACATTAAAAAAACATTGTTTAACTGGATTCCGGTAGAATGGCACAGAACCATAGTCCAAGCCCTTGTGTTTAGTAGATTGAACTATGGAAATGCCTTCTATTTTGGAATGCCAGACGACCTGTTTTCCCGTTGCAGGTGATTCAAAACATGGTTGTATAGCTCATCTGTGATAAAGATAAGTACAGTTCGGCCTCTGCGGGTCTTAAAACCCTTCATTAGTTGCCTATTCGGATGAGAGTCAAATTCAAACTTTTGTGTCATGCACACAGGGCTCTCTACAAATCCGGCCAAGTGATCCTTCAATCTAGAATGGAGTTTTACACTCCCTCAAGAAGCCTGAGATCTACAAATCTCACCCTTGCCAAGACTATACGGGTGAAGAAAGCAGGAGCTGGAGGTCGCTCTTTCACCCATTTAGCTGCAGCACACTGGAATTTAGTGCCTCTTGATCTTTGCTGCACAAAGGACTATCTTAAATTTAGAAAGAAGCTCAAGACGTGGCTCTTTCCAAAATAACTGTTTGCTTATTGTTCCCTGTATACTTCTATATATGCTACATGGCAAGTTACAGCACTGTGATATCCTTTTGGGATGAGTGATGTGCTTTGTAAAAACCATAAATAAATATTTCCTAACTATAACATCCCTGTAACCTTTGGTTTTTTGAGTGTATTTCTAAGGTTTTTCATTTGTTTTTAAATGGATATTATAGACTAGAGGTGTTTAATGGTCCACTATTTCATTCATTTGTGTGTGTGTGAGTCCTTCTTATTTGTTTAACTTTATTAATAACTTGGATTTTTTTTCGTCGCAACGTCCTCACGATTTCCAAGGAGACGCCGCGAAAACGGCGTATTTACACACAGTGTAAAACACATGTAGACACACATTCTACAGTATGTTCAACAATAGGGGTTTACTAGTATAATGTTTGAACTTGTGTTTTTGTACCCATTTTATATAAAAACAATCTTTGCAGTGTATTTTCTGTTTTTGCGGTGATGCTGGACATCGCGATGACGTTGGTAGTCGCAACGACCGCATCTTTTTAAAAAATTGTAAAACACGCATATATACACACATTCTACAGTGTGTTTGACAATAGGGGTTTACTACTATAATATTTAAACTTGTGTTTTTGTACGTATTTTATACAAAACTACTTTTGCATTCTATTTTCAGATTTTTTTCGGTGACGCCTTTTTTTGCTATGACATAGGTAATCGCGACAACTGTCTTTTTAAAAAGTGTAAAAAACATATATAAAGATATTGCATAGTAGGTTTGACAGTATGTGCTTATTCACATGGCGTTTAAACTTATCATTGTGTATTTACTTTAGCGAAAACTACTTTTATATTCCATTTCTGGTGTTCGCGATGACATTCGTGTTCGCGAAGATCACGTGATCTGGAAAGAAAGTGATATGGTTGGATGAGACATTTTTCAAGTATCTCAATAGGAAGTCCCAACCCATTCTTTTTTCCTGAATGTTCCATTCATTGTAGGGTCATTATGACCAGGTGTGTCTGCAGTGCAGTACTTTGTTTAGAGTTTAGCTATTTTGGATTTTTTTGAGAAACAATAGCAACAGGAGGTACAGCAGGACATTCAGAAGGTAGAGGATGGAGATCGTGCAGATACCGAGCCTCAACAAAAAAAAACAAGTATTGCATGGAAGTTCTTCAGCACTATGTCTGGAGAGTCAAAGGCGGTTGCGAAATTTGTTAATTGATCTCTTTGTGGGAAAACTCTATCAAGAGGGTCCAATAAAAAGTACTCTTTTGATACATCTTTTAAGTTGTACCATCCCAAAACTGGGATGGACAGAGAAGCTGCAGGACGATTGTCAACTTCGGCTGCACCACCTGTACCAGGGCAAAAAGTCCCCTCACAGGTTGAGAGCCGTAATGTGGAGCCTGAAGTGTGTCGGATGGCAATGTAGTGCATGGACTGCACAACTATAGTCACTGCTGGACAGCCGTCAGTTGCAGCTATCCAAGATGCAGCAAAGCAGCACAAATGTTAATTTTGTTTTTCAAAACCTAGTTTTTGAGGCTTGCTTGTGCAGCTTGTTTTAACTTTGCCTTACCTTCTTCCCATTTTCTTTCTACAAAAAACACCCCAAAAAATAATAAAATGTTGAAAAAGCACAAAGTAAGCTATCCAAAAAAAATCACAAAAAAAGGTTCTTGTTAGAACTGCCTTTTATGGTTAAAAAAGATAAAGTATGCTGTGTGGGTGAATGACTAGTTATCTGAATGACTGTATAGATGACTCAGTGGTACATGAGTAGTTGTGTGAATGGCTGTGTGCTTAAAAGTATAGGTGAATGGTGCATGGATGATTGAATGAGTGGTGCATGGATGTTACAATGAGTGCAAGAGCGGTGAATGGATGTTTGAATGAGTGCATCAGTGGTGTATGGCTAATTGAATGAGTGCATGAGAGGTGCATGCATAATTCAATGACTATATGAGTGGTACATGGGTGATTGAATGAGTGCAGGGATGATTGAGTGCATGCGAGGTGCATGAATATAGGAATGAGTGCATGAATGGTGCATGGATGCATGAGAAGTAAATGGATGTTAGAATGAGTGGTGCATGGATGTTAGAATGAGTTCATGAGTAGTGTATGGATGATTGAATGAGTGCATGAGTGGTGCATGAATGATTGAATGAGTGCATGAGAGGTGCATAGATATTTGAATGAGTGCCTTAGTGGTGCATGGATGGTTGAATGAGTGCATGAGAGGTACATGGGTGTCAAAAGAAGTGCATGAGTAGTCTATGGATGATTCAATAAGTGCATGAATGGTACATGGATGATTGAATGAGTACACAAGAGGTGCATGGATGTTAGAATAAGTGGTGCATGGATGTTAGAATGAGTGCATGAATAGCGCATGTATGATTGAATGAGTGCATGAGTGGTGCATGAATGATTTAATGAGTGCAAGAGAGTTGCATGGATGTTAGAATGAGTGCATGAGTGGTGCATGGATGTTAGAATGAGTGCATGCATGGTGCATGGATAAATGAATGAGTGTATGAGTGGTGGATGAATGATTAAATGAGTGCATGTATGGTATATGGATGATAGAATGAGTGCATGGGAGGTGCATTGATGTTAGATGAGTGCATGACTGGTGCATGGATAATTGAATGAGCGCATCAGTAGTGTGGATGATTGAATGAGTGCATGAGAGGTGCATGCATAATTCAATTAATACATGAGAGGTGCATGGATGTTTGAATGAGTGCATCAGTGGTGTGTGGATGATTGAATGAGTGCATGACTGGTGCATGGATGATTGAATGAGTGCACAAGAGGTGCACAGATGTTAGAATGAGTGGTGCATGGATGTTAGAATGAGTGCATAAACAGCATGGGTGATTGAATGAGTGCATGAGAGTTGCATGGATGTTAGAAAGAGTGCATGAGTGGTGCATGGATAGTTGAGTGCATGAGAGGTGAATGGGTGTTAGAATGAGTGCATAAAGGGTATATGAATGATTGAATGAGTGCTTGCGAGGTGCATTGATGTTAGAATGAGTGCATGACTGGTGCATGGATAATTATATGAGTGCATCAGGGGTGTGTGGATAACTGAATGAGTGCTGCATGGATGTTAGAATGAGTGAATGACTGGTGCATGGATAATTGAATGAGTGCATCAGTGGTGCGTGGAAGATCGAATGAGTGCATAACAGGTGTATGCATAATTCAATGACTACATGAGTGATGCATGGATGATTGAATGAGTGCATGAGAGGAGCATGGATTTAAGAATGAATGCATGAGTGGTACATGGATGATTAAGTACATGAAAGGAGCATGGATGTAAGAATGAATGCATGAGTGGCGCATGAATGATTGATTTCGTGCATGAGAGGTGCATGGATGTTTGAGTGCATCAGTAGTGTATGGATGATTGAATGAGTGCATTAGTGGTGCATGGATGTTGGAATGAGTGCAGGAGTGGTGTTTGGATGATTGAATGAGTGCATGAATTGTGCTTGGCTGATTGAATTAGTGCATAAGTGGTACATGATTGATTCAATGAAATGAGTGGTGCATAGATGATTGAATGAACGCATGAGAGGTTCATGGATGTTAGAATGAGTGCATGAATGGGGTATAGATGTTAGAATGAGAGCATAAGTAGTGCATGCATGAATGAATGAGCGCATTAGTGGTGTATGGATGATTGAGTTAGTGCATCATTGATGCATGGATGATTAAATGAGTGCATGAGTGGTATGTGGATGATTCAATGAGTGCATGACTGGTGTATGAATGTTAGAATGAGTGTATCAGTGCAATGCTATTAAAATGAGTGCATCAGTGGTGCATGGATGATTGAATGAGTACATAAGTGATCCATGGATAATCGAATGAGTGCATGAGTAGTACATGGATGATTTAACAAGTCCATGAGTAGGGCATGGATGTTAAAATGAGTGCATGACTGGTGAATGGATAATTGAATGAGTGCATACAAGGTGCATAAGATGTTAGAATTAGTGCATGAGTGTTGTATAGATGATTGAATCAGTGTATAAGTGATGTATGAATGATTTAATGAGTGTATCAGTGGTGCATGTATTATTGAATGAGTGCATAAGTGATCCATGGATAATCGAATGAGTGCATAAGTAGTACATGGATGTTCGAACAAGTCCATGAGTAGTGCATGGATGTTAAAATGAGTGCATGACTGGTGAATGGATAATTGAATGAGTGCACACAAGGTGCATAAGATGTTAGAATTAGTGCATGAGTGGTGCATGCATGAATGAGTACGTGCATGAGTGGTGTATGCGTGATTGAATGAGTGCAAGATTGGTGTATGGGTGATTAAATAAGTTTATCAGTGATACATGGGTTACTCAATCACTGCATGTGTGTGTATGGGTGACTGAGTGGGTGTATAATGAGTCATACAAAAAAGTGACTGCTTCTGCGAGTGGTAGTATGGGTGACTCGATGGTTGTATAATGGGTTGTATGAGAGACTCAGTGCCTGTGTGACTGGCTGTATGAGTGAGTAAGTCCTAGTATAAGTGGGTGTGTGGGAGCTAGTGTAAGTGTCTCTGTGAGTGAGTTAGTGGCTGTGTAAATGGCTGTATGGCTGAGAGAGTGGATGTGCCAGTGATTTATCAGTGACTCAATTGGTGTGTCACTGGCTGTTTAAGTGAATGAGTGGAGATGTGATCTAGTCTCTAAGTTAAATAGCTGGTATATCAGTGCCTGTATCTCTGAGCGACTGGTTCTATGCCACACTGTATAGGTAAGTGATTGAATGTGTTAGTGTGTGCATAATTAAGTGTGTGAATAATTGAGTAAGTTGTTGTGTGACTACCTACAAATGTGCTGTAATGCACTGTAACATTTAATTAGGAAACTGAGAAAAGAAACTAATGGGAAAGTATGGCAAGTACACTTTGGGGGTGATTAGGATGGCGGGCGGACTTCAGTCCGCCCGCCATCCTAGTGGTAACGGGACCGCCCGCCTGCCATGCGGCGGTCCCGCCACCCAAATTATGATGCGACCGCCACCGCAGCGGTCGCATCTGGCATTTTAACATTGCGGCGGGTGCTGCTGGCTGCAGCACCCGCCGCAATAGGAAAATGCCATGTTGTGCATTTCCATGCACAACGTGGCAGGCACCGTGCGGTGCCTGCCACCTTGTGCATGGACATGTAGGGGGGTGCACCCACCCACCCCCCTGGGGGCTCACAACGGGCCCCCAAAGCAAATCCCCGCCAGCCTTTCCGCATGGAAAGGCCTTGAAATCACAGCATCCTAATATGGCTGGCGGTGCCTGCTAGGCACCGCCACCATATTTGGGCCCCTGCTCCTCCCGGCCGGCAATCGTAATGATTGCCGACCGCTGGAAAAGCGGCAGATGCACTTTGCGCCCGCCGCGATACCCACCGCTATCGTAATATGGCGGTGGGTAATTCACGTTACGATGGCGTAACGGTCGCCACCGCCGGCCCGGCAGGGGCGATCGTTACGCTATCGCAATGACCCCCTAAATGTTTAAAAACATTCTCTATGGATATGAGGAAGCAATATGTGTGTGGTAGAAGACCATTTTTGAGACAATCAATCAATCATAAACTTTATTCGATTTGACAAGCAAATCATAAAAGCACATAAATGGCAATACATTCAATATAAAATGTCATAAGGCAAAAATACATAATTTAGGTGAAATACTCAAGATCATTAAAAGGTTACTAAATTCTATAAAACCATTGGGAATGAAAACAAATAAGATGAGAAGTAAAATGGCAACTCAATAGGATTATTCAAATATACATTTCTTGACAAATCTGTCATAGCCTCAACAGAATCCCATTTCCCTCCTGCAAGAAAGATAAAGTGCATATGCAAAAGGAAGGAAGAAAAGCGCTACAGTGTGCGCTATGAATTGATGCACTCAGTTATTCGTATCGTTTTCATATTATGTGGGCTCCTGTTATAAAATGTAAGACCGCAATGCAAATATCAAAGGAGTAGAGCGACTGTAAGTGACTAAAACCTTGTCTATAAGAACAAGGGCGGCCTCAGGTAGATGTTTTGCCACTTTATTACATGGGCAGGCCGAAAGGTAGTCTTGCTAACTACCTTGATTGAGAAAGGCTACAAAAAGTGCAATGTTCTTAAGCAGAGTCTGGTTAGATAAAATATGTGTTGAGGATCCAGAAAAAAATATAGGTAGGATTGCATCTGCTTGGTGGAAAAACTATCATTGCCCATGCTCAAGACTCTTCAACTGCAGTCACTATTGAAAAAGAAAAAGAAGATAAAGATATGTTAGTATTTAATCTTCAAAATTACACATACATAACAATACACATTGTTTATATTGTAAGACTATATTACAATATAGTAAAAATATAATTTTACCCTTTTTTACTGTTCACAGCTTTCATACTTCTTCACCCTAAATCATGGTTTGCATGAAGCATCATCCTCGAACAGTGGGGAAAAAACAATCAATGGATTATAAAACACAAACACCAAAGCTGCATAGTAGATCACTACAAATAAGTGATACTATGCATTTCACTCACTACAAGTCATCAATTAGTGGCTTTTTCTACATATAGTACAGTAATCTGAGAAAATGTATTTTGAAAATATTCTCATATTATTATATCTGGTACAATATCAGAAATACATGTGAAATACTCTTCAATGTTTTAGATCCTTTTGAAAACATCACCCCTGGTAGGCCAAATGATGTGTAAACTACTGATGATCCATGTAGACAAAATCCCATACAGTACTTTTTTGCCAGAAATAGGACGTACAAGTTTAGTTGCAGAAACAAAAGAGGACAATTTTTTACTTTTGAAAGCAGCGTTTGGCTTCATCTTAAGGCTGCAGTAATTGGAGAATATCCATCCACTTTCACACTTTAATTAGAGTGTTGAGTTTAGTTCTTATATTTACTCCTTTCTCCAATATAAAAGAACTCTTGATTTTTCAAAGATCTTTCTGAAAACATTACCATCAGTATGCTGAATAATACCACGCAGTAGAATGTAGAAGTTATTGTTGGAGAAACAAAACACTTTTTAGTTCCAACTTAACGCTGCTGTAGTTGGAGAATATCCATTCAGTTTTTAACTGTAATTAGAGAATGTAGTGTGTAGATGTTATATAAACTCCTTTGTTGACTTTAAAAGGAATCTTGCATTTTTATCAACTTTTTGAAGACATTACCCCCGATTGGCCGAATAATGTCTAATAAACCGATAAAAACAATACAAAAACAATGATGGGATGCACTCCTTTCTATTATTTGTAATCCAAATTTGTCAATTGATAATCCAAGAATGCGTGCTTTGCACCGGTAAGGTGCCATGCCCCAACGACACCTGGAATTGACAATATCTATAGATGAGGCATCATATTGCCTCAAACCGGTCGCACTGCTGAATTGTGCCTCTGTGGCAGAACAATTTCTCATGTATCCAATTTTTACTCCATTTTCAATTCTGTACTCCTTCTTTTCCATCCTTGTAATACTTGCATGCGCACACGGGTATTTTGCCAATTTTCAAGTTTTCTACTGCTAAAGCTGTGCCCATCCGGACCTCTTGTTTAAGCATGACAGATGCAAAAGTTATTACTATTACTCATTATTCAGAGTGCTCAGATAAGGGTTTAGCGCAAGGAATAAGGACAGGTTAAGATTTACTAAAGCATTGTTGTAAGTTTTAGATAAATGATGAAAGTTGAAGATGTCAGATGTAACAAAAAGACTTACAGGGTAATGGTCAGTTGTTTTATTGTTTATTTACAGTATCCCCTGACGAAGGGCGCCTAAAGCCCGAAATGCATTGGGTCTTATAAATAAAGCTGCTTTGAACGAACTTTTGCATCTGTCATGCTTAAACAAGAGGTCCGGATGGGCACAGCTTTAGCAGTAGAAAACTTGAAAATTGGCAAAATACCCATGTGCGCATGCAAGTATTACAAGGATGGAAAAGAAGGAGTACAGAATTGAAAATGGAGTAAAAATTGGATACATGAGAAATTGTTCTGCCACAGAGGCACAATTCAGCAGTGCGACCGGTTTGAGGCAATATGATGCCTCATCTATAGATATAATAAACAGATAAACCACGTAATAAAAAACACTGTATACCACTTTTGTATCCACAAATTATCCTCAGAACTTTGGTTGAAGAAAGAAGAGATATGATTTTGGTAATTTCTTAGGTAGTCTTGATTTGGATTTTAGATTAAGGACATTGCATTCTGTCCATCCAGATTGGCATCTTAAATATAGTGTAGTGTCCAGAGGTTGTATTAACTCCTTGATGTAAGATGATAACTAAAGTAGTAAAACTCCTTCCTGAAACAGATTTTTGTCCAGCTACGAAGTTTGTAATTTCAGTTTTCAATTTTGAACCATATGCTCTGCATCGTTGTGGCATCACTATAAGGAATTTTTCAGTTGTTTGTAAAAACAACGTAGACATGACATCTGATCCACAGTTTGGGCAGGTCATATTTTGGTTCGCCTTTTTCAACAATTTCTTTAGAAGGCACGGTTTTACATCTAGTAATGTCAAGTAGAGGAATCATTCAGAATAAATTTCAGTGCTGAAGGTGAATCCGCAATCATGATTCCATTTGTAACTCAACCCAAATAATGCATTACTATTTGCTTCTTCTTGCTCTAACACTCCTAGCTTTGCTATAATAAATTCTTGTGCATCTTGTTGAATATTTAAAGAAAACATAACTGGTCTGGTAGATACTTCTATAAGATCTCGGATTCCTGAAACAGAATGTATTGAACTTCTGTCACTCAGTAAACGTTGCAGCAAACTATATAGTGCAGACTATATTCTCTTATCTCTTTTTGTTCAATTTGGTTTGCTAAATGTGGTAAGTGGAAAAGTACATTCAAAACAATATTCACATAGCAGTTCACCCCTGATGTGTTTTCGAACTGAGAGCCTACAACTTCTCTATGTTATGTTAAAGTGACTTGTTGAGCGCACGTACACCGAGCGGTTTCTTGGCGCTGAGCTGGGACGGTTTCAAACACTAGACAGTAGGTTTAATTGTAAGCCTGGGAGAATAGCCATGTTTTAAGTAGTTTCCTGAACTGGGTGTAAGAGGTGGCCAAGCGCAGTTCAAGAGGGAGAGGGTTCCAAAATTGAGGTGCCAGGGTCGAGAATCTGAGGCCCCCATGTTTCTTCCGTTTAAAGGAGCTGGAGATCAACAGGTTCTTATTAGAAGAACGTAAATCGCGGGAAGGAGCATATCGCTGTATCTTTGAGGCGATAAAGGCCGGGCCGTGTCCAGAGAGGGCTTTATAGATGGTACAGCCTAACTTGAAGAGGCAGTGTTGGGTCACAGGGAGCCAATGGAGGCTCTTCAACAATGGTTTCACATGGTGGTGCTTAGGTTGACCATGAATAAGCCTGACCGCTTGGTTCTGCACCAATTGTAGCCGATGTACTTGGTATACTGGGATGTCAGTATACAAGGAATTTGCGTAATCAATACGCGACATTACCAGGGCAAGGACAACTTTGGTCAAGGCTTCGGTGGTCAGAAATCTACTGATTTTCCAAATTCTCCGCAGATGGAAAAAACAAGCGGAGACCACTGAGCTGATCTGGGCCTTCATAGTAAGATCATTGCTGATCACGATTCCCAGGCTTTTGACCGAGCTGGCTGGGAGTGGGGGGGCACCCCAGTAGTGGAGGCCAGAAATTAGAATTCCAAGGATTAGCTGGGCCACCGGTAAGAATCAGCTCGGTTTTGTCGGGATTTAATTTGAGCTGGTTGACGTTCATCCAGTTGCTAATAAAATTCATGGTAGATTGAAAGCTCGCAACTGATGATGGGGATGAGTCGATATTAAACACTAGCTGAAGGTCATCAGCATAGTTAAAAGTTACGACCTCTCTCTTTCGAAGGGCCAGAATTAAGGGTAAAATGTACAGGTTAAAAAGAAGGGGTGAAAGGGAGGAGCCCTGCGGAACTCCGCATGTCAGTCTTCTTTTTTCAGTGGAGAAATTAGCAAGGTGGACTGCTTGGAAGCGGTTGCTGAGGAAAGAGGTAATCCACTTCAGCGCCAGACCCTGGATCCCGGCACATCCGACACGGTCGATCAAAAGATGGTGGTCGACCGTGTCAAAGGCGGCCAACAAATCCAGGAGCACCAAGGCTTGAGTGGTGCTCTGGCCGACCAGAGCACCACTCAAGCCTTGAGTGGTGACCAGAGCACCACTCAAGGCTTGAGTGGTGCTCTGGTCGGCCCCCCTTCTTAATTCATCGAGGACTGCCAAGATGACTGACTCAGTGGAGTGTGCTGGTCTAAAACCTGCTTGATGTGAATCCAGGTAATGAGATTGCTCTACAAAGGCGCTGAGACTGTTAGCAACATGGGCTTCTAAAATTTTTCCCAAATAAGGCAGCAGAGATATGGGGCGATAATTGCTAGGTATCGAGGGGTCGGCGCACGGTTTCTTCAGGATAGGAACAACTTCCGCGCTTTTAAATAGATTAGGGACAATACCTTGGGCAAGGGAGTTATTTAGAAGCGATAAAGGGGGGTCTGGGCAGTGCAGAAAAACTTCCCGAAGGATGTGGGGGGGACAACTGTCCGTAGGGGAACCGGAACAGATCTTTTTAATTAGGGCAAAGAAAGCATCTCGGGTGATAAAAGGAATTTGATCAAGGTGAGAGGGGTTGGTGTGTGAGCACGGAGGGTCCGAAGGTGGGATAGACTTGGGGATACTGGCCTTAATGATGGCAATTTTCTCAATGAAAAATGTGTTAAGGGAGTCGCATAAGAATTGTGATGGGGTGTGTTTAGCAGTGACACGATCTGGTTTGACAAGTTCATCCACTATGGAGAAGATGTCCTTAGCTTTGTTGGTTGATTTTAATATTTTAGAGGAGAAGTAATCTGCTTTGGTCTGGAGGATGGTGGTAAACGTAATGGGGGAACCCAGTGTCCCTCAGAACCTGGGTATGCATATTAAAGTAAAAATTGGTTCTGTCGGGGTTTACAATTACTTAAAGTAAGTAGCAACAGCTTACTTATAACACGTATCAACGATTTGAAAAAGAAGAATATATAACACACACCAAAATTATGATTCAATAATGTATTCAGAAAAAATCAGATAATCATGGCTGTCGCAATTTACAATTTCAATTGCAATATGAAATACGTGACTGTGGTGAAAAAAGTGACATGTGGTGGTTGGTGATAAAGACAGTACACTATATACAGAAACAATTTGAGCGTGCAATAAAAGAAGGGAAGAATTATTTTTTCTCGTATGTCCTTATTATTTAACACATATGCTTCAAGATCCTAATGACAAATAAGACTGTGATCATGAGCGTTGTGTAGACATGTGCAGTACGCCGACGTTTCGACCCTGTTAATTGCGCACAATTGAGATGCGTCAAGGTGGGTCTTCTTCAAGGCAGGAGGGGGGGATTGACAGCCAAAAGGTAGATTTCTATGGTAACTCCGCAAATTATCAATGGTGGGTTTAAGAATAAACCAAATGCATCTCAACCAGCCGGTTGGAGCCTCAGAATTAGTCAGTAAATGACTTCCACCCGTCGGTTGGAGTCTTAATTTTTAGCCAGTCCAGTGATTTTCGTGATCTGGCAAAGAAACGTCCATCCGTCAGTGGCTTTTTTTGGGGTAGCGCTTTTGTAATCACGGAGTAAGGACACGAAAATAGCCTTTTTATCGGGGCAGTAATCGCGTCTCCACTTGCGTTCAGCTTGTCGCAGAGCCAGTTTCTTTGTCTTTAGGTCATCAGAGAACCAGCGTTGAGCGTCATGGGGCCTCTTGTTTTTAATTTTCCTCAAGGGGGCTATGTTGTCTCTGGCAGATTCCAGCCAGGTGTTGATGTTTTCTGCCTGGATGTGGGGGGATTCCTCCTGGGCAGTGGGGGCTGAGGCGGTTAACGAGGAACAGAATTCTATAGTGTCCACACGACTCCAGTTTCTGGTCATGATATTACTTGAAGAAGGGGCTATAGTAGGGGGAGTACTAGGGATAAAAAAGGTAATAAAATGATGGTCCGACCATGTACAAGGGGAAATCAGTAGATGAGAAATTTCCAGGTTGGATGTCCAGACCTGGTCTAAGATGTGCCCCTTTATGTGGGTGGCTACCTTTACATGCTGGGTGCAGTTCATTCCCATTAAAAGATTGGTGAGTTCAACAGAGCAGGGGCTTTCCCGTACATCATTAGGCCAGAAGTTAAAATCGCCGATTATCAAAATTCTAGCATGATTGACAACCTGTTCGGCAATGACATCGCCCAACAGCTGAGGGAATGTAGGCATGTGGAGTGGGGGTCTATAAAGTATAGCACATATAAACGAGGAGTGATGGGATTCAAATTTAAGTAAAAGGCTATCGACTGAGGGGATACCTAATGTTACTAGTGAGGTAAATTTGTGTTTCTGTAGTATTATAGCTGCAACCCCTCCTCCGGCTTTGCCTGCTGGTCTGTTGGCCTGGAGGATGTAATAATTGTCTGGGATTGCTGCAAGAATGTCCGGGCTAGATTCCACTGTCAGCCATGTTTCGGATAGGAGAAGAATATCTGGTTTATCCATATCTAGAAAGTAAAAAATCTCAAGCTGATGTTTCACCATCGAGCGGGTGTTTAGGTAGCAGATTGAGAGTCCCTCCTGCACCTGATGTGTGGAAGTAGTGAGCATTTGTTGGTGCTCGCCATTATAAGGGGGCTTCTGACCCTGTGGTTTATGGGAAGTTTCACGATGGGGGTCCCTATGGGTCAGGATCCCAAGCTTATCTAATTTGCGCTGGGTATGGGGGCCAATGGCCCAGTTCCCCTGTAGAAATTTTTATTCAGATGCCGAGCAGCATAGAAAATGGGCATAGTGTATGGCCCCTGGCCCAGACCGGGTGCAGACGGGCTTGCCTTAGGCGCGCCAGCGGCTCGCCTGCTGCGCAACAGGAATGGCATGTAGCTGAAATAGGCTGCAAGCGTGGCGCTAATCGCTATGCTCCGCCCCCAACAGCCAGAGAAGAGTTACTTTCTCGCCTGCACACTCCACAACAATCGGGGAAGCCCCGCGGTGGACCGAGGTGAAGGCGATGTCACACAAGTACGAAACAGCTTTAGTTGCAATTCAAACACAATATTTAAAAGCAAAGTGCAAGTGTTTTTTTAAAAAGATAAAAACTGTGAAATAGAATTACTGCTGGGCGAAGAATGATCTCACCGAGACTTAAGTAATTGTTTTTAGCCGCTGCAAAGTATCTGCGCGCGTCCCTATCATTTAACAGTTTTCTCTTCTTTAATCCATAAGGATTCTCCTTGTGTGCTTCCTTTTCTTGAGCATCCATACACTGTCTTGTAATCTTCCACTTTGGACAGATTAACTGTTTCTCATAAACCGGGTACTGGCCTAAATGAAGAGCATATAGATTTTTTAACCGAATGTATTCTCTTACACAGCTTGCATAAGCACTAACTTTCTTCTGATTAAAGTCAATCAAAAACAACCTGGACAATGTTCTAATTCGCGTCTATGCTACATATGACATTCCTTCTTTGAATACAGTAGTTCCAATATTAACAAAAGCTGCATCTTCACTTAAACCTTCCGATTTGTGAATGTTTACAGGGATGGAGCAGGGTAAAAGAAAAATTTAACCTCCTAATAATTTACGTAAAATGATTAACAAACAAGTTCGTTTAAGTAAATAACCAACAATGTATGTTACATGTGAAGGGTTAAAGGTAACACGCTATTTTGTGTGCAAACTAATTTACTTATAATTATTGACGTGGCTAACATAACCTAATATTTGCGTATTAATAGAATAATAAAATGCATGATTTGTGCTTTGAAAACAAAACGTGTAGTGGCAAAATAAAGCAATGGTAAGTAAGGGACGGCTTTATATGTTGCTTTTTGCTAGGTAATACCTAATTGGGGTACGTAGAATGACGGGAGGGAAACGAAAGGGTTTATATTCTTTATTCTTAACTATATTTTGTTTATCTTTGTAAATAGTGCGCTTAGGCCTGTTGAGCAGCGATATAAAATGGCCGCCATGAGCTAGAATACGCGTGCGCGAGGAGAAATGTAGACAAGGAGAAAGGCCGTGAACAAGAATGACCACGTGATCGTTCCAAGAGCCTAGGATGAAAGTATGGTCAAGGCTATTGTGACCTTACCGAATAAATGTGTGCCAAGATGGGTCAGCGAGAAGCGTGAGAAGTCAAAAAGAATAAATGGACAAAAGGAACTGTTGAACCTAAAAAGTATCGGAAAGTGATACAAGTTGGACTGATCGAAGCGGATGAGTAATGTCACGAACTGTGGGAAACGATGCAAGTATGGACATTCCACAAAGAACTGGTTAGAACAAGGAAGTTTGATAAAAAAATGTATATGGACTCAAATGGACCAAATAGAGAGAATCTCGCCATAAAGATGCAACATTTTTATTTAGTAAGCTAGAATTAGGGTATAAGAAGACCTACTCTTGGTGGGGAGGGTGATGATGCTGCTGGTTGCTGGGAGCTGCTTTTTGCCGTTTTTGACTGCTGTCAGTTGCGTATGGAGTTGCTGCTGCTGATGCTGACGAGCTGAGGCTGCTGCTGCTATTTTATATTTTTAATTGAGTATAAGATGCTGCTTTTTGAAGAACTTTTATTCTTGATAGATTTATCCATTTAGAACTATTAGACTTTTCCAGAACAGATAGATAGCAATTTTGGGAGTTCTTGCCGTGACGAACTTTATTCTTCCATCTAATAAGTATGCATTGCAATTTCAATTTATTCGTATAATGATAACAAATGTAATAATCTGAATAATAAACCTAAAACTTATTTCATGCTTCCAAACTTTATATAAACTTTATTATCTTTAAACAAATGACTTAGTGGTTCTTTAGCTCAATGATTAATGTAAAATGTTAGAAGGGTTATTGTGATTGAGCTGGTCTTAATCACCATCAACTGATTCCTACTAGTTGGTCCATCGACCAATGAGCGGAATACCTTAAAACTATGAGAAATATTATGTTGTGTTAAAAAGAGGTATCCCGTCTCCTTCCAGCGAATCGTTTTACTGTTTTTCTCCTAGGTTACTGACGGAGGAAATCCAGGGAATAAATGAGTGAGTGAATGCATGTGCGGTGTTATGGGCCCCACCGTCATGTGGATATAGTCCGTGTATTGGAGGGATAGTTGTACCTGGATGACCGAAGCATATAGGAGAAGAATTTTTATTGTTAGCGCTGGATCAGATTTCTTGGTAGCAGAGTTATGGTTACTATAGATTAGTTTGGTGATTATTGATTACTGATTATTTCATGTCTAACACTTTATGTTGCGTCGTGTTATGTTATATGTAAGTCGAAGTTTTCACGCTTCCGGGAAGTAGGAAGTGGAACACGTGTGGCAAGAGAAGTCAAATGGAATAGTGCATTGTCTGAGTTCATATTGGTAATAACACAGGTTGTGTTATGATAGGGACATTTTCCGTATAAAAGGTGTCTGAGTGAAATAGCGACCGGTTTTCTTGTGAAACTCTGGCCTTAATTCTCAGGAGCAGTATAGTCTCCACATGTGTTTTATCCCCAGAGAAACGGGTTACCGCTTGCTTGAAAGAAGGGAGAGGTAGAGGGAAGTGCTACTTTATCGGCGAAACAGAAAAATTCTGTGGTAGGGTAGAGGTAAGCGCTGCCTACTGGAAAATACAGAATTCTTGTGTAAATGGACAATGCTATTTCTTTGGTTTAGGGAATCAGACAATGGAAATGTGTTTTAAATGTTGTAATTAACGAAGAATTGTTGAAAAAGAAATTGCCGATAAATTTTGTAAAGGAGGGGTCAGGAGCAGAACTGACGTAGACAAAAACCGCGCTGGGATTGGACAGTGCGCTAATCATACAGAAACAGGAGCAGAGCTGACGTAAAGAAAAAGCCGCGCTGGGATTGGACAGTGCGCTGTAGACAGAAACCGCTCTGATTGGAGTGTGGGTGTGAGTCGTGCTAGTATTGGTTGGAATAATGCATAGAGAACAGTGTTGAATTGCGGAACTTTTGAGGAGAAAAGAGATTGTGAATCATGTCGTATTATGAATATGGTAGAGAGAAAACGTCGTGGATGTCGAAAGTTAAGAACTTCTTTAAGAAAGACAAAAAGGTAGTGACTAGAGAGGGACAAGTAATTCCTCCGCCGAAATCACCAGCTTCGCATATGATGCTGAAGTACGGATATCATACATGCATATGGTTAGAAAATTGGACAAAATATACTAAGAATGATGGAGCATTGGCTTTTCCTGAGAATGGTTCATTTAGTGTAGCTGTACTTCGGAATTTGAGAGAGAAAATGATAAAACTAGAACCTAGACCTAGACCGACACAGTTTGAAGCTTTAAGTGAATGGGAAGATGAAATGTATGAACGAGAGAGATTCAGAGGATTGAAGAATCATGAGTTTGTGCCTGGAAGGTTATGGGGGTTGAATCATGAGGACAGACTAAAGCATTGGAGATGTGATAATATGACAGGAGGTTTGTTTCCAGCTTTTACAGTGGAGTAAGAAGCAAAGAGAAAGTGTACAGAGAAAAAGAAACATGTGGTTACGGAAAAGTATGGATATGGTGGTAGTGAAACAGAAGATGAATTGCTGGAAGATATTTTAAACAGAAACCCACCTCCATACCAACAGACTTCTGCGGTGGTGACACCTAATGCACCGCCAATGGAAACTGGGAGGAATAAAAATCCCGAACGAGGATATGAGATAAATAGGTCACAAGATCAATTAAAAACTTCACAAAATGAGGAGATAGAAAGTGACAATACAACTGAATTAGCAAAAACCACAAGAGAATTAACTGAAAAGATAAGAGAATTAACAAAGAATATGGAAGCTGTAACTGTACCAGTAACGATAGGTCCAGTAATGCCAGTTTTTGAGAATCAGAAAATTGATGAACGTTCTTTAGTAATTCCTATGAATTCACATTTGCAATGAAGGAGAGAAGGGATGGAACTAGACAATGAAGGTGCACACCATTTGGTTAGTACCTATAGACCAAGCCCACCTACTAATTTGACAATAAATGAGAATGAGTTCAGGAGAATACCTATGGTAACGGAGTCTGCATCAGAGACACCAGAAAGGAGTAACAATTGGATAGAATTAAATAGTACGCCTGTAGGTCCAACTCCAGATGAATTAAATGAATGGATGAAAACGCTAAAAACGAAAGAGACAGAAGTAAAACCACTAGATGTAATTAGGTTAAAAATAGACATGGAAGAATTGATATTAGGAACGATTGGTACAGAAAAATTGAAAAGTTATCAGGATGATGAGATTATGTTTTTGTGCAAGAGTATTACATGGAGAGCTAGAAATTTACATGACAAATTAGAAGAGACAGCGATTGAACTAGGAGTAGAATTTGCAAAAGTGAGAACGTTGCAGAAACCATATAGAGTAGATTTTTGTGAGAAAGATATAGAGAATCTGAACACATCAGGACGATTGACCCAAATAAAAGAATTAATTGTTTTGTTGAGAAAATGGGGTGATGTGGATAGATGGAGAAGTAGATGGACGAAAAAGAATGCGAAAGTAACAGATAAAGCATCTTTAGCTTTTGCAGTAACAGATAAGGAACCAGTTGTAAGGGAGTACCCGATGAGAGAGACTCCAGGAGGTAGTTATGTGCATGTTCCGTGGTCTAGACATGATATACTGACATTTACAAATGATTTTCCCAAGTTGAGAGAGAAGCCAGTAGAATGGTACAGACAAGTGGAGAGATTTGTTAAAGTTTCAAAGGTGTTGTGGATAGATTTGGATGGATTGTTTGATATAGTAGTACCAGCTGATTTGTGGACAGAATGTAAGATTACTATTGATTGGCCAACTGTAGAATATCCAAGGGATGCTAAAACAGGAGCGCCAGGACCAGAAGTAATGAGGAAGTATGACCAAGTAATTACCTTTTTGAAGAATAAGATTCCACCTAAAGAAACGGATTGGGTAAAGACAGACAGAACCACGCAGGAAAGTAAAGAATCAGTGCATGCTTACTATGAGAGGCTATTGTTAGTTTTTAAACAATATAGTGGCTATGAGACACTAAATGAGAAGGATATGAGTCATTTTGTATATAGATTTGTGTATGGATTGAAACCGGAGATAAGTGAAATGATTAAGCAGCATATGATTTGTTGGCAGAATAGCACAGTTGACGAGGTTTTGAGATATGCAAAGTATTGCAGTGATGATATTGAGAGTAGACAGCGTAAATTGAAAGAGAAAGCCATGTGGGCACAGGTGAAAGTTGCAGAGAAGCAAGAAGCTCAATTGAGTAATACAGCTAATGAAGCAGGACAGGCTAGATTTAGACCAAATATAGGCAAAGGAAAAGGACAAATGAGCATAGATGAGGCAAAGAAAAAGTTGCCATGCCACAACTGCGGAAAGCTAGGGCATTGGAGAAACAAGTGTAAATTTCCTCCAAAACTAAATGCGGAAAATCAATCATTAAATCCACAGGTGCAGAGTGAGATAGTTACTCCACAGAGTCAGGTGCCACAACCACCACTTCCCAAGAGTGTTAACCAACAGAAATTCAGTGCAGAAACAGGATTCTACGGAGGAGAGCAGGTAACACAGTTGCCGCGTGCAGTTGCCATTTCTCAATATTGGTTACGACAGGATGATGATTAACGGATGAAAGCTTCTGACGGTGCCTAGGAGAGGGGGAAGAGTGCGTGCTTGGCGCAACTCTAGAGGTAGATCAAGCAGGTCCATTTGTGGATGGAGAAGTGAATGGTGCAAATGTAACATTCCTCGTGGACACTGGAGCTACCCGTTCTACTGTTAGGTCAGTGGAAATTCCAAACCTTGCTCTCTCAGGTGAACATATCCAAGTAGTTGGAGTATCGAATCAGCAAATTAAGACGCCTCTTACTAAACTAGTGGAGGTAAAGATTGGTCCATTTAGTGAAATGCACTGATTTGTGGTGTGTGATTGCAGTCCTGTGAACCTATTAGGACGCGATCTATTGTGCAAAATGAATTGCACTATCTATTGTACTCCAGATGGAATTGCATTTCAGACCCCAGATGAAGATGTACTGTATAAAATGACAATGGTAAATTTGGAACCAGAAGTAAATGATTTGTTTCCTGTATTTGATGCAGAGAAAATCCCAATTGAACTAAAAGAGACAGTGGAAGAGAAAGTGTGGGATTTTACAGGAGAAGATATAGGGTTAATGAAAGGAGTAGACCCTGTTAAAATATCCGTAAAAGAGGGAACGAGTTACCCAAATACGCCCAGTATAAATTGACACCAGAAATAATTGAAGGAATAACGCCAGTAATAAATAAAATGATTGAACAAGGGATTCTAAAAGAAATCATGAGCAGTCCATGTATTTCGCCAATAATGGGACTGAAAAAGCCAAACAGAACATATAGGATTGTACAGGATTTGAGGAAGGTAAACAAAATTGTTGTGCCTTGTTGCCCAATAGTACCGAACCCTGCTGTGATTCTATACCAGATTCCACGCGAAGCAGAATGGTACACAGTAATTGATTTATGTCATGCATTTTTCTCTATTCCATTGCATCCAGATAGCCAGCCATTATTTGCGTTCAGGTTCGGAGAGCGTATTTTGGCATGGTGCCGAATTCCTCAAGGGTACACAGAAAGCCCTCGATCTTTAATCAGATTTTAAAGAAATCCTTGGAAGATCTAAAAATGCCAGAAAAGTCAGTAATGGTTCAGTATATTGATGACCTACTGGTGGCATCAAAAACGAAGGAAGCATGTGTCAATGATACAATTGCTTTACTGAATCATTTAGCCAAAAGAGGACATAAAGTGTCCCCATCAAAATTGCAGTTTTGTCAAAAAGAAGTCCAATATTTAGGGCATAAAATTGAGAAAGGAGTGCGAAAGGTAACGACCGAGAGAATAAAAATGATTCAAGGAATGAGAGCTCCAATGACGCAAAGAGAGGTAAGAATGTTTTTGGGAATGGTTGGATATTGTCGACAAAGGATAAGTGGTTTTTCTTTGATCGCAAAACCTTTGCAAAAACTGACAAAGAAGGATGTTAAAGATCCTTTTGAAATGAATGATGAGGAAATGAAAGCATTCAAAGAGTTGAAAAAGAAATTGTGTGAAGCTCCAGCATTGGGAATGCCTGACTATGAGAAAGATTTTGAGTTGTATTGCAGTGAAAGAGATGGATGTGCGTTTTCAGTTTTGGTACAGAGACATGGAACTATGAAAAGACCTATTGCATATTTTTCAGCTGTTTTAGACCCTGTAGCAAAAGCGTTGCCTGGATGTTTGAAAGCAGTTGCTGCTACTTGTGTGATTCTGGAACAAAGTGAAGGCATAGTGATGGGATATCCACTGAGAGTATATGTCCCACATTCTGTGGAAATTCTCTTGACACGAACGAAAACCCAATACATGACACATAGTCGGCTGACTAGGTATGAAAAGGTAATTTTGGGTGCAGATAATGTGACCATTGACAGATGCATGAATGTGAATCCTTCGACATCATTGCCAGATGAAGAGAGTGTGATTGAAATGGATGAAGTGGATCATGACTGTCTGAATGTGCTTGAATATTGTACAAAACCGAGACCAGATATAAGAGATGAGCCCTTAAAAGAATCAGATTATATTCTGTTCGTGGATGGCTCAGGTTTGAGAACAAATGATGGAGTTCTAAGTGCAGCATATGCAGTTTGCACAGTAGCAACTGTAATGGAAGCATCTTGTCTGAAAGGGATACGGTCTGCCCAGGTAGCAGAACTAATAGCTCTGATTCAAGCCTGCAAGTTGGTAAGAAATGTACGGGTTACAATTGTGACGGATAGCCAATACGGTTTTGGATTTGTGCATGACTTTGGTCAGATTTGGTCACAAAGAGGTTTCTTGACGTCTGCAGGAACGCCGATTAGAAATGGAGATTTTGTGAAAAAACTGCTTGAGGCGATACAGCTGCCTAAACAGATTGCTGTCGTGAAGTGCAATGCACATAAAAATGGGGAAGACTACATAACTGTCGGCAATAAGTATGCTGATGAGATTGCACAGTACTGCGCAAAGAATGTGGTCTCTTTGAACAGGAACCGAGAAAGAGAGCATATTTCATGTCCTTTGCTTTTTACTAACCCTGTTGAGACAGGGGCTGAGGGATGAGCTGAAGGATATAATTGCTCAGATTGATCCACAACCGACCTCTTGTAATGCTCTCATCAACCTGACGTTGAGACTGGAACACCGAATGAGTGATAGAAAGGGCGATACCCGGAGAAAGGAACGGCTACCTCCAAGATACGAACGCCCACGTTCAGGGGAACCCCGCGAACCAATCATGAACCAATGGAGATAGGCACGGTGAGAGCATCTCTGACCTCCGAGGAGAGGGAAACGCGTAGGAAGAATGGTCTATGCCTCTATTGTGGGAAAAAGGGGCATTTTGTCCGAGATTGCTTACAAAAACCCCAAACCAACAGAGGAGGATTCAGGAGAAACGGGGTCAGCGCTACCAAAAAGGATACGGAAAACTAGGAGGCTCGAGAGTAAGTGGAGGGGAACCCTCGAGCAACACATACCTACCCTCTTTGAGCGCTGTAGACAAGAAACACTTCTTTTATATTACCATCAGGATGAAGATCGGGGAGGAGTGGAAGGAGTCCCAGGCCTTGGTTGATTCTGGAGCGACGGGGACTTTCATGGATGAAACCGTAGCCAAGACAATGGGAGTAGGGATGCTCAAAAAACCCATTCCAGAAACTGTGATAGCAGTGGATGGGCGGGCCTTAGAATCAGGACCCATTCGCTATGTATCCAACCAGTTGGAAGTTATGTACAATCAGGAACACTGGGAACGCATGGACTTCAATGTCATTAAATCTCCCCAACACGGGATTATCTTAGGTCTCCCATGGTTACAAAAACATAATCCGACGATAAACTGGAGAAACAAAACGTTACATTTCAACTCCGAATTTTGTAGTAACCATTGTTTTTGTCAGCATGAAGGACCCTCACAAGCTCTATCTGCACGTCATTGGATCGCCACCGCTGCTGAGAAAAACATAGTATTACCTGATCAGTATTCCACGTACCAGGACGTCTTTAGTGAAATACAGGCTGAAACCCTACCACCACATCGACAATACGATTGTCAAATCGACCTCATCTCGGGAGCTGCGGTACCCTGTGGGAGGATTTATGCTCTTACAGAAAAAGAGAATGAGCACCTCCGTCAATACCTAGAGAAATACTTGGAATTAGGTTTTATACGCCCCTCTAAGTCCCCCGCAGCCTCTCCTTTATTTTTCATTCCTAAGGCCAACGGAGAGCTCCGCACGTGTATCGATTTCAGGGCATTAAACGATATAACCATCAAAAACCGCTATCCGCTACCGTTGATACCTGTTTTGTTGGAACAGGTGAAGAAAGCCGTGATATATACTAAGTTAGATCTCAAGGGGGCTTACCATCTGGTCAGGATGAGGACCGGAGACGAGTGGAAAACAGCTTTAAAACTCGGTATGGGTTGTACGAATACCTAGTGATGCCCTTCGGCCTCTGTAATGCACCAGCAGCGTTTCAGTTCTTCCTAAACGAAGTATTACGCGAATTCATGGACAGATATGTGGTTGTATATATCGATGATATATTGGTCTATTCGTCTTCCGAAGAACAACATGTACACCATGTCAGCACGGTTTTACAGGCGTTGAGAAACAATAACCTTTACTGCAAGCTTAGCAAGTGTGAATTTCACGTTGACATAGTAGAGTTCTTGGGAGTCATGCTTACGCCTGGAGGGCAAGTAATGGCGGAAAGGAAGGTGCAAGCTGTGAAGGAATGGCCAGAGCCACAGAATGTTCGAGATGTACAATGCTTTTTGGGGTTCGCAAACTTCTATAGAAGATTTATCAACCAGTTCTCTAAAACAGTGAGCCCCATTACAAAGCTGTTACGTAAGAAGAACAAGTTCTTATGGTCAGAAGAAGCCCAACGTGCTTTCGAGGAATTAAAGAATGCCTTCGTATCAGCTCCTGTTTAGGTACATCCCAATCCCGACAAACCCTACATCGTAGAGGCAGACGCTTCCGAAGTGGCCATTGGGGCAGTTTTATCGCAACGAAACGAAACCACAGGACAGATGCATCCTATTGCGTTCATGTCTCGGAAACTGAACGAAGCAGAGAAAAACTACACAATAGCCGAAAAAGAGCTGCTGGCTATTAAAGCGGCCTTTTCTGAATGGCGTCATTTTTTGCTAGGAGCTAAAGAAACGGTGACAGTATACACTGACCACCGAAACCTGCAGTTTATGCGTTCAGCCAGGCATCTAACACCCAGACAACTGCGTTGGATGTTGTTTTTTGAAGAATTCGATTTCATTGTAACATTCAGACCAGGAAAGGAGAACAAAAAAGCAGATGCCCTTACTAGACAAGAATCTATCAGAGAGGAGGAAGAACACCAAGAACATGCTATCATTCCTCCACAGAGAGTAGTTTGTGCCATACAAACCACTACCTTCCTACAAGAAGTGGCAAGAGGAACTCGGACCTGCAAATGGAGAACATGGCTAAAATATCATACAGAATGGAAGGGGAAACAAGGCGTCTTCGTTAAAGGACAACTGATTCTAGTGCCCACGATAGCGTTACAGAAGCAGGTCTTCCGTTGGTGTCATGAAGTACCTAGCGCTGGGCATCACGGGCTAGAAAAGACTTTGGAACGAGCAGGAAGACAATTCTGGTGGCCTAGCATTAGAAAAGACCTCGCTATATGGATCAAAGCATGCGAAACCTGCATGCAAATGAAAACCAACCACGCTAAATCCCAAGGGCTGCTCCAGCCTCTACCTACACCTACTGTTCCCTGGGAGAATATTTCCATAGATTTTATAGTAGGCCTCCCCAAAGATCAGGGTTGTACCACGGTCCTAGTCGTGGTGGATTACCTTACGAAGATGGGGCATTTCATTGCCTGTCGTCAATTACCCACAGCAGGCCAACTCGCAAGGCTTCTATTATTACATGTCGTTAGGTTACACGGTCTCCCGAGGAAAATCGTGTCTGACAGAGGTACACAATTCACAGCTCATTTTTGGAAGGTGTGGTGTTCTGCTCTACAGGTTCAGGTAGCCCTATCAACTAGCTTTCATCCTCAGACTGATGGGCAAACTGAAAGAGTTAACCAAACACTCAAGCAGTACTTGCGCTGTTATGTTGATTCCAATACAGACGCATGGGTGGATCACTTATGGTTAGCAGAAGTGGCCTATAATAGCGCCAAACACAGGTCCACAAAAACCACTCCCTTCTATACTACTTATGGGTTTCATCCAAGGTTCCTTCCCTTTTTGCACCCCTGTTCTGAGGTTAACCTACCTGAAGTACACAATAGAGTTACCCACATTCAGGAAACATTACGGGAAACACAAAAACAGTTACAAATAGCAAAGGAAAACTACAAAAGAGGGGCAGACAAACATCGCAGACCAAGTCCTGTATATAAAATAGGGGATGTAGTATGGCTGTCCACAAAAAACATCCAGTTCAAGAAGAACTCAGTGTTCAGCCCCAAATACATCGGACCCTATAAAGTTGTAAAATGTATCAATCCAGTGGCAGTGAAATTAGCCCTGCCTGCATCTTTGCGTATTCACCCTGTGTTCCACGTATCTTTGCTTAAACCCTCCGTTACGCCTGTAAAGAAGACGCCTATTCCTATCTGGGTTGATAATGAGAGAGAATATGAGGTCTCTAAGATCCTAGACACCAAAAAGAGAGGCAAACAAAGATGGTATTTGGTAGCATGGAAAGGGTATGGGCCAGAAGAAAATTCATGGGAACCCGCCCGTGGTATACACGCTCCAAGACTGATTGCTGCGTATCACAAAAAACATCCGCTGCAGAAAGTATGACAGGGCTCCCCATAAGGGGGATGTACTGTCAGAACCAGCATTGAGCCCTGTCATATTACTGGCGATTCGGCGCGGGCGCTGATACGCCTCGGGAATCTAGGAACTACATGTCCCATGAATCCCAGCGGCAGCACGTCGCGCACGCAGGGTAACGGAAGGGATTTATACGCACTTCCGTCCCAGCGGCGCTGCCGAGTATTCTTGATTGGTAGCGAGCGGAGGCTCGCTTAGCGTTTATCCGCTACTGTTGGGAATTGGAGCCCCAACACGGAGCTCGACTATTCGCGCCTGGTGCAGGGACGCATTTTGGATATCCCGGTGAGGAGTTCGAGTTTCGGAGCCCCAGTACGGGACTCAGTCTGGAGCAAGAACCTGTTCGGGTCCGGTAAGAGTGCGGCTGCACCACCTCAGTCAATCATGTTAGCCTGATAGTCCGATCCGGAAAGAGGGTATGCTCTACAGTACATTGGAACCGCTCTTGGGAAATTGTATCGGCTAAATTCCATTGTTGGGTGTGAGTCTCTTTGGACACGCCTATTGATTTCATGGTGCTAGATGTTCCTCCTCGTTGGTGAGACACACGTATGTGGTTTCTTGCGAGTTGTAGGAATATCAGTACAGGGTGTAATAGGTGTGAGGTACACTGTGACTACTAGCCATTTCCTGGATGTATGTTTGTTCAGTGGGCACTGGTATAACGCGTTTCCCTTACGTTGGAGAGTTAAAGACATCCTTTGACTCATGCGGAGGGGAACTTCTATATTGGATTCCAAAAAACTTTCTATGATTTGAAGAGTAATTATATAAGTCATGATAGGCAGTTACCCGGTTGGGTGAGAACTTACAGAATTGCGATAGCTTACCGAGCAGTGATCAGTAGCTACGCTAGAAGATATACATTGAAGAATATTTCCACTCATGAAATTGGGTCCTTTTAAACTTTATTTTGCCTTATGTATTCTACTAGCAGGGGAACGTGGTAGAGCCAGGTTCGGTCTCTTATGTCCCCTGTGAAGCAAGGCTCGAAGGGAACACGGGTATGTGTATATACGTTTATTGTTTCAACATGGAAAATTGATGATGCCATACAAATAGAGAGAGACACACAGGCATATGTATGTTAATGTGACATCTTCTTTTCTGTAGTGCCTAAATATGATACCTTGTTCACGCTGGGTCTGACACTTACCCGCTTTCTGTTCGCGGGGAATACATGTTGAGCTGGATCAACTAGACGGAACCCATCATTATTTTTCTTTACAGGTAGTTTATATGTCCATGTTCCCAATAATTACAGGAAAGAGGAGAGTCATGTGTTAGTAGATGTTTATTGATGCCTTTTGTTTCGTGTCATTACAGGTCTCCTTCCCCGCTGTCCCCTCCCTTTCCTTCCCTCGCTTGATCGCTTCACTGATCTGTGCTATAATAGCACTCAGACTTGAAGCTATCGAGAGGTGGACCACTTAAGAGCATCGTTCCGATCCCGAGGAGTTGAGGAGCCCGACACGTATGGAATAACATGTAGTGTTTTAGCAAGTTTATTTTATAAGACAGGAAGATTAGAATATTATTACACTGATATAGATAAGATTTTTGCGAAAATTTCTGTAGTTCCTGAACTAAACAAAGTGAAAGAGGGAAAAACGTTTGGTGAATTTTTCATAGAAGATAAGATTTTAACCTTAGATAATATAGTTAAAAACAACCTTACCTGTGAGTTAAAGAAAGAAGAAAAGGTATTTTTAGAAATGGTAGAGGATAGAAGAGCGAAATTTCAAAGAAAAGTGATAGAAGAGACAAAAACACCTCTTTGGGTGTTTGAGGAAGACAATCATGACAAGAAAAAGACAAATGCAGCTATGACTCTGGATTGGCCCCAACAGGGAAGGTTGTGCATTAGAAGAAATAGAACAAAATATGACAATTATTTCGTGGGTTCCAGTGATTGCCATGACAATTATCAAATTTTAGGCGGATGGGGATTCAAAGGGGGAAAAGATCCAATATTTCCAGGGATCTATTTTGTTTGCGGGAATAGGGCTTATTACAGGTTGCCGGACCATTGGTATGGGTCATGTTATTTAGGCCTGGTCTTTCCAAAGATTTTTCATATGGATAGAACCGAAAAAGGAACACACGAAATGATAAATACCTTTACACGTAGAAAAAGGGAACGTTTTTCAGAAATAGTAGGTGATATTTTTGGTGCATTGATACAAGCAGTGGGAATATCTTTGAATGCATTTAAAATTCAGAAATTATCCACAGTGGTAGATCGTTTATCTACAGATACTGCTGGAGGGTTCTTGATGGTAAATACCGAGATGGTTGCCATGAGAGCTATGGTAATGCAAAATCGACTTGCCCTTGACATTCTTTTGGCAAAAGAGGGTGGAGTCTGTGGAATGCTGAAAGTCCAACTTTGTTGCACTTACATTCCAGATAAAAGTGAAAATATACAAAAGTATATAAAGAATATTACAAGTTTGCACAAAGAACTTATTCCACTGAAGGTTGAAAGTGCGTTTGGAAAACTTGGTAAAGGGTTTTCTTCAGTAATAAATTGGTTTTCTAGAATGAGTGGATTAATAATAGGAAAAGTCATAATAATAGCAACCATAATAATAATAATAATTTTAGTACTGAAGCTTGTAATTACATGTATAAAGAAAAGAAGAAAACAGAATAAAATAGAGAAAGAAAACAAGATAAACAAGGAGAGAGAGAGAGAAATGGGTGAAATAGAGCTAGAAGAAATAAAAGAGAATATGTATAAGAAGACCAAGAGACAAGTTGAAAGGGATACAGTTGTGTAAACTAACAAAAAACAAACGGATCAAGAAATATGCTGTCTGATAGAATTGTGTAACTTGGGTTTTTGTGGTGATATTAAAAATCACCAAAGGGGGGAATTGATGGAGCAGGTTAAAAGAAAAAAATTTAACCTCCTAATAATTTACGTAAAATGATTAACAAACAAGTTCGTTTAAGTAAATAACCAACAATGTATGTTACATGTGAAGGGTTAAAGGTAACACGCTATTTTGTGTGCAAACTAATTTACTTATAATTATTGACGTGGCTAACATAACCTAATATTTGTGTATTAATAGAATAATAAAATGCATGATTTGTGCTTTGAAAACAAAACGTGTAGTGGCAAAATAAAGCAATGGTAAGTAAGGGACGGCTTTATATGTTGCTTTTTGCTAGGTAATACCTAATTGGGGTACGTAGAATGACGGGAGGGAAACGAAAGGGTTTATATTCTTTATTCTTAACTATATTTTGTTTATCTTTGTAAATAGTGCGCTTAGGCCTGTTGAGCAGCGATATAAAATGGCCGCCATGAGCTAGAATACGCGTGCGCGAGGAGAAATGTAGACAAGGAGAAAGGCCGTGAACAAGAATGACCACGTGATCGTTCCAAGAGCCTAGGATGAAAGTATGGTCAAGGCTGTTGTGACCTTACCGAATAAATGTGTGCCAAGATGGGTCAGCGAGAATCGTGAGAAGTCAAAAAGAATAAATGGACAAAAGGAACTGTTGAACCTAAAAAGTATCGGAAAGTGATACAAGTTGGACTGATCGAAGCGGATGAGTAATGTCACGAACTGTGGGAAACGATGCAAGTATGGACATTCCACAAAGAACTGGTTAGAACAAGGAAGTTTGATAAAAAAATGTATATGGACTCAAATGGACCAATTAGAGAGAATCTCGCCATAAAGATGCAACATTTTTATTTAGTAAGCTAGAATTAGGGTACAAGAAGACCTACTCTTGGTGGGGAGGGTGATGATGCTGCTGGTTGCTGGGAGCTGCTTTTTGCTGTTTTTGACTGCTGTCAGTTGCGTATGGAGTTGCTGCTGCTGATGCTGACGAGCTGAGGCTGCTGCTGCTATTTTATATTTTTAATTGAGTATAAGATGCTGCTTTTTGAAGAACTTTTATTCTTGATAGATTTATCCATTTAGAACTATTAGACTTTTCCAGAACAGATAGATAGCGATTTTGGGAGTTCTTGCCGTGACGAACTTTATTCTTCCATCTAATAGGTATGCATTGCAATTTCAATTTATTCGTATAATGATAACAAATGTAATAATCTGAATAATAAACCTAAAACTTATTTCATGCTTCCAAACTTTATATAAACTTTATTATCTTTAAACAAATGACTCAGTGGTTCTTTAGCTCAATGATTAATGTAAAATGTTAGAAGGGTTATTGTGATTGAGCTGGTCTTAATCACCATCAACTGATTCCTACTAGTTGGTCCATCGACCAATGAGCGGAATACCTTAAAACTATGAGAAATATTATGTTGTGTTAAAAAGAGGTATCCCGTCTCCTTCCAGCGAATCGTTTTACTGTTTTTCTCCTAGGTTACTGACGGAGGAAATCCAGGGAATAAATGAGTGAGTGAATGCATGTGCAGTGTTATGGGCCCCACCGTCATATGGATATAGTCCGTGTATTGGAGGGATAGTTGTACCTGGATGACCGAAGCATATAGGAGAAGAATTTTTATTGTTAGCGCTGGATCAGATTTCTTGGTAGCAGAGTTATGGTTACTATAGATTAGTTTGGTGATTATTGATTATTGATTATTTCATGTCTAACACTTTATGTTGCGTCGCGTTATGTTCTATGTAAGTCGAAGTTTTCACCCTTCCGGGAAGTAGGAAGTGGAACACGTGTGGCAAGAGAAGTCACATGGAATAGTGCATTGTCTGAGTTCATATTGGTAATAACACAGGTTGTGTTATGATAGGGACATTTTCCGTATAAAAGGTGTCTGAGTGAAATAGCGACCGGTTTTCTTGTGAAACTCTGGCCTTAATTCTCAGGAGCAGTATAGTCTCCACATGTGTTTTATCCCCAGAGAAACGGGTTTACCGCTTGCTTGAAAGAAGGGTAAGGTAGAGGGAAGTGCTACTTTATCGGCGAAACAGAAAAATTCTGTGGTAGGGTAGAGGTAAGCGCTGCCTACTGGAAAATACAGAATTCTTGTGTAAATGGACAAAGCTATTTCTTTGGTTTAGCGAATCAGACAATGGAAATGTGTTTTAAATGTTGTAATTAACGAAGAATTGTTGAAAAAGAAATTGCCGATAAATTTTGTAAAGGAGGGGTCAGGAGCAGAACTGACGTAGACAAAAACCGCGCTGGGATTGGACAGTGCGCTAATCATACAGAAACAGGAGCAGAGCTGACGTAAAGAAAAAGCCGCGCTGGGATTGGACAGTGCGCTGTAGACAGAAACCGCTCTGATTGGAGTGTGGGTGTGAGTCGTGCTAGGATTGGTTGGAATAACGCATAGAGAACAGTGTTGAATTGCGGAACTTTTGAGAAGAAAAGAGATTGTGAATCATGTTGTATTATGAATATGGTAGAGAGAAAACGTCGTGGATGTCGAAAGTTAAGAACTTCTTTAAGAAAGACAAAAAGGTAGTGACTAGAGAGGGACAAGTAATTCCTCCGCCGAAATCACCAGCTTCGCATATGATGCTGAAGTACGGATATCATACATGCATATGGTTAGAAAATTGGACAAAATATACTAAGAATGATGGAGCATTGGCTTTTCCTGAGAATGGTTCATTTAGTGTAGCTGTACTTCGGAATTTGAGAGAGAAAATGATAAAACTAGAACCTAGACCTAGACCGACACAGTTTGAAGCTTTAAGTGAATGGGAAGATGAAATGTATGAACGAGAGAGATTCAGAGGATTGAAGAATCATGAGTTTGTGCATGGAAGGTTATGGGGGTTGAATCATGAGGACAGACTAAAGCGTTGGAGATGTGATAATATGACAGGAGGTTTGTTTCCAGCTTTTACAGTGGAGGAAGAAGCAAAGAGAAAGTGTACAGAGAAAAAGAAACATGTGGTTACGGAAAAGTATGGATATGGTGGTAGTGAAACGGAAGATGAATTGCTGGAAGATATTTTAAACAGAAACCCACCTCCATACCAACAGACTTCTGCGGTGGTGACACCTAATGCACCGCCAATGGAAACTGGGAGGAATAAAAATCCCGAACGAGGATATGAGATAAATAGGTCACAAGATCAATTAAAAACTTCACAAAATGAGGAGATAGAAAGTGACAATACAACTGAATTAGCAAAAACCACAAGAGAATTAACTGAAAAGATAAGAGAATTAACAAAGAATATGGAAGCTGTAACTGTACCAGTAACGATAGGTCCAGTAATGCCAGTTTTTGAGAATCAGAAAATTGATGAACGTTCTTTAGTGATTCCTATGAATTCACATTTGCAACGAAGGAGAGAAGGGATGGAACTAGACAATGAAGGTGCACACCATTTGGTTAGTACCTATAGACCAAGCCCACCTACTAATTTGACAATAAATGAGAATGAGTTCAGGAGAATACCTATGGTAACGGAGTCTGCATCAGAGACACCAGAAAGGAGTAACAATTGGATAGAATTAAATAGTACGCCTGTAGGTCCAACTCCAGATGAATTAAATGAATGGATGAAAACGCTAAAAACGAAAGAGACAGAAGTAAAACCACTAGATGTAATTAGGTTAAAAATAGACATGAAAGAATTGATATTAGGAACGATTGGTACAGAAAAATTGAAAAGTTATCAGGATGATGAGATTATGTTTTTGTGCAAGAGTATTACATGGAGAGCTCGAAATTTACATGACAAATTAGAAGAGACAGCGATTGAACTAGGAGTAGAATTTGCAAAAGTGAGAACGTTGCAGAAACCATATAGAGTAGATTTTTGTGAGAAAGATATAGAGAATCTGAACACATCAGGACGATTGACCCAAATAAAAGAATTAATTGTTTTGTTGAGAAAATGGGGTGATGTGGATAGATGGAGAAGTAGATGGACGAAAAAGAATGCGAAAGTAACAGATAAAGCATCTTTAGCTTTTGCAGTAACAGATAAGGAACCAGTTGTAAGGGAGTACCCGATGAGAGAGACTCCAGGAGGTAGTTATGTGCATGTTCCGTGGTCTAGACAGGATATACTGACATTTACAAATGATTTTCCCAAGTTGAGAGAGAAGCCAGTAGAATGGTACAGACAAGTGGAGAGATTTGTTAAAGTTTCAAAGGTGTTGTGGATAGATTTGGATGGATTGTTTGATATAGTAGTACCAGCTGATTTGTGGACAGAATGTAAGATTACTATTGATTGGCCAACTGTAGAATATCCAAGGGATGCTAAAACAGGAGCGCCAGGACCAGAAGTAATGAGGAAGTATGACCAAGTAATTACCTTTTTGAAGAATAAGATTCCACCTAAAGAAACGGATTGGGTAAAGATAGACAGAACCACGCAGGAAAGTAAAGAATCAGTGCATGCTTACTATGAGAGGCTATTGTTAGTTTTTAAACAATATAGTGGCTATGAGACACTAAATGAGAAGGATATGAGTCATTTTGTATATAGATTTGTGTATGGATTGAAACCGGAGATAAGTGAAATGATTAAGCAGCATATGATTTGTTGGCAGAATAGCACAGTTGACGAGGTTTTGAGATATGCAAAGTATTGCAGTGATGATATTGAGAGTAGACAGCGTAAATTGAAAGAGAAAGCCATGTGGGCACAGGTGAAAGTTGCAGAGAAGCAAGAAGCTCAATTGAGTAATACAGCTAATGAAGCAGGACAGGCTAGATTTAGACCAAATATAGGCAAAGGAAAAGGACAAATGAGCATAGATGAGGCACAGAAAAAGTGGCCATGCCACAACTGCGGAAAGCTAGGGCATTGGAGAAACAAGTGTAAATTTCCTCCAAAACTAAATGCGGAAAATCAATCATTAAACCCACAGGTGCAGAGTGAGATAGTTACTCCACAGAGTCAGGTGCCACAACCACCACTTCCCAAGAGTGTTAACCAACAGAAATTCAGTGCAGAAACAGGATTCTACGGAGGAGAGCAGGTAACACAGTTGCCGCGTGCAGCTGCCATTTCTCAATATTGGTTACGACAGGATGATGATTAGACGGATGAAAGCTTCTGACGGTGCCTAGGAGAGGGGAAGAGTGCGTGCTTGGCGCAACTCTAGAGGTAGATCAAGCAGGTCCATTTGTGGATGGAGAAGTGAATGGTGCAAATGTAACATTCCTCGTGGACACTGGAGCTACCCGTTCTACTGTTAGGTCAGTGGAAATTCCAAACCTTCCTCTCTCAGGTGAACATATCCAAGTAGTTGGAGTATCGAATCAGCAAATTAAGACGCCTCTTACTAAACTAGTGGAGGTAAAGATTGGTCCATTTAGTGAAATGCACCGATTTGTGGTGTGTGATTGCAGTCCTGTGAACCTATTAGGACGCGATCTATTGTGCAAAATGAATTGCACTATCTATTGTACTCCAGATGGAATTGCATTTCAGACCCCAGATGAAGATGTACTGTATAAAATGACAATGGTAAATTTGGAACCAGAAGTAAATGATTTGTTTCCTGTATTTGATGCAGAGAAAATCCCAATTGAACTAAAAGAGACAGTGGAAGAGAAAGTGTGGGATTTTACAGGAGAAGATATAGGGTTAATGAAAGGAGTAGACCCTGTTAAAATATCCGTAAAAGAGGGAACGAGTTACCCAAATACGCCCCAGTATAAATTGACACCAGAAATAATTGAAGGAATAACGCCAGTAATAAATAAAATGATTGAACAAGGGATTCTAAAAGAAATCATGAGCAGTCCATGTAATTCGCCAATAATGGGACTGAAAAAGCCAAACAGAACATATAGGATTGTACAGGATTTGAGGAAGGTAAACAAAATTGTTGTGCCTTGTTGCCCAATAGTACCGAACCCTGCTGTGATTCTATACCAGATTCCACGCGAAGCAGAATGGTACACAGTAATTGATTTATGTCATGCATTTTTCTCTATTCCATTGCATCCAGATAGCCAGCCATTATTTGCGTTCAGGTTCGGAGAGCGTATTTTGGCATGGTGCCGAATTCCTCAAGGGTACACAGAAAGCCCCTCGATCTTTAATCAGATTTTAAAGAAATCCTTGGAAGATCTAAAAATGCCAGAAAAGTCAGTAATGGTTCAGTATATTGATGACCTACTGGTGGCATCAAAAACGAAGGAAGCATGTGTCAATGATACAATTGCTTTACTGAATCATTTAGCCAAAAGAGGACATAAAGTGTCCCCATCAAAATTGCAGTTTTGTCAACAAGAAGTCCAATATTTAGGGCATAAAATTGAGAAAGGAGTGCGAAAGGTAACGACCGAGAGAATAAAAATGATTCAAGGAATGAGAGCTCCAATGACGCAAAGAGAGGTAAGAATGTTTTTGGGAATGGTTGGATATTGTCGACAATGGATAAGTGGTTTTTCTTTGATCGCAAAACCTTTGCAAAAACTGACAAAGAAGGATGTTAAAGATCCTTTTGAAATGAATGATGAGGAAATGAAAGCATTCAAAGAGTTGAAAAAGAAATTGTGTGAAGCTCCAGCATTGGGAATGCCTGACTATGAGAAAGATTTTGAGTTGTATTGCAGTGAAAGAGATGGATGTGCGTTTTCAGTCTTGGTACAGAGACATGGAACTATGAAAAGACCTATTGCATATTTTTCAGCTGTTTTAGACCCTGTAGCAAAAGCGTTGCCTGGATGTTTGAAAGCAGTTGCTGCTACTTGTGTGAGTCTGGAACAGAGTGAAGGCATAGTGATGGGATATCCACTGAGAGTATATGTCCCACATTCTGTGGAAATTCTCTTGACACGAACGAAAACCCAATACATGACACATAGTCGGCTGACTAGGTATGAAAAGGTAATTTTGAGTGCAGATAATGTGACCATTGACAGATGCATGAATGTGAATCCTTCGACATCATTGCCAGATGAAGAGAGTGTGATTGAAATGGATGAAGTGGATCATGACTGTCTGAATGTGCTTGAATATTGTACAAAACCGAGACCAGATATAAGAGATGAGCCCTTAAAGGAATCAGATTATATTCTGTTCGTGGATGGCTCATGTTTGAGAACAAATGATGGAGTTCTAAGTGCAGCATATGCAGTTTGCACAGTAGCAACTGTAATGGAAGCATCTTGTCTGAAAGGGATACGGTCTGCCCAGGTAGCAGAACTAATAGCTCTGATTCAAGCCTGCAAGTTGGGAAGAAATGTACGGGTTACAATTGTGACGGATAGCCAATACGGTTTTGGAGTTGTGCATGACTTTGGTCAGATTTGGTCACAAAGAGGTTTCTTGACGTCTGCAGGAACGCCGATTAGAAATGGAGATTTTGTGAAAAAACTGCTTGAGGCGATACAGCTGCCTAAACAGATTGCTGTCGTGAAGTGCAATGCACATAAAAATGGGGAAGACTACATAACTGTCGGCAATAAGTATGCTGATGAGATTGCACAGTACTGTGCAAAGAATGTGGTCTCTTTGAACAGGAACCGAGAAAGAGAGCATATTTCATGTCCTTTGCTTTTTACTAACCCTGTTGAGACATGGGATGAAGTGAGACAATTACAGGAAGCAGCAGATGAAGAGGAGAAAGATACTTGGATAAAAGCAGGATGTAGAAAACATGAGGAAAATGATGTTTGGGTTTACAGAGATGAAAGACCAGTTATGCCTGATAGCATGATTTCTGACATGGCACGGATGTACCATGGACAAGCCCATATTGGGAGAGATTCAATGATCAGACTTTTCAGACAAACATGGTATAATCCAAAATTCAGAGCCATAGCTGAGAGTCTTTGTCAAAGATGTCTTGTTTGTCAACAGTTAAATCCAGGAAGGAAGACCGTAGTGAGTCTAGGAACAATAGGACGAGAAGGAGGTCCGTTCACTAGAATGCAAATGGATTTCATAGAAATGCCACCGAGCAATAGACTAAGGTATGTCCTTGTAGTCGTCTGTTTGTTTTCCCGTTGGGTGGAAGCATACCCGACCAAAAGGAATGATGGAATCACGGTAGCAAAACTTATGCTGCGAGAATTCATTCCGTGGTATGGTTTTCCAGTCACGATTGAAACAGATAGAGGAACACATTTCCAAAACGAATTAATTCAACTAATTTGTGAAGCACTTAGTATTAAACAGAAACTGCATTGTGCATACAGACCAGAGGCTTCTGGAATAGTAGAGCAAGTGAATGGAACAATTAAGAACAGGCTAGGAAAAATGTGTCAAGCCACAGGACTCAAATGGCCAGATGCTTTGCCATTAGTTTTAATGACAATCAGAAGTATTCCGGAAAGGAAAACTGGACTCAGTCCCCATGAGATAATTATGGGACGAGCAATGAGACAAGCACATGTACCTGTCAACAAACTACTGACTATAACTGATGATCTGGTGCTGGATTATTGCAAAGGATTGGCTGATGTGGTGCGTTCTGTGTTTCATCAGGTTGGACCGGATGCGACCACTCTTGAAAGAAAACCAGCTCACGACTTGAATCCAGGAGATTGGGTCCGCATAAAAGTCCATAGAAGAAGAAACTGTTTGGTTCCTCGCTGGGACGAACCACGACAGGTGATCCTGGTAACAACCACTGCAGTCAAATGTGCAGGAGTGAAACACTGGGTGCATGCCAGCCACACCATCAGAGTTCCAGAACCTGAAGATCGACATGTGAGTCGACATCTGGAAGTATAGAATAACAGTTCAGCATCGGAAGCGGAAGAAGAAACGAACAGGGTGCCAGAACCTGAAGATCGACCTGTAAGTCGACATCTGGAAGACCCAACTACGAGTGCAACGACAGAAGGAGTGGAGGAAATAGCTGAAGTTCCAGAATTTGAAGATCGACATGTGAGTCGACATCTGGAAATATCAGACACCAGTTCAGAATCTGATACAGATCATTCGGATTGTGAGGAAAATCTGAAGAGAAATTGGAAATTTGAAAGCATAAGAGAAGAGACTGAGCATAAAGATAGTGACGGTGAGCAACCAAGTACAAGTTGTGGTAAAAATCCTTCGGAGATAATATTAATAGATGAAGAAGGGAGAGTTTCAAACAAAAAGTTAGAAAAATCGGAAGATCCCCGAGGAGCAATAGGGACAGATAGCCAAACAAAAGAACAGGGAAATTTAGAAGCAGATAGAGAAATTAAAACAAATTCGGAAGAACACCGAAGAGGGACAAAAGTAGGTGAACGAAGGAAAATAAGAAAAGAACCACAAGTAAAAGGAGAAAATGAAATTATAAGATTCAAAATAAGAGACAATGAAGAAAGAACTGAAACAGAGTCTGAAGAAAGTGGAGAAGAAAGAAAACAAAAACTAGAGTCAAGAAAGAGAACCTGGAAAGCAGAAAGAGAGGAAAAAGAAAGTGAGACGAAAAGGCCAAGAAAAGGAGACAATTGGCCCAACGAAGTAAGAAAACTAAGATACAGGATCATAAGGCTGGATGGAAAAAGTGCTGAACAAGTGAATGAAATAACAAGTCAAAAAGAGCAAGACCAACAAAGAGGAAAACACTTGCAGAAAACGAAAAGAGTAAAGAAAGTAAATCTGAAGTATAGATCACCTGAGTGGTTGTACCTTGCTTTAACTGATATCAAAGAAGAAGAGAACACTCATGAGAACCCAGAACAAAGAAACCTAATGGGTGAAGGTGAAGTGCAACAAACTTGAAGAAATTTAAACGAATTTCTACCGGAGTTGACGAAATACTGGATTTGACAAAGAAAGAATTCTGAAAAGAATCAAAAGAAAGTACCAAACGAAGACAAAATTAGAGTGCAGGGTGGCTAAGAAGTCATTTCTGAGGTGTGGTGACACATTTTCCCTGTACATAATATAAATAGGTTATAGAACAAAATGGAAGATACTAAAGATAGAAAATGTAGATGTGAGTTATTAAGAAGATGGTGTAAGATGTGCTTCTTTTGTACAGGATTATTAATGACAGTATGGGTGGTTTTAGCAATCACTATTCCAATTAGTTTAGCAGTAGAAGAAACGTCTAATCACACAGAGAAAGAAAAAGGAGCTAACATTCAAGAAACAGCTATATTAAAAGGTAGTGCAGAATTACATAAAGACAAATCAATAACTGATTTTTCAAAAAATGAATTTACAAAATTATTATATGAGTATGTAGAAACAATGGATGTAAGAGATTGTTATGTTTGTATGCAATTGCCTGCGTCTGTAGCAGAGGGTGTGACTTATCATCACCTTCCTTTGACGTATGGAATAACATGTAGTGTTTTAGCAAGTTTATTTTATAAGACAGGAAGATTAGAATATTATTACACTGATATAGATAAGATTTTTGCGAAAATGTCTGTAGTTCCTGAACTAAACAAAGTGAAAGAGGGAAAAACGTTTGGTGAATTTTTTCATAGAAGATAAGATTTTAACCTTAGATAATATAGTTAAAAACAACCTTACCTGTGAGTTAAAGAAAGAAGAAAAGGTATTTTTAGAAATGGTAGAGGATAGAAGAGCGAAATTTCAAAGAAAAGTGATAGAAGAGACAAAAACACCTCTTTGGGTGTTTGAGGAAGACAATCATGACAAGAAAAAGACAAACGCAGCTATGACTCTGGATTGGCCCCAACAGGGAAGGTTGTGCATTAGAAGAAATAGAACAAAATATGACAATTATTTCGTGGGTTCCAGTGATTGCCATGACAATTATCAAATTTTAGGCGGATGGGGATTCAAAGGGGGAAAAGATCCAATATTTCCAGGGATCTATTATGTTTGCGGGAATAGGGCTTATTACAGGTTGCTGGACCATTGGTATGGGTCATGTTATTTAGGCCTGGTCTTTCCAAAGATTTTTCATATGGATAGAACCGAAAAAGGAACACACTGAATGATAAATACCTTTACACGTAGAAAAAGGGAACGTTTTTCAGAAATAGTAGGTGATATTTTTGGTGCATTGATACCAGCAGTGGGAATATCTTTGAATGCATTTAAAATTCGGAAATTATCCACAGTGGTAGATCGTTTATCTACAGATACTGCTGGAGGGTTCTTGATGGTAAATACCGAGATGGTTGCCATGAGAGCTATGGTAATGCAAAATCGACTTGCCCTTGACATTCTTTTGGCAAAAGAGGGTGGAGTCTGTGGAATGCTGAAAGTCCAACATTGTTGCACTTACATTCCAGATAAAAGTGAAAATATACAAAAGTATATAAAGAATATTACAAGTTTGCACAAAGAACTTATTCCACTGAAGGTTGAAAGTGCGTTTGGAAAACTTGGTAAAGGGTTTTCTTCAGTAATAAATTGGTTTTCTAGAATGAGTGGATTAATAATAGGGAAAGTCATAATAATAGCAACCATAATAATAATAATAATTTTAATACTGAAGCTTGTAATTACATATATAAAGAAAAGAAGAAAACAGAATAAAATAGAGAAAGAAAACAAGATAAACAAGGAGAGAGAGAGAGAAATGGGTGAAATAGAGCTAGAAGAAATAAAAGAGAATATGTATAAGAAGACCAAGAGACAAGTTGAAAGGGATACAGTTGTGTAAACTAACAAAAACAAACGGATCAAGAAATATGCTGTCTGATAGAATTGTGTAACTTGGGTTTTGTGGTGATATTAAAAATCACCAAAGGGGGAATTGATGGAGCAGGGTAAAAGAAAAAATTTAACCTCCTAATAATTTACGTAAAATGATTAACAAACAAGTTCGTTTAAGTAAATAACCAACAATATGTTACATGTGAAGGGTTAAAGGTAACACGCTATTTTGTGTGCAAACTAATTTACTTATAATTATTGACGTGGCTAACATAACCTAATATTTGCGTATTAATAGAATAATAAAATGCATGATTTGTGCTTTGAAAACAAAACGTGTAGTGGCAAAATAAAGCAATGGTAAGTAAGGGACGGCTTTATATGTTGCTTTTTGCTAGGTAATAACTAATTGGGGTACGTAGAATGACGGGAGGGAAACGAAAGGGTTTATATTCTTTATTCTTAACTATATTTTGTTTATCTTTGTAAATAGTGCGCTTAGGCCTGTTGAGCAGCGATATAAAATGGCCGCCATGAGCTAGAATACGCGTGCGCGAGGAGAAATGTAGACAAGGAGAAAGGCCGTGAACAAGAATGACCACGTGATCGTTCCAAGAGCCTAGGATGAAAGTATGGTCAAGGCTATTGTGACCTTACCGAATAAATGTGTGCCAAGATGGGTCAGCGAGAAGCGTGAGAAGTCAAAAAGAATAAATGGACAAAAGGAACTGTTGAACCTAAAAAGTATCGGAAAGTGATACAAGTTGGACTGATCGAAGCGGATGAGTAATGTCACGAACTGTGGGAAACGATGCAAGTATGGACATTCCACAAAGAACTGGTTAGAACAAGGAAGTTTGATAAAAAATGTATATGGACTCAAATGGACCAAATAGAGAGAATCTCGCCATAAAGATGCAACATTTTTATTTAGTAAGCTAGAATTAGGGTATAAGAAGACCTACTCTTGGTGGGGAGGGTGATGATGCTGCTGGTTGCTGGGAGCTGCTTTTTGCCGTTTTTGACTGCTGTCAGTTGCGTATGGAGTTGCTGCTGCTGATGCTGACGAGCTGAGGCTGCTGCTGCTATTTTATATTTTTAATTGAGTATAAGATGCTGCTTTTTGAAGAACTTTTATTCTTGATAGATTTATCCATTTAGAACTATTAGACTTTTCCAGAACAGATAGATAGCGATTTTGGGAGTTCTTGCCGTGACGAACTTTATTCTTCCATCTATTAGGTATGCATTGCAATTTCAATTTATTCGTATAATGATAACAAATGTAATAATCTGAATAATAAACCTAAAACTTATTTCATGCTTCCAAACTTTATATAAACTTTATTATCTTTAAACAAATGACTCAGTGGTTCTTTAGCTCAATGATTAATGTAAAATGTTAGAAGGGTTATTGTGATTGAGCTGGTCTTAATCACCATCAACTGATTCCTACTAGTTGGTCCATCGACCAATGAGCGGAATACCATAAAACTATGAGAAATATTATGTTGTGTTAAAAAGAGGTATCCCGTCTCCTTCCAGCGAATCGTTTTACTGTTTTTCTCCTAGGTTACTGACGGAGGAAATCCAGGGAATAAATGAGTGAGTGAATGCATGTGCGGTGTTATGGGCCCCACCGTCATATGGATATAGTCCGTGTATTGGAGGGATAGTTGTACCTGGATGACCGAAGCATATAGGAGAAGAATTTTTATTGTTAGCGCTGGATCAACAGCATATGCTAGAGACAGTGGGAACTGCTTTCGCTGGATGTATAAGTCTTTCAGTAACAAAATACTCGCAACGCATCGACTAATCTGCTTGACACTATCAACCTCATCAAATTTTATGACCACTGCATCTCTGTTATGGTAATTAATCAAACTATAACTTTACCCATTGCACCATTTACTAACTCTTCTTCAACATTTAAATTCCGACGCAAAATTATACAACAGTTTTTGCAGACACATAACCACTTCTCTAACCCTGCAGTTTTCGATACAGACTTAGCCAAATAATCCAATTTTGCTTGTAGTTTATCTGTGAGTTGTATTGTCACTCCCTGATGTTCCATTTTATCAGTAGCTGTAATTTCCAAAATATTTTCTTTCTCCAGTTGCAGTAATTTTTCATTGAATTTAAAGGGTTGGCAGTAAACACACTATAGACTTCTCTTCTTTAATTAAAGTATATATTAGTTCTGCTGATGTAATATTCGATGGAAATAGTTTCTTGGTAAGATGAGTTCCAAAGCATGTTTCCCTTCTTTTGTGAGAACTCCTACTCTGTCCTTCAGAATACCTCCATATTCCACATCTGATGCTTGACACTTATTTCTAACTAATTCTTTGTATTAAAGTTTTGCCAAATATTCACAATCCCAATACTTCCTAGAGAATTTCTTGTTTCATAATGTAGAAGTGTTTTGAAAACAGGTTGTCCTTTTGCAGGTGTTAGTTGTAGTAGGTCTCCAAATACAATTACATGTTTCCCACCAAACAGTACATCATAGTTTGGTCTCAATATCTGCCTGATTCTTAATGTATGAATGCAAGCAGTAGGTTTGAAACCATACTCACATCATCAATAATGAGAAGATTCGGTTTTTTTAATGCTCTGCCTACCTCATGACAAGCTTCACCAGATCATTTCTGGTATTCTAGTTTGTTGTCCTGTTCTGCAGGTAGCATTAATAGTCTATGAAGAGTAATTCTTTAATATTATGTGCAGCTAATCATGTTTGTGCACACATGTCAAATTTGATTCTGTAGTCTTCTGTAGATAACTGGTGAGTACTCTAATCATGAAGCTTTTTCCAGTACTAGCTTGACCACTTTCAACACTCTTTTCTCATGCAGGAATCCATGCTCTGTTTTATCTTTAACTTTGTTAAAAATGTCTTTCTGTTCATTATTCAGTTGTTCTACTAACTTTTCGAAACTTATAGTTTCCTGTCTTGCTTGCTGCATTGCATTTTCCACCTCATTCATAGCTATAGCTGCTTCATTTTGAATTATTGGCTCTTCAAGAGGATCTTGACTTGCTGGTGCAGAACTTTGGCTGCTTTGAGAACTCTCCTTGGCTATCTCAGCAGCGATGGTTTCTTCCTGTTCAATCTCATCTCTCAACATTTACAGATACGTTGGAAACACTGAGCATTCAATAGTGTCTTTCACAGCATTAAAAGAGTCTTCATAACAGTCATAGTGTCCAAGTAATTCTGATTATGCACTCCATGACTTGAACAACTGCAAAAGTGCCAAATAGAAAGACTATCTTTTCTCTGGAGTTTGGCTACTAAGTTTTCTGTGGTTAATTAGATTTCCTTTGTTGTGTCTCACTAAACAACCATCACATCCAAGGACTGCATATCTTCCTTGTTCTATGTTTTAAGTTACATTACTTCTATATGCATAGTGCTGAAGTACTTCATCGAGACCCATGTTTTCAAGATGAGGACTCCTTCTAGAGTATTGTATCCAGCGTGTTAGTCTTCAGAATGTCTGTACTCTCGGGTTCAAATTCTGCAAAGTATTGTATTTCTGGAAAAGACTTTAATACTCTATTATGACTACTTGCAAGGCCTAGGGTTCCCCACAGAATTCCTCTTGATTTGGAGAATAAACTAGCCAAGCTTAACCTGTCCGAGCATTCATACAAGCCTATTTCTCTATGGGAAAGCATTTTCAAGCTAAAACTGTACAAGTTCTTGGTTAGACTCTTTTCTGCAGAAATCCCCTCCCACATTTCATTCATCTCTGTCTTCTCTGACTTTATGTATGAAGTCACATAGCGAGCACCAACAATGGAGTTGTCTGCAACAAATTGTAGATCCATATTTGCATTCCACATCTTCAGAATAACAGGATTGTAGTCATTGATATGAAGCCTCTGTTCTTCTCAGGTTGTATGTATTTTTTGGTGAGTTCTGTGTGAGGGTGTGTCTGACCGCAGACAAAAAAGCTGTTCACTCTTCCTTCTGAGATCACAGGTCATGTGAATCCAAAAAGACATCTCTTGCTAAATTTTCCTTTGGAATTATATTTTCAATTACAATATTTTCCACATCTACGATTTTGAAATCGTAAAACTTGTTGTCTTAATTTCTTGTCAGCAGTATCTTTTGGGATGCCACATGCCACATACAGCTCTATAAAAGACAAGACAGACTCATTAGTGTCTTTTCCAAACTTCGGAGCATCTTTTACCCTTAGCTGCATGTGAATATGTGGAGCACCTCTAGCTTGGTACGCGAAAATAAATCAGTTACTTCACCGAGAGGAGGATTCGTTTTGTTGCAGATGAAAACCATTATCGCTTGAAACCTGTGGCTAAAATATCTGCAAGCGTTTGCAGGTTCCAGCGAAAAAGGTTCTCCTGATGTTTGAATTTGCTTAATGCAGGAATCCAAGCAGGTCATCCAATGCATACTCAGCACAACTGAGGGGCCGATTCCGATCTCGGCCGGTAGGGCTCCGAATAGGATTCGGCTTTACCGGATCCGATTCGGAGCCCTTTTTCCCGACCGAATCGTACGCGGGTCCGGCCGAGCGAGTACGATGCGAGTCGCCGACCGACTCGTCCGGGCGACCCGACCGCTCCGACCGACTCGTACCCGGATCGTACCGCTCCGACCGACTCGCTCAGGACCCGATTCGCACCGCGCAATGGAGACGTTTTCCGGCCGGGTAAGTACGATGCGCACCTCGACCGCTCCGACCGACTCGCGCCGTCCGACTCGAACTCGCTGTCGGAGCCGTACTTTGGGGGTCCGTGTCGGACCCCCTGTACGCGTACCCGCGCGAGGCGCACACAGGGGGACCCATGGGTCCCCCTACCTGTGCGTGTACGCCGTGAAGCGCTTCGCGGCGCACTCGCTGTAGGGGCGCCCTTGTCCGCCTCGCACCCATTGAGGCAATGGGAGCCCGCGTACGCGTTAGTGCGACCGGCTCCCATTGAGTTCAATGGGAGTCCGACCGACTCGTGTCCGGTGGCATACGAATGCATCGGACTCGTTCGGTCGGACTGCACGGGTCCGATTCGGTCGGAAATCTCTCCGGGTCCGGCTCGGTCGGAGAGATTTCCGGCCCGATTCGGAATCGACCCCAATGTGTTAGAAACTAAGCCGGTTCTCCTAGGTTTCTCAACATGCATTTCAGCTCACCATGACGACGATACCAGTATTCATTGGTGCCACCCTGACATGCCATTAAATTAATCAAGTTGTATTCCAGGTTTTCATCTTTTCCTTTTACTTTGTCAACAAATTCCCTTGCTGTCATATTTTGCAGATTTACTACTGTCTTCAGAATGTGGTTTACTGCATAAGATAAGCCTGACAAGTCCCTCTAAAATAAAATATGAAATAAATAGGGAATACACTGGCGAAATCTAGGCTCCTCTGAGTATAGTCTAGTTGATCTGTACTCAGCTACTGATATCTGTACAGGCCGCTCATCATACCTACCACCCACTCCTGTGGGAAAGAGATGTGGAAAACACAGAACTTCTAAACTTTTCTCCCACACACTCAAGGGAGCTACTCTTGCTTCTTTCATTTGAAAGAGTTCAATAGCATCACCAATGATCTCTTTAGAATGGAGAGGATGAATACTGTAGTGTTCATAACTTTCTTCTGATTGAGATCGATCCACTTTTTCAATCTGACCTCTTGATGATGTATCATCCTCCATATGTGCTACATTTTGAAGAACATCTATATCTTTATAATAAATATTATTTTGTACCAGATATAATGTTGCATTTTTTACTTTTGTGACATCCACTAACTCTTGCCATATCTTTTTGCTCTTGGTAGGAACACCATTCACTAGAATTACATGGGCTTCTTCCAAATCTCTCTGTAACCCTACAGTTTCAATATTCTGCTTGAAATCTAATGGCAAGTACACAACTCTACCTTTACCTTTAAGACCTTTCTGGAGCTAAGTTGGAGGTAACTTTCCTGTCTTTGGCTCCATACAGACTACAGCTTGGAATGGATGTATACATTGGATAAGTATAGATTCATAAACATTCAAATCTTGAAGTAATTCTGGAATAGGTACTACTTCTAACTTATTATGAACTGCTCTAGCAGGCATTTATTTTGTTTTCCTCTAACTTATTGTAGCAGTATTTACATATAAATTGTCGTGTAGACAAGTCAAAGCGTTCCTCTATGAATAAGTGAACCTAAAATTCACATCACTTATCAATGTTCTCTTTTTCACTTTTGTAGTGTGTGTGTCTACAACAAATGCAAACACAGTTTGGTTTCTCTGAAGCAATACTGTTAAACTTTCTAATATCTTCTTCAAAATTAGCAACTCTAATAACAGTGTGCTGTTCCCGTATACCCGCAGATACCAAATCCTCCTTTTCCCCACACTCCTCTTCAGGACCAAAGAAACGAAACTACATCATCACAAACCTTTTCTACCTCTGCCACAGTACCATGCAAATTAACTCTATTCATTTCTTCTGAACATAGAGCAGGAGTTTTTGACATGGTAAAGCCTCCTATCTAAAGTTCGTATAATTGAGTGGTGTACACCTAACATTCTGAAATGATGAAAGGTGCTTTGGCACACTTTCTTTGATAAACATGCTAGTAAATGTCCTTCAAACTTGTATATTTCCTTACCTTGCATTGATCTAAACCTTGCAAAATGCCAATTTTCTGTTTAAGACTTTTGCATGGAAAGATACATAGGAAATTTCTCAATATATCAATTAAGTGCTGTTGAATACTGCAAACACTACTACAGTTCCATTTGTATACAGGGCCCTATCTATGCCTCCCCTGTACCTCTTCAGCAATCACTTCCTCTACATTTCTAGCTACCATCACTTCTTTTGGAATAGGAGTACCATTCTTCGTCTCATAACATCGCACCGATTCATCAACTGCATGCACTGTGTTCTCTTGCAAAGAAAGGCTCAGTACTAGAAGTATGTGTCAATTGACCGTTAAAATATTTTCGAAAAAGTTCGTTCTATTGACAAGTCTTTTCGTTTGGCTTTGTGTCCTCACCAACAACACTATTTTGTCTAGTGTCTTAATCCTGTTTAGTATCAAAACAAATAGCTTCCTCTTGAGAGCAAAGGCCTTATCAAATACACCCTTAACATGTTCCTTCTGTCTGACTGCTTCTTTTCTACTTCTTCATTGTTGTTAATACATTTTGTATTACTCTACTACGGAACATTCTAACTCTGATTTCCTTAAACTGCCTCTGCCTCCTGCTTAAAGTCTGTCCTTTTCTGTCAGGTATTTTAGTCTTCTTTTCATGTACTTTGTCACTTTTCTTAGTGGTTTTCAAAGTTTGTTTTTCAATTTCTTCCTTTTGCACTCTTTGCAATTGCGCACATACAATTTTAAGAAATGTTTTTGTCCTCTTACCAGCAGCTCTTTTCTCTTTCACCACTTTTTCCACATTTTGCCCCTTTTGTTTCTCAACTATAAGGAGATAGTTTTGTTGCTGCTGGTTCTTTCTTCTCTCACTTTTTGATGCCATTGCTACTATCTGTCCTTTAGTAGAGATTGATGCCTAAAATTAGAAATTAATAAGTACATTTACCTTTTAATTATGTACTATCACATTACATATTTAAATTTCTTTAACTACAAACATAAACAGTTGTATTATTATAATATAGTTAATATAGACACTGAGATATTCGTATAGCCAGTAACATACAGCTATAGAGAGACATAGACTAACTAAAACCAGTGCTTAATTTGAGCCAGTGGTTTCCGGTGCTCAGCACTGGCACTTAACTGCCGGCACCGGCACTTATGACAGATGCCACATGGTGGCGCTGTTTGTGCAATTTAAAGATGAGCCGAAAAGCAGTTGTTAATTCAATATACATTAAAAACAACTAATGCCTGCCACCCAAACCATTCTTAAAGCTTTGGTGGCCTCAAACAGTCGGAATTGTCACACTTGTAGCAGTGTGATGGTTAGTAGGTGTGTAAGTACAGTGGCAATGTGTTGTTGAAACTGTAGTGGCCTCCTGACGAGTGCCCCAGCACTTATTTTTTTACAAATTAAGCACCGACTAAAACAAACAGCCATATACTGGCAGATGTACTTAAACATCTCATGGCACCACTATAAGTATACTGTACACCTATTCACATATGCAGCTAAGTATTGACACAACCTAGTTACTCATCTAATCAGGTAGTCTTTAAGACATGTGTTAGGCCTAGTACTGAGAACTGAGTGAGTGGGTATGTGACTAGCTGTATGAGTTAGTGAGTGGATGTATTTCAGGCCCAAAACATGATGCAAGGGATAGTTGTCTCCATGTTAGACTTGAAAGTGTCACTTATTCAGCAGATAATTGAATGAGTGTGTCAGGTCCTATGTGGGGCTGCCATTCCATGTATAATTTAGTTTGATGCTAAATGGCTGCCTCACTTTTTGACATCTATGGTTCTCTAAATGTGTCTGTAAAGGGCTGCATTGATGGCCTCCTCGGTGTGTTAGTGGCTATTGGGTTATTTAACCACGTGTGTACAATTGCCTCCATTACCACTAGATACATATCAGTTCTGCCTGTGTGTGTCAGTGAATGTTCAGGTGTTTAAATGTCTGTCTGCTTTTCTACTTACTTATGTCAGAGCGATGTTTGGGTGACATGGTGGATGTATAATTGGGCACATGGCTCTGTAGGAGTGCATAAAGCTCACTCACTCTTCAGAGCACATGTGCTACCTTTTAAGCACATAGCGCCCTGCCCTATGGCCTACCTCCAGCCTACCTTAGTTGTTACTTATATGTGCACAAGAGCAGTTTACACCTTGCGTAGGACATTTAAGTAACAAGACAGTCCTAGCAGTAAAAGTGCACGCACAAGTTGAAGTATAGCTGGCCCGAGACATGATGCAAGGGCTACTTCTCTGCATTTAGACTTGCATGTGTCCTTTCTTTAGCAGATATCTGAATGAGTGTGTAAGTTACTATGTGGGGCTGTCATTGCATATGCAGGTAAGTTTGTCAGTAAATTACTGCCTCTCTTTGTGACATGTATGCTTCTCTAAATGTCTCTGTAAAGGTCTGCATGGATTGCCTCCTGGGTGTATAAGTGAGTATTGAGTTATTTAAGTGTGGGCCCAGCTGCCTCCATTAGTGCTAGATAAATATCAGTTCTGCCTGTCTGTGAGTGAATGTTTAGATGCTTCGATCACAGTCTGTATGGGTGTTTTAGTGTGTCTGCTTTTCTACTTAGGTATGTCAGATTAAAGTCTGGGTTGCAGGCTGGATGTATAATTGGGCACATGGGTCTCTAGGAGTGCACATAGTTCACTGAAACTTCAGAGTACATGTGTTACCTTTTAAGCACATAGCGCCCTGCCCTATGGCCTAGCTGCAGCCTACCTCAGTGGAAAATTGTACGTGGTTAAAGAGCAGTTTATGCCTCCTCTAGGACCTTTTAATGTGAAGGTTAGCCTAGCAGTAAAACTATTTATTTTTTATTTATTTTATTTTAAAAGTTTTATATAGCACTGGCTAGACCCAGAGGTATCAGAGCGCTTTACATGAGAAGATAATATAAAGCAAACATGGCATACAAGTAGATAAAAAGATAATGAAACAACGTGTGAAATATACAAAACAAAATAAATGTACAGGTGCAAGAGCTATACACTTCAAGTAACTAGGTATATGATGTTCGGGAAATGGACAGATAATACTGGACAAAATGTAACATGGTGATTGAAGATCAGGTGCAGGTCACAGGTTAGGACCCTCAATAATAACTGGGCCAAACATGGCGTATAAGTAGATAAAAGATAATGACAATAACATGTGAAATATACAAATCAAATAGATAAACAAATCAAACAAGTAGATAAACGAATCAAATAGATAAACAGGGGCAGGAGCTATACATATCAAGTAATTAGGCCGATGATGTTCATGAAATGGACAAGTATTACTGGACTAATATAACATGGTGAAATTGGAGATCGAGTGCAGGTCACAGGTTAGGATCCCCAATAATAATTGAGGAGGTGGATTTTGAGGTCTTTTTTGAAGATGAAATAGAAGGGGTTGCAGCGCAGGTTTTTGGGAGGGCATTCCAGATGATAGGGGCATTACCAGAGAAGGAGCGTGATTGTGTGGCTTTCTTTTTATGCAGTGGTGGTATAAGGAGGAGGGAGTTGGTGCTTCTCAGGGGTCGTGTGGTGCCCGCAATGAGGAGTTTCTTGGAGAGGTACTGCGGAGTGTTTTGGTGGAGGACTTTATGAGTGATGCAGGCAGTTTTGTAGGCAGATCTGCCTTCAATAGGGAGCCATTTAAGAGATTTGAGAGCCGGGGATATGTGATCGAAGCGTTTGAAGTCTGTTATGAGCCTGGCGGCAAGGTTGAGCACAGCTTTGATTGGAGCAAGGTGGACCTTGGGGATTCCGTTGAGGATGGCGTTACCATAATCAATACGTGAAAGAACAAGTGAGTGAACTACAAGTTTAAAATCATCGGTGGGTATAAAGGGTTTGATTTTCTTGAGGTGACGGAGAGTAAAGAGGGCTCATTTAGCAGAGTTTTTGATGTGGAAGTTAAGGGTTAGGGTGTTGTCGATAGAAATACCAAGAGATTTGACGGAGTTGGACAGGGTGAGTGAGCAGTTGAGTGCGTTAAGGTCAGAGATCCATGATTGAGCGGGGAGAGGGTTGTTTTTAGGGGAGAAGAGAATGATTTCAGTTTTATTAGGGTTAAGTTTGAGATGATTGGAGTGGAACCAGGTTTGGATCTTGGTGAGGGTGTTGTTCAGGTGTAAGATGTCGGCATGAGTTTTAATCTTGTAATAGATTTGGGTGTCATCGGCGTAGAGGTGGTAGTTGATGCCTGCTTGTTTAAGAATGAGGGTGAGGGGTTCCATAAAGAGGTTAAAGAGGGAGGGAGAGAGAATAGACCCTTGGGGGACTCCAAGGGAGACAGGAGTGGGGTTAGAAAGACCGTTTTGAATTTTGATTTGCTGAGTTCGGTGTTGTAGGTAGGAGACGAACCATTTGTAGGCAGTATCATTGAGGCCGAAACGGGTCCTAAACACATTAAGTAGGGCTGAATGGTTGCTGTATCGAACGCTGCGGAGAGATCAAGGAGGATAAGAAGGCAGGTCTCGCCATTATCAAGTGAGTGGTGGATGTCATCGACGACATTGAGCATTGCCGTTTCGGTGCTGCAGCCTTTCCTGAAGGCTGATTGAAAGGGATCAAGTAGGTTGAAGTTTTCGATGTGTTTGTCTAGTTGTAGTAGGACACATTTTTCAAGGACCTTTGAGAGAAGGGGGAGGTTAGTGATGGGGCGGAGATTGTTTAGCTCATTGGGGTCAGCATTGGGGTTTTTGATTATGGGAGAGATTTGTCCAAGTTGAAGGGAGGTGGGGACACAGCCAGTGGAGAGAGAGGTGTTGATGATTGTGGTCCAGTATGGGGTGATGATATGCTTAAGGGCAGGGACAAGGTTAGAGGGTAAGGGGTCTTTTGTGTGGGAGGACGGTTTAAGATTACCAATTATTTTAAGGACTTCTAGCTCAGTCACGGGGAGGAAGTTGAGCAAGGAGGCATTGTTCTTTAATTGTGAGTTAGGGGAGTTGGTTTCCGGAGAGGTAGCAGGGTCAGCTGGTCGAGGGGATGTGGAGTAGGCATTAGAGGTGAGGACGGGTTTGCATTGGGAGTTGGAGGGGAGCTGTGTGGAACGGAAGGATTGATCAATTTTGGCTATTTTTTCCGAGAAGAAGTGGGAAATTTCTTCACATCTGGCTGAGGAGGCGATCAGATTTGGAGGTGCGGGGGAAGTTTGGTTACGAATGATTTTGAAGAGTTCCCTAGGTCTGTTTTTGGCACGATCAAGTTGAGTGCGGAAGAAGGATGCCTTTTCCTTGAAGATGTGTTTTTTGTACGTGGATCTAGCATGTCTGAGGAGTGCAAGATGGGAGGGAGAGGGATGTGTCTCCAGGTTCTTTCCGACAGTCTGAGTGACCGTCTTTCGTTATTAAGCTCGGTATTAAACCAAGAGTTGGAGGGGGTGATTCTTTGGTTTTTGAGTTTAGGCGGGGCTAATTGGTCAAGAATACCAGTGACAGTATTGTTAAAGTATTCAGTGAGCTCATTAGCATTTTGTGAGGGGGAATGAGAAGAAGTTGAGCTTGGAGTTTAGACTCAAGAACACCCGGGGGATATGTTTTAGATTTCTGGTCAGTTTCTTAGGTCTGTTAATTTTGGAGGTGGGGAGATTTGCATTGGTAGCAATGGTGAACAGTATAAGGTGATGGTCAGACCAGTCAATGGGGACGATATTGGTCACGGAGGCCAGATCTTCGTTGGAAAGAATGGTGTCAAGGATGGCTCCTTTGGTGTGTGTCGGGGACAGGCATAGTTGTTTGAGTTCATTGATCTCAAGTAGATTGGTGAGGAGGGGGATAGTGGGATCATCGGTATCGTTCCAATGGAGGTTAAGATCCCCAAGAAAGAGATTTTTTGAGTTGGATAATGAGGATTGTGTCAGGAGCTCAGATAAGACCTCGATGAAGGGCTGGGGGGGCCCGGAGGGCGATAGATGTTGTGTAGACGAATTGGGTGGGAATTTTGGGTTGTCAGTTCAGCTTCCAGGTATTCGCAGGAGGAGTAGCCAGAATTATTGACAAGGGATAGCTGAAGTTAATTTTTAAAGATAATGGCTAGACCACCCCCAACTCTGTCAGGTCTATCTTTTCTAAGAATAGAGTATCCCGGGGGGGGAGAGTAGGTCAAGTATGCTCGTTGAGTGGTCTTTGAGCCAGGTTTCTGTGAGGAATGCAATGTCAATGGATTCACTCAGGATAGTTTCCGAAATTTCCGTGGCATGTTGGACTGCGGAGCGACAGTTGACAAGCATACATGTAAGTGGTGTGGGGTTGGATATGGTGGGTGGGCAAGTGTGGATCGACGTGAGTTGGGGCGGTGGTCTGGGGGAAGCGGGGGAGGAGGGGATTCTATTAGTCCCTAAGATAACAGGGATGTGGGAGTAGGGGAGTGGAGAATTGGTGGTTGGTAAGCTAGGAAGGTAAGAGTTGCATAGGTCGGAGAGGTCGGACGGGGAGAGATGGTTCGAGGTGCGGTGAGGTCTATGTATACGGCAGCAGAGAGGAGTCGATCTCCAATGATTGCGTTTGGTGTTAGGGATTTTTGGGGGGAATTTTTTGGGGGGATTTTTGGGGGGGATTTTTGGGCGGGGCTGGGTGGGGATTTTATGGTGAGGGAGGGTTCTGGAGCTGTGGAAGATAAAGTCTTTCCTGAATTGAGAGAATTTAGTAATCAGATTAGATAGGTCAAGTTCGATGTGTAGGCTCTGGGCAATTAAGGTGAGGGGAGGTACCGAGGGGGGGTGGTCTGGGTTAGTTACGGAGGGTGGACTGATGTGTGAGGGGAGAGATAGGGAAGTGGGTGTGGAATGAGGGGTGACGGGGCTATTAGGTGTGAGGGGTTCGGTAATCAAATTGGATAGGTCAAGTTCAGTGTTATGTAGGCTCGTGTCAATTGGGGTGGAGGGGGGTACTGAAGGTGCGTGGGCGGGGGGTAGGGAAAGATCTGGGTTAGTTGCAGAGGGTGGACTGATGTGTGAGGGGGGAGATAGGGTAGTGTGAGTGGAGTGATGGGGCTGTTAGATGGGAGGGGTTCAGTAATCAAATTAGATAGGTCGAGTTCACTGTTGTGTAGGTTCAGGGCAATTAGGGTAAGGGGAGGTATTGAAGGGGCGGGGGGAAGGGAATGATCTGGGGGTAGGGAGTGGTCTGGGTTAGTTGCGGAGGGTGGACTGAGGTGTGAGGGGGGAGATAGGGTAGTGGGTGTGGAGTGAGGGGTGTCGGCGCTGTAAGGTGTGAGGGGTTGGGCTAGGTTAGACATGAGGTTAAGAACTTCAGGAGATGTGGTCAGAGAGGATAAAAAGGCATAGAGTGAGTGGAGAGCGGATATATTGGGGTGGAGGAGTTGTGTATTTATCGGGGGTTGGGATAAAGGATTGGGAGGCGGAGTTAGGAGGGCCTGAAGGGGCAGGATAGTGGGAATGGGGAGGAGAAGAGGGTGTACAGGATGGGTAGGAGGAGGGGGGTGAGGAGTTGTGTTAGGGGATTGAAGGGCAAGGACGGTGGAGTACGTGAGTAGTTGGGTAGGGGGGAGAGAGGTTGTGGGGTCAGGCAGAGGCGGGGTTATGGGAGGGGAATGATAAGTAGATGGCAGGGATTGGGGGCAACCGTTTTTAGTGGAGGGGTCGGAGGAGTGTGAGTTCCGGGTGTTAGGTGGAGAGAGGAAAATTAGAGGGGGATGAGAAATAGGTAACGGTGGTTGGGGATGTCATTTGCTGTAGAGAGGTCCAGGGAGGGTGATGGTGAAGTCGATTGTTGGAGGATGGTGTTAGCTGGATGGTTGAGGGTGGAGGTGAAGTGAGGGGGAAGGGGGGAGGGAGAGGTTGGAGGGGCGTTATTCAGTAGGGGAGAAGGAGTGTTAGGCGCAGAGTGGTCAAGGAGGAGAGACATAATGCTGAAGTGGTGTTCGAAGATGGAAAGGTGGGATACCGTGGCTTGTATGAGGATGTTACCTGTTTTGAAGATGGAGATATCAATATCACCAAGAAAGGCTGGGGAGGGAGTGGTGGATATTTTGAATCCATATGGTATTGTGGTTGATTTAGAGATTGGGAGGTGTTGTAGGAAGATGCTTTTCCATTTGGAAGGACGTTTGGAGTAAAAGATGTAGTTGGTTATAATGGGGGAGGTGAGGCTGAGGTAATTATCAACAATGAGTGTTTCAGGGTTACGGATAAGGAGTTTATGTTTGAAGTTTTTCTTGGCATGTTTGGAGAGATTGGGGGGTAGAGAATGGTCCATGAGTTGGGGCCATGTTTGGAGAGAGTAGGGTCCTGGGGGTGATGGTCAATGCTGTGAGGGGGCATGTTGGGTAGACGTGAGAGGAAGAGAGAGTGGAGAGAGGGAAGTTAAGGAAATGGGGGTAGAACAGGAGATGAGGATTGGGAACCAAGGGGGCACTGGGAGAGTGGGGGGTAGAAATATGGGGGCTAGACAAGGAATAGGGTAGACAGGCGAGGAATTATAAATCGGCAAAAGGAGCAGATCAAATAGATAAACAAATTATATCGACAACATGGAGCAAATCTAATATATAAGCAGTCGGCACAAATGGAGCAGATCAGTATACCAGCAGCAAAGTTTGCAAACAAATAGATAAACAATCGGCAAGTACGCGCAGATCAGTAGAAGACAGCAACAATGCTTGCGAGGGCGTGGAATGTCTAAATTAGAGAGGGAATGCCGTAAGAGAGAGTAATACAAGAGTAAAAATATAGAAAGAGTTAGAGGGACATATGGATAAATCAATGAGCCAAGAAAAATACTAAGCGGTAAAAAGTTTGAGTAAGAAGAATAGAGTCAACAATCAATAGAAACAATTAGAAAGGGAATACCTGAAGCAAAGCAAAATAATAAGCGATAAAAAATTAGAGTAAGAGGATAGAGTTGACAATCAATAGAAACAACAACAATACTTGCGAGGGCGAGGAAGTTCAGAGTTGGAAAGGGAATGCAGGAAGGGTCACATAAGATTCACAGAACAGATACATAAGCAGTGTTGAGGGACAACATAGTGCGGGGTCGGAGGCATCTCCATTTTGTAGAGTTTGAAGAGATGTAGTGACTGTCTTGTGACAGGAGGTAGGTTAGGGAGATATATTGAACTTGTTTCCCAGGCTGATATATTGAGCTAGTTGGTATCGTTACAGTGCAGTCCTATTTCTATGATCAGCAGTTTTCCTATCTCCCAGAGGGTATATGTCCTCTTTTTACTACTGTTACTAATTTATTTATTTATTTTATGCGTTTTTATTTAGCGCGGACTTTACCCAAAGGTGTCAGAGCGCTTCACAGTAGGAACAGTAACATTACATGAGGAGAAAATTACAAGTGAGCATAAAACAAAAGCAAGCGTTTACATTACATGAGGAAAAAGTGACAATTGTGCAAATAACAAAAACAAACAAAATACAAAAAGAGGTAACAAATGATACGTTACAAAAGGAAAGATGTCTGGGGCAGTAAATCAGGTCAATTCCCAAGTGAATCTCCGCAGCTTTTTCGGTCTGTTGCTTTGTCTGTAGTGGCCCAGGTTTCTATGAAGTGAGTAAGGGGGGCAATTCCCCTTATGTTCTGGACTCCTGTGCCTTTCTTCCCATCCCCAACACTCAATCTTTACGATGCGTGCCCCCACTGGTATCCTCCTAGAATGCTCTCTCTGAAGCCCCAGGGAAGGCGCCGCCTTGTGTCTGCGGGGTAGAGAAGTGCTCAGTTGTGATACCCAGCTGGCAGTGTTGACAAATGCAGCTAATCAGGCTCAATATCTCACCCGCCCCAGTAGACGTGCTATCTGGGGACAGTGGGCTTTAGCTGCTACAGGGTTGGTGTTGCAGCTTGGCAGCGCGTATAATAGCGGAGGTGGGGGGGGGGGGTCCAAGGAGCCGATCCTTCACCTCGTAATCTTTGCCCAAATCCCGTGCTACGCACACTGGGACCGCTTTCCGCTTATCGGCAATCGCGGGAGTAGGTGCACACAATGACTCCGCGCATCCCCTCCGGCGCTGTGGTGATGCCTCTTTTTCCCCAACGCAGCGAGCGCAGTGACACAGGTGTGGCGCAATAGGCCACCGGAACCCACGGGCACGGGCCTAGTGGGAAACTGGTCCATGCGCATATTTAGGGCGTCGATTTTACCATCAATCAATGGATTGGAAGCTGGTTTGCATCGCCATTAATGTTGTCTCCAGAGCGGTAGGAGTTTTATTTGGAAATTCCTGCTCCGAATCCGACGCAGCCTGCTGCTGAGATTTGGTCAGCTTCTTAGATTCGAAAGTTAGATGCAATGTTGTTTATAACGTAAAGATTCCCCATCTTGAATCAAAAATGCACTCTGTGCAGCACACAACCACTAGTCCGTAACGATGTAGCTTACGGGACTACATCACCCTGCGGATACTGCTCCCTCCGGCGCATCCCTCAGCAAGCCTGATTCTATAGCACCGTCGCCTCCACCAGCACTCACCACTCGCAGACGTTCAGCTGCTTGGCTATGGCCACCCACTTCTGCCCGTCGTCATAAGCCTCCAATTTTCGGATTCGGACCACCCAAGCCTGCGCAGTATCTTTGGTGAATGCAGCCCCTATTTACTAGGTGTTCGCTCACCGCAGTCGTTCAGGCCCAGTGCCGCACCCGCAGCTCGAATACCTCCAGTCCATCAGGTGATGCTTGCCCATGCGGCACAGACCTCCGCCCGTCAGTCTACCCAGCTATTCGTCAGACGGCCTCCTTTAACACACCTCCGCTCGCGTATTATCTACTGGCCAGGCCTCCTCTGTATCCCCGATATTGCGGATGCGCCCCTGCTCAGACCACACCATGCAGCTTGGCTCGCCTCAGTGCTTCACTCTGCTCAGCTCCGCCTCATAATTGCATGTCCCGCTAGGTGACTCCCTTCACGGCGTGTGTTCCCAGCCTCAGTTCAGCAGGATTTAACGGTCCCACAGGGCGCCCGCCCCGACATAGGTGAAGGATGCCGCAACCGGGACTGGCTCCCGGCAGTCTCACATGCGCCTCTCTGAGCCGTCACTGTGCTTTTCCCGCGACGGCCACCAGCTTGCTCCTTACCAGTAGGGTAGTGCCCCCGCAGCCCATTCTCACAGCTCCGGTGCTCAGCAGACGGCTCGTGTCACTCTGCAGCACACCACCGTACTGTTAGCGCCGTCTCACCTCTTTAGGCGGCACACTGCCCGCGTCGCATCACCGTTACACCGCTACTCCGGTGGTGGCCGCCATCTTGCGTGGTCGCCGCGACCACTAGCTGCAGGCGCCAAAAGTCGATCTTTCTGACGGCTGCCGAATTCCGCAACAGGCCAGCGGGCTTCACCAAGTGCTCCGATGCTCAGAACTGGTGACGGTGGGCACAGAGCTGCAGCTTTGCACGGGATAGTTACGGATGTTGCCGCTCGGTCAGCAGAGCTGCTCCAGCAAGCAGCCATCTTGCCGACCAGCGCCGTCTAACTCCATTCTACATTCTCCAAAACTACATTCACGGGCTCATGTATAGCAGTCCCAAGACATAATCGAAGGACTACTTCTCTGCATGGTATATTTGAAAGTCTCAGTTCTTTAGCAGATATCTGAATGAGTGTCTCAATTCCTATGTGGGGCTGTGATTGCATGTTTATTTATTTATTTATTTATTTATAACGTTTTGTCAAGTCAAATATACTTTTATTTGATTTCGTAAAAAAATCATAAAAGGGTGGAATAACCACCATAGATAAAACATGCATAAAAAGTACACATTATTTTTTAAATTTGAAGAATCGAGAAAGGACATGAAACATTTTTTCAAAATGCAAAAGTTTTGTATAGCGCGAACGTGACCCTTACGCGTATCAGAGCGCTTCACAATTTTGGGTAAGAGGGATACAGTTTTGGGAGGCAAAATAATCGTTACATAATTATGCAAGACGCGTGCAGGACTCCTGTAGGTATCGGAACTCTTCACATAAGGGTACAGTAATGGGTGAGGAACATGTTTATGTAAATTTGTTAGTAAATCACTGCCTCTCTTTGTGACATGCATGCTTTTCTATATGTGTCTGTGAAGGGCTGCATGGATTGCCTCCTGGGTGTATTAGTGAGTACTGAATTATTTAAGTGTGTGTGCAACTGCCTCCATTAGCGCTAGATACATATCAGTTCTGCCTGTCTGTGTAAGTAAATGTTTAGGTGCTTCTCTTACTATCTCACTGGGTGTTTTAGTGTCTGTCTGCTTTTCTACTTAGGTATGTCAGATTGAAATTTGGGTAACAGGGTGGATGTATAATTGGGAACATGGGTCTATACGAGGGAATATAGCTCACTTAATCTTCAGAGTGCATGTGTTACCGTTTAACCATATAGCACCCTGCCCTATGGTCTAGCCACAGGACTACCTTGAGTGGTGACTTCTACATGATAGAAGAGCAGTTTAAACCTTGTCTATGACTTTTAAATGACAAGATAGCACAAGCAGTAAAACTACATACACAGGCTCAATTGTAGCAGGACTGAAACATGATGCAAGGGCTATTTCTCTATATGGTAGACTTGAAAGGGTCAGTTCTTCAGCAGATATCTAAATGAGTGTCTCAGTCCCCATCAGACATCACAGGAAGTGACATTATATGACCTATGGCCCTGCTTTTTTCCAGATCCGGCCTGTCATATGACCTAACGCCAACAATTGAGGATTTGCATTGGATACAATCACAAAGTAACGCAAAGTTGTGCTATGCGCTACTTTGCATTATTTTGTATCAAGGGGGTGTTCCATGGATGGTGCATGGGGGGTCCAATGTAACCACCCATGGGTTTTGACTTAAATACCTATCTACAAACATAGGTAGACAGAAATTTGGTCCTAAATCTATGTGTCCTCTTGGCAGGAATAATGAGGAGAATCCTTTTAATTTCAAGCAACAGAACTGTAGAACCAAGATGACTGGACAAGCAACACTCTGAAAGCCTTAAAGCTGTCAGAGCTACGTAGCCATAAAGCACCACGGGCAGAGCAGCGTCAGTTATCCCCACCGCATCATTTAATTGTTTAATTTTCTTTTCTTTTGTATGTATTTTGTATGTCAATTTAGGCGCAATTCCAACTCAGACTCCTCTCTGCACCCAGAATGGGATTACTACACCAAAAGGAATGAAGGCCTTAGTGTTGCAGCTTTGACACTCTGTAATGGTACATTTCCGCGTGATTGAAGTCCTTAACAAAATACCTTTTGACATGAGCACGTGATCAAGCAAAGCAGTACTAAACCAATATTTGACTTTCAACTTTGCAAAGAAAAACATAACAAAAAAAGAAATGAACAAACATGATTTTATGATATGTGCTGACACATTGTTTAGACATACAAATGTAAATGCTAGTTTAAATTCCTCGGAGCAGAAATCATAACTGTGTGTGCCAATAAAAACCATCTGCCTATTTTTAAACTGAAGAAACTGCGGGATATCTGTTTTTGGAAAATATGACAACCTGTTAGCATGGAATGCTGCTGCGAGAAACGTGCCTAATTTAGTCACTCAGCCTAGAGCAGATAGGCGTAAAAAGCCACCCACGGCTGAGGCGCAGGACTCCCCCTAACAATGAGAAAATCAGACAGTATAATTATAAAAGGTCTCCATTAGCAACTTGCTCATTATTAAGCCACAACGAACCACCTCTGATTACAAAGTAAGGGGCAGCAAACCTTGACAAGTACAGTACGGTAGAGGTTAACTACATCAATAACACAATCCATTTACACAGACCATAGATCATTCAAAGGAAACTAAACCTGTTTATAACCATAAATCTGCCTTGAACACATCAAGGTCAGATTGCCTTCCCTTGGGGTTTCAGACAGATCTACATCAGACCGCCCCAAGTGACACAGCGAGTGGATTTCTATGAACCATCAATATCAAATGCTATTTTCTAAAGCAGATAACGGCATTCATTATATTACAATTTTAACAGCAACAAAAACTCAAATGCATGCTACAAATCCTCAATTTGAAAGAGGTATTTTAATATGTGCCCATCCCATTTCCAGAGAACTGTGGGACATATCTGTAGCAGAACAGGCATGTACAAACAGAGCAAACTGGGGGCTGAAGGCCGTAAACACAATATCATATACTGAAATAAGACTGCTAGGTATAAAAACTCGCCGAATGAGGAACAACTGCGGAACACAGTTAATGCACTTTCAAAAAAAAAAAATCGAAACTTGCTCTATAAATCACATCCGCACAATTTGCAAATCCATGCCGCAGTATCCTGGAGGGTCTGTATGTCTAGTAGATAGCTGGCAAGATTCACAAGTTCATAATTCATATACACCTACAGTGCATTTTTTTCTCTTTCAATTCTGAGTGTTCTTGTCCTCTTTTGCAATGGCATAAATAGGACTACAATTCCCAGAATGCAAAGAAAAACTCATCAAGAATACACATATAAAACTTTCACATCTTCAAATACATAATTACATATAACTTTAACCATTGGAGTACAATGTTTTTTTCCTACCATTTAGAAAATGGAGTAAACCAGCACAAGGGAATATGGAGCTCCATGGCAACATATTGTGAACTAACTTCACAGACACCTACTGTGCACCTGACACAAACTGTTTCCTAGTCTCCTATTAATAAATATATAAAAACATTCATACTACCAGTCATAAATCATCTCATCTACTTTAAATACTTCTATATAAATTTCAGACTCAATTTTTTTGCTTAATAAGAAATATAATTCACATACCAGAAAATTGAGCTCGTTGAGCAAATAGTTTTTTTGCTCTTATTAGATAGATGCAATAGTCTCAGGATTTGTAAAAACTAAGCATAAGAATGGCGCACCACTCTCATACAAAGCAACCGTAAATGGCAACCTTTTCAACTTTGCACTGTCTGACACCGCAAAAGACTGCAAATGAAATCATTCCTTTCATATTTTAGTGTTGCAAGTGCACTTCTCAATGGTTAGTATATGTTAACGCTTTCACTCACTTTTACAAAGACCACCAAAATAGATGCCTATTTGTGTATATTCGCAACTTCATTGCGATGGATTCGTAAAAAAAACAGGAGTCCAAAAACATATTTACCTTCAAAGTTTTATGACTTTAACAGTGCACTACACTTTTTTAGCAAGCCCTCACTAGGAAATGAAACCCATTTTATAGTAAGAGTACTCTAAACAACTCAAATTTATAAAAACAATTGTGTTCTGTGTCTTTAACACCCTTCTCCCAATACGCTCTTAGCACAGTCTCCATACCAACCCACTACAACCAGTAGGTCACAAGTTCACACCACATTCTAGAAGGACAATACTTGTTACAAAATCATCTGCAGCAGGTGTGGTTTACTGTAGACATTAAAAAAGCATATCCATGTCTGTATATTTATTTTTTACCAGAGCCAATCACAGATCTAGTTACTAATCCTCTCAACACACTACCTAATTTTATTCACCTACATTTTCAGAATATCCAATCAAATATGGTTTTTTTAAACCAGGAGAACAGCTCAATTTTAACTGCCGTTTATTTGGAAAACTGCCTCGTTCAGCTCCAGCCTGCTCCTGTCTGCTACTACTACTTCACTTCATAATGGTCAGAGTGTGGATTGTGGGCCACAGATATGTCTTTTGAGCTAAAGAGGCTGCTAGAAAGAGTGGTATTGACAGAGACTTGGATGTGCATAATATGGACATTAAATGGATTGGCCAGAGAGGGTTAAAATGTTATCAATTGCTGCCTTTGGTTGAAAGCATTGTGGATTCTCAACCCCCTAACCTCATGACTGTGCACTGTGGTGGCAATGACCTAGGCACACTGACTGGGGTAGGACTGGAAATCCTAATGAAGGATACCTTTGCAGAATGAATGACTCTTTTCCCTCACACTGTCTTGTTGTACTCCAACATATGCCAAAGACAGACATGGAAGGGGTCTAATCAATTCTGTCCACAGATTGACAAAGCCAAGAAACATGTTAATAAAACTGTTTCTGCTTTCCTCATAGACCATAACATGGGCTCTATCTACAAAAACAACCTGTGTTTTGACATTCATGGAATCTATAGAAGTGATGGAGTTCACTTTACAGATGAAGGCAACAGAGTGTTTCTAAACAACCTGAAACTCTGCATCCGGTCTTATGTGTAGCTGTCATATACACACAATCAACACAAAGACCCTTGTCCGAGCCACCCAGTGCCCAATTTTTTTTTCATTTTCTTTATAAATAACTTTTTTATTTTCAATTTTTAAACATTCGTGACAACATAGCAATGATCGTGAATACGTTGCGAAATCGCAAAACAAAAACAATTCAATAGCCAACAGCACATTCAAAATGTATAGCTAAAATGTATTCTAACTATCACACTACATACATTACTATCTAAATAAGTCTAAGGGCCTTATTATGAGTTTGGCGGTGCGGGAGCTGGACTGCCCTGCTACCGCACCGCCAAACTCGTATAGGAACCGCCTGCCAGATCAGGAGTTTTCTCCTGGTCTGGCAGGCAGTTCTTTGGTGTTCCCAGGGCGGTGCATATGAAAAAGGCACCGCAATGGGAACGGCAAAGGCAGTACCTGCACGGCATGGACTGCTGCAGTCCATGCCGTGCAGGTACTGGTGTGCATGCACACAGGGGGGCTCAGTTGTGCCCCTCTGTGTGCATCCACATGGCGTGAGGCACCAGCTGTCCCATCAAGCATATTGCGGCCTCAAGACCGCTGCACCGGCGATTGTGGTGGTCCCAGGGCGGCCTGACCACCCTGGTCCTAATAGGGCAGCTGGAAGACTGGCCAAAGCAGCGCTCCTGTGAGTCTGGCAGTCTGTGGACCACCAGACTCATAATAAGCCCCTAAAAACATTTATAACTCTCTGAATGTGTTTCTCACAGCGTGTATGACTGTTTGAGTGGCAAGTGTGACTGGGTGCATGACTGTGTGAGTGGATCTGTGACTGGATGCATGAGTGTCTCCAAGCATTTATCAGTGGGTGTCTCACTCTCTGAATGGATGTGTGAGTGCGTTTTTCACTGTCTGAGTGAGTACGTGAGCAGTCGCAGCTGCTACTTAGAAGCAGTAGTGGGGCGGGTGGGGGGAAATTGGGTATAAGAAATCACTTGCCTCCCGGCCGGCTGGCCGGCTACCGCCGCCTCTCCTGTGTCCTGTCCTGTCGTCTTCCTGGCTTCTTGTGAGGAAGCAGGAAGCACCAGGGCTCCCATGCTCCCCGCAGCCAATCACAATGCTGCAATGCAGCGTTGTGATTAGTTTGAGCGCTGTAGGGGTGGGCATGTTCTTCATGCAGGCTGTAATGCAGCCTGCATGGAAAAGGGGGAAACTGCGCATGACTGGTTTGGGCGGCCCAAGAGGATCGACCAAACAGTCATTGCGCACTTAGGAGAGTTGTACTACTCCTCCCCTGCTCTGCAGCCCCACCCCGCCCCCTGACGCATGCTGCCGCAGCAGGAGGACAAAATAATGATAATAACATTACGTTATCATTTAAATGTTTCCTTTCTTTTTCTGCCTCATGGCAGTGGGGCAACGCTCCTCCGCCTTAGCGGAGGAGCCACCACTGTATCTGAGTGAATGTCTCTCAGTGAATCTGTTAGTGGGTACATCAGCTTTTGCATGCATCTGTGAGTTGGTGGCTCAGTCTCTAAATAAATCTGTAGGTGCGTGCATCAGTCTCTGACTGGGTCTATGAATGGGTGTCTGAATCTCTGAGTGGGTCTGTCAGTGGATGTGTCAGTGTCTGAGTGGGTCTGCAAGTGGGTGCCTCAGTGCCTGAGTTGGTCTGTCAGCTTTTTGGCCGATGCCCGGTGGAGCTACTTGATAGCTATAGAGGAGATGGGCTGTGGACTACCCCTTTGGCCGTCACCTACCCAGCCGGACATTGGACAGACCTCACTTCGTCTCTCCGTTGTACTCTCCCTCCTACCCCTTTACTCCACCCACTTTCCCCTTTACGCTCCATTTATCCCTTCTCTTTGCTCTCTTTTTTTTTTTAACACATTTTATTAGGTTTTTTTTTCCTTTAACAAATAACATCCATTAAGAAATAGACATGTATATTAGGTACAGCAAATTCCGCAATACAGTCTGATTTAGAAAGGCCGCTGTGGTTACAATAGCAGCACCGTATGTATTCAACAGCAGTACATTTCCTTTTGGCCAGTGCTTAATAAACAGTATTGTTCGGATGTAACTGTAAGTGGGACAATTCTTACTGCACTGCAGAACAGCTGCAGTCCAAAGAAAAGGATACATGTAATGGGGTAACTAAACTAGCCCGCCCCTCCCACCCTTCCCCAACTTCGTCTGACCTGACCCCATCTCAACCTTCTGTCAGAGTGCTCCGCCAGTCGCACCCACACTTCCTTGACACCTGTCAATATGCATACTTTACTTTATTAAGTCAGCAGAACATATGGGAAATTGCATTGCAGGCTGGGAAGGACCTGGGTAGTATGAGCTATTATTAATCCTTCGCTACAGGGACTGGTGGTGGTGCAAGGGCCTTGAAAGCTTCTAGTATTGTATCCCAGTCCAGAGAGATTACCTTTTTGTGCAATCCACGGGCCTCCTCCCGCCGGATTGCAGCGCTTTCCGCGCTACCCCATCTTACCACCTCTCCATGCCAACCATAGAGTGTTGGGGGTGTAACTGACTTCCAACGCATCGTGATAGAGCGTTTGGCCATTAGTAGTGCTAGATCTACAAAGCGATGCTGTACTTTCTGCGCCCTGGGACGCCGGGACAATCCCAACAGACAGACAGCAGCCGTGCTCAGTACAGGAATCCCAGTCGCAGAAATGAGCTTTGAAACCACCTCCGACCAGTAAGAGGCGATCACGGGGCACAGCCACAGCATGTGGAGCAGGTCGGCTTCCTCTAGCCTACATCTGGGGCAAAGGTGTTGCGTGGTTGGGAACATGCGCTGTAGGCGGTGCGGGGTGAGATATGCCCTGTGTAGGACCATATACTGAATGAACTTAAATTTGGCGTTACGTGGGATTTTTTTGGGGTATTCTAAAATCGTGCACCATTCCTTGTCTGTCAATTCTGTACCAAGATCTGTGGACCATCTATTGCGCAAATCCGTCAAGGGGATTCTAGTGTGTGTAGTGATGCCTTTGTACAGCCATTTAGTGAGGTGGCGGCCTTCTCCCATTAGGTAGGTCATATGGACCAGTTCGTGTCGCGCGGGTGCCTCCCTGCGTGGGGCCCAATGCCTCCTCACATATTGTAGGACTGCAGCGTGTGTGAGATATAGTGCGTCCGTGACCCCATGGTGTCTGGTGAAATTACCATGGTCCATGAGGGTGCCCTCATCGAACAAAGCGCCCACTGTGGTGACACCGCCCTCAGTCCAAGCAAGGAGTCTCCGTTTGGTGAGTAAGCCAGTGGGGGTAGGGATGCCCAAGAGCGGCGTGTTGTCAGAGTATGGAGGGCAGCTACGAGTATAGTGGGTAGATTTTTTCCAGTACGCAAGTGCAGTGCGAAGGAGTGTCGGGGCACCGGTAGGTATCCGAGCCTTTGGCAGTAATAGTGTATGGAGCCCCCCTCGGTCAACGTCAGCGGGGGTGTAATCTATTTCATGCAGGTTACGCCCTGCCAACCAATACGAGAGCCACTGTAGTTGACTCGCGTAGCAGTAGGCGCGGAAGTCCGGGGCACCCAGGCCACCCTTATCTGTGTCCAGTTGCAATTTAGACAGACCCACCCTGCGGCGGCCATTGCCCCAAATCAGGTCGGACAACATCGTGTTTAACGAGTTGAGTAGCGGGGTTGGGATCACCACCGGTAAATTAGTAAAGAAGTATAGCAGACGAGGTAGGACCACCATTTTTGAGATCGCTACTCGGCCCATCACAGAGAGTGGCAATGAGGACCAGAATGTGACCTGCGACCGGAGTGCTCTGATAGCCTTAACTAGATTACCCTCTATAAGGTCCGGCGCAGTTCTGTACACTTGTATGCCCAGATATTTGAACGTGTGTGTGGCGACCGCTATGGAGTGTGGACCAAACTGAATCGCCTCTGGGCGTTCCCCAGGTTGAAAAAAAAAAAGCGTAGGACTTATTCTCATTTATGGAGAGACCTGAGAGTTGTGCAAAGGTAGTGAAGACGTCTGGCATCGGTGTGAGATCTGTGGACAAATCGTTGGCGTACAGTATTATATCGTCTGCATAGGCAGACAGCACGTGTGTGGCATGTCCCAGGCGAATACCTGTCTGCGCTGCCGAGAGCCGTAACTTAAGAGCCAGGGGTTCCAGGGCTGGCGCGAATAGTATCGGAGACAAGGGGCAGCCCTGGCGGGTGCCCTTGCCAATCGGATATTCCCGTGAGATATGGCTCCCAGTGCGAGTCCTCGCGGAAGGGGCTGAATACAGCAATTTTACCCACTTCAGATAGTCTGGAGGTATTCCAAATCTCCCAAGTATCTGAAACATATAGTCCCACCTAAGCGTGTCGAATGCATGCCTCAAGTCTAGAGTGATACACCCTGCGTTACGGCTTTCCGGGGGGGTTGATGTCATGACGTGATACAGCCTCCTAATGTTGAGTGAGGTGCTACGCGCTGGTACAAAACCGCATTGGTCTGGGTGAATTAATTTATGCAGATAGGGGAGTGTTGGACTTGGCCCTTTGTGGCAGGTTCACCCCTAAACTTTTTGCCTTGTCTGTAACCTGGTGTTGGTAATTTTAGGCCTCTGGGCACTTTCGCACTGTGGTCCAGTGGAAAGTGCGTGCGCTCTCTGTGTTACATTGGTGAGCTTGGCCTGCCCTCCCATAGGAATGCATGGGGGATTCCCTGATCAGTGTGTGTCAGTGGTAATTCCTGTTATGAGAGGTGCAGCGTGGTCAAGTCTAGTATGTAGGAATTTGTGAGAATAAATGCTGTGCAATGGTGTGCGCAGATTTATTATGACTGGTGTAGAAATGCCACTTTTAGAAGTTGGCATTTATGTGTGCTATGTGTCTGCCTGCCTGATGTGAATTGCATGTCTGGCTCTGTGAGTGACAGGGGCTGGGAGGTGTGTGTGGCTCCAGGAGGGGCAGGGTGAGTCAGCGCTAGGCTGAATAGGACACCTGGGCTGGGGGTAGTGGGAGGAGTCATTCCCTGACCCTGAATAGGAGTGTGCCTGCCCTGTACAATGCTGGCTCCGCCCCCTGTGGTGTGTCTGAGTACCTAGACCCCACCTGACAAAGGGGAAGAGGAGCTTGGAAAACAAAGTGCTCCTGAACCAGTTGTACCTGGTTCCCCCAAACCCTGCACCTTTAGACAAAGGAAAACTGTGTATAAAAAGAGGGGCTGTGACCCCATGAAAATGTTCTTGTTCTGTGTTTGTTCCTGAATCCTGCAGGGCGTGCTGCTGCTGGGGCCCAGGGGGGGGCTGCCATGAGGGCTTGCCTCCCTGGGCCCTGCATTGCCCCTGCATCTCGGAGGACTTGATGGGACCCATTCCTTCTTCTTTTGGCAGTCCAGGACCTTCAGGACCTTGTGCAGCATCTGTGCGCACTGGGAGCGCTTTATTGTAATTTCCCCCGGAGAAGAGGAAGCGTGGGCTGCGCAGCACTGAGCTGCAGCCCTCTGTGAGGGAATCCCCATCGTAGGGATTCCCCCGTGATGCCTGAATGGCGGGTGCCTACCCCGCATTTTGCCGCTTTATGTTTTTTTTTCTATGCGGGTGCCCACCCCGCTTGTGTGCTGTTCCGGCGGGTGCCCATCCCGCCGGCACCTTTAAACAAACCGGGAGCCTACCCCGTAATTGATGGAATCACCGCCGCGGGCGGGAGGAAGTCAGGCAACGTGGTGCCTGACGGCGGGCGGGACTTCCGGTTTTGCGAGGGAAGCCCCGCGCACGCCGCTGCAGAGAGGAGCAGGCCGAGCGATGCATGCGGCCCGACCGGGGCTCCCGTGAGCTGTTGGGAGCCCCGGAGCCCCGGTGCCCAAGGAAGAAGATGTAGACAGGCGGGAGCCCACCCCGCCTATGTGGATGCCGCCCGAGGCCGGAGAAACTGACCGCAGCCTCGCAGGCTCCATGCTGAAAGTCCCGGCCCCCAGGAGAGGGACCGGGCGAAGAGAGGAGACCGGAGGAGCCCGATCCAAGCCCCGGTGAGTGGGGCCGAGGCCGTCCTCTTTTCTTTGTTGTTGGTGCGCATGGAGCCCCTGGGCAGTCCTGTTTGGCTGGGCGGTCCCGCGAGAGAACGGGCCGCCCCAACGAAGGGCATGTTTGTTTAGAGAGGGCCCAAAGGGGCCCGTGCTCTCCAGTTTCGGCGAGGATCCCAGCTGTCCTGTGAGAGCGCAGGCAGCTGCAACGATGGGGGCAAGAGTATGTAGAGAGCCCCAGTGAGGCCCCGAGGGCACAGTTGTGCCAGGGCCTATTTGCGTATTCACAGCTGCCCCGCTTGCTAGAGGGCAGCTGCAACGTTTTTGCGTAACTAATTAGAGGGCACCGTAATGCCCAGGCCTTCATTTGATCTTCCCAGCTGCCCAGCAAGTAGTGGGCAGCTGCAACGTTTAGGCCACAGTTCCTTGGGGGCATGTCATATGGGATAGGAGTAAGATGCACTCCTCCGCCCCAGTGCTTTAACAGCTACGCAGCACTTAGTGCCAGCTGCAACGTTTAGGTCCGCGCAATTGCGCACCTGGATTCTGCTGCATAGGCAGCAGCCCTGACTTTTGGACACAGGGCATTTGAGCCCCTTTGAGAAGGCCAGTTGGCCAGGGGGACTGTTAGGTTTGTAGGGCGCCAGGCCCTAATGTGATTATGTGGTGCTAGGAGATGTGATGCATGTAGTGTGATTCACGCACCCTGATTTATGCCTCTACTATGGTTTTTACTGTGAGGTTATGTGCTAAGGTGAACGATGTGGTGCTAGGAAATGTGATGCACGTAATGTGGTTTACGCACCCTGATTTATGCCTCTAAATGTGGTTTTATGACATGAGTCTTTGCATAATGTAGTTATGTTAGTGAGATCATTCTCTACTGTGTTTTATGCCCCTAATGTGAGTGATACTTAGGAGGTTAGGGTCTAAGATATTAGACTGATGAGGATGGCGCAGAATGTAATTCGCGCCTAAGGTGATACTGTGCATAATGTGGTTTATGTTACAGGCTGATGCTGAGTACAGTGGTTACCAGTGATTACTGGTTGTATTCTACATCTATAATTTGTGCTACATTTATTATAAGTTCTACATTTACTAAGTTCGCTTTGTGATGGTTCTGACAGTGGTCCAGTGGGCCCTGCCAGGTGTAAATAATCCCTTGTAAATATGACCTAGTGCCAGGTGGCACCATGTATATTATGTGAGTACTATTCTAGTGTGTTATGAGAATACAAAGGCTATTTTTGATATAACCTTGTGTGGAGTTCCTTTTGTAGTGTGCCTGGTGTGTTGTTGCTGTGTGCGTGCACAAACACTTTACACATTGCCTCCAGGATAGGCCTGACTGCTCGTGCCAAGCTACCAAGGGGGTGAGCAGGGGTTATCTTTGGCGTGTAACTCCCTCGCCCTGACTAGAGTGGTGGTCTCTGCCTGGCTTTGGCGCAAGCCTTAGCCAACCAGAGATCCCATTTCTAACAGGGAGTAATCGACGGGAGAGGACTTTACTCGGTATTTTATATTCAGTCGTGAGTAGGGACAAGGGCCTGTAACCTGAGAGGTCCGTAGCCGAGCGGCCTGGTTTGGGAAGAGATACCACCAATGCCTGCCTAGTGGTGGGAGGCAGTGTTCCTGTGTCAATTGCGAAGTTATACAGGCGCTCTAGCTGCGGTACAAGTGAGTCTGAGAATGTAGCAAAGAATTCGGCCGGAAGACCATCAAGGCCAGGGGCCTTGTTCCGAGGAAGGTCTCGGATGGCCTCCTTAATTTCCGCCCTAGTGATGGGACCGGAGAGGTCGTCTTGTGCCGCTTTGTTTAATTGAGGGAACGGTACGTCAGTGAGGAGAGCATCGAGGGCATCTTCCGCCAGTGGTGGGGGCGACTGGTAGAGCGCCTGATAATACTCGCAGAAGGCCTCATTTATTCCATGCTGCGTGCCCACTATGTCCCTGCCCATCGTAAGTATCTCGTGTATCGGGGTGTGCGGGGGGTCGTCCCTGAGTATGCGCGCCAGGAGCGGGCCAGCTCTATCAGCTTCCGCGTGTTTCGCGTGCGTGTAAGCAGTGTAGTCGATGTGCCTTAGCGTTTCTAGTAGTTCTGCATGCTTTATTCGGGTTTCCTGTAAGAGTGCTCCCTTAGTGGGGTCACTCGCTGCTTCCTGCTCAAGTTTATTCATGGAATTTTCAACATCCCTGAGGTTATTGTGTGTTTCCTGCCGAGCCCCCGCTGTAGTGCTGATGGCTATCCCCCTGACCACCGTCTTGAATGCATCCCATTCCACCTGGGGCGTGGAGGCAGTGCCTGTGTTTTCTGCAAAGTAATGGTTAATGCCTGTAGACAAGGCCTCCCGGAAGACGGAGTCCTCAAGCATTTGGGGCCACAGCTTCCAAGTGGGGACTGGAGTGGGAATTCTGCCCCAAGCTAGGGTGATCTCCAAAGGGTTGTGGTCTGAGAGCGTTTTACCAAGATATGTAGCGTGCGTGATCTGGGTGGTGGTGTGATTTGAACAGAATATCCTGTCTATTCTAGTGTGAAGTTGATGTGGATGAGAGAAAAACAAATATTCTCTGCTAGTTGGGTTCTTCAAGCGCCAGACATCCCCCAGCCCCCAGCCCTCCGCCCATTTACATAGTGCCTCGGCCTGTTTTATAGAGCCAGTTCCGCCGAGAGGGGGGTGCGATCTGTCAACGGTAATATCCATCACAGCGTTATAATCGCCGCCCAGTATCCATGGGTATGTTGCCCAGGACGCCAGGACAGGGTTAAGGCTTAGGAGGAATTTATCCTGCTCAAAGTTAGGAGCGTATATACTGCCCAGGACTATTTGGGTGCCGTCTAATGTGCCTCTCACCAGAATGTATCTACCCAGAGGGTCCGCTTGTTGTTCCAGTACTTTGAAGGGGACCCCACTTCTAACCCATATTGATGCACCTCTGGCAAAGGCGGAATATGATGTGGAGAATACCTGACCCCTCCATTTCTTACGCAATTTAACTGCCTCAGCTGTAGTTAGGTGGGACTCCTGTAAGCAAACTATGTGTGCACGTCGCCTGTTTAATTGCGCATAGATTCTGTGTCTCTTATGGATAGACCCCAGTCCCCGTACATTCCAGGAGATCACTTTGTAACTATCCTGCATGTATACGTGAGTTGAACTAATGTTGGATGTGTGTCCAGTGTGGGGGAAGCAACGGCGTGTGGAGTAACATAGGGGTTGGCCAGACTACAAAAACTCCTGAACTAAAACCTGCAATACCCGGGCCAGCGGCAAGAACTGCGCTGGCCCAAACCATGTGCACAACAGTGCTAACAAGTAACGTTGTAGGTGTTGCTTTCGCCATAGGGGGGTGCATTCCTGCAGGCTGCCTAGTGAGTTGAGAGCGCTGCGAGCTCAACGCAGCCCGGACCGCACTTAGCAGCGATCATTACGAGATCGGAACATCGGTGAGTCCTGTGCGCTGCAAGTGTATAAATCTAACATATTTAAGACATCCTAACTCACATTCGTTGTGGCCTGTTGCTGACAGAGAACTATCCCAGGAAGCCATCAGCGGTTTGAGGCGTGATAGAGCGGAACAGTGTTATACTAGTCTCTGAATCAGAGTGGACCGAAATGTCCTCCGAGGAGTCCGAAGGTAGTGGATGGGTTTCTTCTCGGAACCTGCTGGCCGTCGCCAGCGCCTCCGTCCGATCCCGCAGGGCCTGCTCCGGTGTGGGATTCCTAGTCTGTGATGTGTGACCTAGCTTGAGGCGCTTCGACTTTCGAACCTGCTTTGGCCTCGGAGAGGCAGCGACCGCCCGCGAAGAGGGACCAGACCCCCCCGGAGGAAACATAATCTCGAGCCACTCTTCCACTTCGGCTGGTGTATCAAAAAACTGTGTCTTTTGGTCGTGGATTACCTTTAACCTGGCCGGGAACAGCAGAGCATATTTAACGTTCATCGCCCTGAGTTTTTTCTTTGCATCTTGATAGAGGGAGCGTTTGCGTTGTACCAGGGCAGTGTAATCCGGGTATAGGGACACCCGCTGGTTCTCGTATTGTATTTGAGACAGCTCCCTCGCCTTCTGCAACAGAGTGTCCATATCTCTGAAATTCAAGATTTTAACAATCAGAGGACGGGGTTGGGCCCCAGCCGTCGGCCTGCCGGGCGGGAGTTTATGAGCCCTTTCTACGCAGAAACAGTCAGAGAGGCCCTCTGGAGCCACGTGATCTCTGAACCATCGTTCCATGAATTTGGTGGCATCCGGTCCCTCACAGCGTTCCGGCAGGCCTATTACGCGGATGTTATTGCGTCGGGCCCTCCCTTCTGCGTCATCCACCCTCTCCTGCAGTCCAGTGACTTGTTTTTGTAGTTGCGCAAGTTGTGCCCCATGTTCCTTGTGTTGTGGCAGCATCTCCGTCAGTACAAGTTTATTGTCCTTGACAGCAGTGCAAATGTTTATCATGGTCGGCCTTAAGGAGAGTGAACCCGGTTGTCAGGGAGCCGATTTGTTGTTCAATGGCCTTCCTCGAGTCCCGCACTTCCTGTAAGATAAGATCCAGTTTGTCTGGAGGGGCCTCCAAGTTGGTAGGCGGGATACTATTTGTCATTTGTAGTGTGGGCTCTCTGTCCTCTGTCAACTGGGTGTCAGTGGTAGTGGCATCCGGCACCTTGCCCCTGGGGCGCCCCATCACGGGGATATCAGAGGATTCCAGTAGTATGCTCGAGGGTGATCTGCTATCCCCAGTCGTGGGGTGGTCGCGCTGTGTGTGCCTCCGCAGCGGGTCCGATTCAGACTTGTGTCGGGCGGTAGGGTTCGAGCCGGGACAGTGTCCTGCTGTTGACGCCACAGGAGGGGGAGTGTTAGGCAGGGGGTTATACAATCTCTATCTGCGTGCCCCGGGAGGAGCACCGCACCCCCACAGCGGCGCTCTAAGGTCGCGACTCCGAGGCGTCACACCCCATACATACTGTCCATACCCGTAGTGAGGGCCGCTGTGGCGGGGTCAGGCCTCCCAGGACAAGGAGGGCCAGTTGTGGGTGACTTGCAAGGGTAGAACGTCGTGCTCAGTGTCAAACAAGTGGAGGAACAGCAATAGGCCTGAGCGGGAGCGCCAAAACCCCCAGCAGCAGCGGAGCGGTCCCCAGCCAGAACACAGCAAGTGGCAGTAGTCTTCAAGCACACTGCGCAGATTCGCACTCCATTACTGGCGCCGTGGCGCAGCCCCTCCGGTTGTCGCAGTCACGGGGACGGCAGTACTACAGGGCGACCAACAAGCAGGCCCCACCCTCGTTAATTCCAGCTACAGCGCAGCCCACAGTGACTTGCCACGAGCCCAGCCCCAGGGGCACCAGCGGTAAGTGGAGCGCCCAGCTCAGCCGCGCGACAGGTGTAGGGGCACCACACAGGGCAGACAGCGGCAGTCGCAGGGCAAGATGGGCGCCATTTCTCCGCGCAGATCCAGCTGTCCTCCAACTCAGGCGCCACCCCAGGCCGCGACCACCCAGGTCCGAGTCCGCAGTTGGCAGTCCGCATGCGACGTCCCCAGGGGCGCCCCAGTGATGTGGCAAGGGGGCCCCCCCGCAGCTGACAGCAGCCGCCCCCCCGGGGCGAGAGCGATCGTAGGGAGTGCAGGTCTCGACAGCTCCGGCAAATGGCGTTGTATCCTCCACAAGCTCAGCGGGCCCACAGTAGCTCGTCCGCTCCGGCGCAGCCCAGCTCCTCCGGCGCTGGCGTCAGCGCTCTGCAGGGTAGGAGGCAGCACTCACCCGGCGTGCAGGGTGGGCCCTCGCGGCGTGTCGCCGGCCCCAAGGTAGGGGAGAGGCGGCCGGACGGGCCAGCAGGGTAGTGCACAGTGGGGGCCGCGGGCAGCAGCCGGCCGTGGGTCCACTCACCACAGAGTCCGCGCCGTCCAGGCGCCGTCATACAGCCGCTGGGGTTGGGCAGGGATGGGCCGCGTCCCAGCGCCAGGCCCCCAGCCGCAGCCCTCCCAGTGGTCTCAGTGTCACCTCCGCCGCACCTCCAAGGCAGGCCGTGGCTTGTGCGGCCTCCACGCAGCTCCAGGGTCTCAGCGCCGGTCAGGCAGATCTGCCGGACCCCAGCGCGGATTTCTCAGCAAATTGCCCCTCGGACACGCAGCAGGGCTCTCATCAGGGGATTCCAGGCCGATGGTGGCCGAATCGTCAGGATTACATCAGGATTTCGCAGGTCCGGGCACGGAGCTCGCTCACCGTGCGTCCGCCATGCTCGGCAGTTGGCCACACCCCCCCTTCTCTTTGCTCTCTTATTGTTTTCTCATTGAGACCTAGCCGCTTGACTGATGCCCGGTGGAGCTACCTGATAGCTATAGAGGAGATGAGCTGTGGACTTCCCCCTCGGCCGTCACCTACCTAGCCGGACTTTGGGCAGACTCTCCTTCGTCTCTTCATCCATCCTTTCTCCATCCTTTCTCCCTCCTACACCTTTACCCCACCCCTTTACCCTTCTAAGCTCCATTTATTCCGTCTTCCGACGCTCTTGAAATGTTTTCTCGTAACTGATGTAACTTGCAACTGATGTAATTTTGTAACTCTGTGGATCCTTATGTAAAGCGCTCTGATACCTCCGGGTCTAGCCAGCTCTATATAAAACTCAAATAAATAAATAAATAAAAAAAGTGGGTGTCTGAGTATCTGAGTAGGTTTGTTAGTGGGTGCGTCAGTGTCTGAGTGGGTCTGTGAGTGGATGTCTGAGTCTCTGAGTGGGTCTGTCACTGGATGCCTCAGTATCTGAGTGGGTCTGTGAGTGGGTATGTTAGTGTCGGAGTGTGACTGTGAGTCGGTGTCTGTGAATGGGTCTGTCACAGGCTGCGTGAGTGTCTGTAAGTGGGTGTGTGAGCGTCTAAGTAAAACTGAAAGAGGGTGTGTTTTTATAGATTTTTTTGCATTTTTCATCAATATTTGCAAAGACGTTGCGATATTCGCGGAAACCCCGTGACGTTATATGGGGGCTGCGCTGGCAGTCACGCCGTATTCGCAAATATCATGCATGTTTAAAAAAAACAATTTTCGACACATAACTTGTGTCATTAATACCCCCATTTGTCAAACATGGGGTCAGAGTACCTCTACTCTGACCCCTTATATCAGCGTTATCCCAAATTTTCAGCCCCAGGAACTGTTCCCCGATCCATAAAATGGTGGGCGCAACTTTCTGTACACGTTGCAACCAGCCAATCACGGTATTCCTGTTGGAGCGCGCATTCGCAATTAATCACAAATTCGTTGCAAAATATCTGCGGCCACAGATATCACTATCTTGATCTTCTTAAATTTCCCAACTACTGAACGGATTCAAACCAAATAACTGAGAACATCATCTGCGTAACCAAATCCTCCTTTCTGCCAAATCTGGTGTAATTTTTGACCCCTCCTTTTTATTGGCTCCCGCTTGACGGATCACCCCGAAACTTTCCATGCAGAGAGTCACCGACTCACTTTTTGGAAAATTTCATGAAGATTTGTCAAACGGCGCCAAAGATATAGGCAAGTCAAAAAAACGCTTTTCCTAGGGAAACATGGTCCTAACTATAACTACTTACTGCCGACCGCACTATACTGCTGCACCTCAAAATGTCTCTCTTTGTTCAGAGATGATGTGAGCTCCACTCTCCTTGACAATTTCACTGGGGAATAACACTACTGTTATGTCTGCCACTGTAGTGAACTAGGAAATCACCTTCTCCTTTGCCTGTTGTTGAAATGGTCTTCCAGACCCAAAAGATTCTTAGGGGTGTGCCAAAATAAAAGCTGCACATTGTAAAATCTACTGAAGTTAAAAAAATATGCAAAGTTATGAAGTGTTTGGCTTCGCAACTTCTCATGCCCCTAACATGAATGAACCTCCCTTCCCACTGGCAGGTTCAGTTATGTCTAGAACAACTCTGCCCTAAAATGTTCTCTCATGCCCCACCAATGCCATTGGAGGAGTGCATTTTCTTTGTACTTGATCACTGCTACCACAGCCACCACACTGTCTAGTACTTCTCTACACAAATGTATCTACTAGTGGCACCCAATCTGTTCTCCATCTCTTTTTGTTATGGTTCTCCCAGGGTCTTCAGTAGAACTAACATACTGCCTTTTAGCCATCAAACACCTCTGAAAACTGAATACTCCTAAACTCCCTGATACCCCTTCTGTCCCTCTTTGTTTCATTCTGTCTGGCCACCATCACCAAGATATTAGCAGCTGCCCTTTGCAGTAGCTGGTCCCCACTGCAACCCTTTTCTGCTCATCTTTATCCATAGGCAGCCACTGCTGTTTCCACCCAAACTCTCTTCCACACTCTCCTTCTCTGCTCCCACAATCTTGAACAACAGTCAGCTTCCCTGTTCCTCAGTCCTGGCACAGAGTCAACACTGAAATTGTCCCTTTCAATTGTGTTATCCATTTACAGATGCTACTGGACATATTATGCAAAGCCTGCCTGGCTTCGTCTTGTGCAAGTACTGCCTTTAATACACCAGAAGCTGTTATGCAAAACAGCTTTCCCGGATCCAACTTCCTAGTTCGGATGGTCTCCAAATCTTGTTTGACTCACAGAAACTCTCCTTCATGTTCTGCACTCTCGGATATTCCACTCCTTCTTTAGTCATTTAAGCATCTCCAAAATGTGGCCAGCAAATACTCCAACAAATTTGCTGAAGTACTCAGCTACACTTGAAAAAAAGAGCAAACGTTTCTTAATTCATGGCTAAAGTGTTGTCCTTACTGACTAATTTTTCAAATTTACTACGTCTCAGCTGATTTCATGCACCAAATACTCAATAGTCATTCTTCAGGATTCACACTTCCAGTCTTCAACATCAACCCATTCTTCTGCAAGATTGATATTCCTTGACACAATGATAATCATGCTCCTCCATTCAACTTATAAATTGCTCAGGGAGACTTACACTCCAGGCAGCCCCTCTAGAGGTTTGTGCCCAGTGTTTAATTGCTCTTGAAAGTAAGTGCAGAGGCCCAAAGTTTAAAAAAAAAAAGCCTGTTGCTAGTGCTGCCTAGAATCAGGATTCCAGAATACCAAGTATGTCTAGTCTTGATTCCACCTCTTGCCTCTTTCTTTACCACTCTATGGGCCAGATGTATCAAAGCGCTTTACTCATTCTATGTCTATGGGAAAATGCTTTCGTGCATATGGCCCTATATTTCTTGTTTCTTTAGCTTACAGGTTCTTTTTCATTGTTCCTTCCTTCCTTAATCACTGTTTTCCTATCTTTCTTTTCATCTCCATGCCTCCCTTTCCTGCTTTTCTACATCTTGGACAAAATCTGATGATGAAAAATAAGTCCCGGTCACCAAAAGTTAGAGTCTGTGCCCACTATCTGGTACTACTGCATAAATTAAGCATTGGCTGTTCATTGGGTACTCGATAATGGGAGCCAGCAACACCAAACTAAAAAGAAAACAAAAAATCCCATCAGCCTTGGTAAACAAATGGAGAGGCCAAGACATTGGATGCAGTACACAAGAAAACAGGGGCTTAGCTTTTCACCACCTGGAATCAGTGGCAATCAAATGAAGAGAGATCCACAGTAAGGGTTACAAGACCAATACTCATCAAGTAGTATTAGCATGCAGTTATTTTAAAAGTAATTAGTATCCTTTACTTAATTTAGAATATCAATTCAATGATTTAACAAGGAGAGGTTTGAACAAAAATAAATCAGCAACATTAGCCATTGACTGTTCATAAAAGCAATATTTTAATTATTTATCATAACTGTGCTTAGTGCTCAAGTAGAGCATGACGAATTATAAAAGACAAAAGGAAAGTGTAAAACAAAAAAAGGAGTAAAATGAATGGACAAAATGCATAATTAGTTTTTGTTATCATTGATCTTCAGTATCCAAACAGACAAAAGTGACTAATACAAGAGGTCCAATTACCTACTGCATCAACGGTGTTTCGACCCACAGTAAGTTAAGGGTCTTGATCAGGACTGAGCAAAGGTTAGAGCATAAGCAAAGGCTGCATGCGATAATAACACTCAAAAAAGGATTGTTGTTTTTTTTTTTCTTGTTTTTTTTTACAGAGTTTTATATAGCGCGAACTTGACCCGAATCGGGTATCAGAGTGCTTTACATAGCACCAGTTGCATTACATGAGGACACATTCATTTTTGTTAGGCACGGGGAGATTAAGTGATTTGCCCAGAATCACAGGATGTTCAGCGTCATTGCCGAGACTCGAACCCAGTTGCCCAGATTCGAGGTCGACCGCCATAGCCGTTAGGCCAACTCCTCTCCCCTTGTTCAGTCAGTTAGAAAAAAGAAAGTACCTATATTACACATACACATTACTATGCATTAATTTACACACACACACACACACACACACACATGAATCCCCACGATCACTGTGACCCCCTACCTATACCAAATAGAACATCACAATAAAGGGGGTGTCATTTCAAATAATAAAGGCCTATTGGCTTTGTCAGGGGTTCATCACAACAACATATAAGACAAGCAATTTGGCTTTGTCAACAGGTAACCACATTAAATAATTCAATAACCACATATTCATCATCATTTCATTACAATCATTAACCATGAAGAAACACAATAATTAATGTCAATAAATCATTTCAACATTGATCAAATGTCCCTGGGTTTATTTTGTTATCAATAAACCCTTTAAAAGAAACATAACGTGATTATGTCATTTTTATACACCTTTAGGCCACATGAAATACATTCATAGTACCGACCCATCTTTTTTTCGCCCTTGTTAGGGCCTCGTTTCTGGTTCAGAGACATCAATCGTCACCTTCCACAAAGCCCTATTTTAATCGTAAGTTGTTGGTAACAAACTTGACAACAAGTGCACAAGCTATCTCATTGACCTTTTACCTGTGAAAGAAAAAGGTCATGTTAGTCAAATACATACAGTAAATAACTACATTTACTCCACCTATCTTCATTCGCCTTCTACTCTCCCCTGTCACCGACCGGTTCCTGGGCATGGGGAAAAAAGGACAAAAAACAGGTTAGTGGCCCCTTCAGGGCCCTCCCAGGTAAGGGCAGGGGGACCCCTTGGGTCCTCAGATGTCGTCGTCTTCTTCGTCGCCTGAGCCTTCCAGGGCCCCCCCGTGTGAGGGTACAAGGGAACCCCTTTGGGTCTTCAGGTTTCGTCATCGCTGTCTTCATCTGATCTAGTAGCAATGAATGTGTCCTCATGTAATGCAACTGGAGTAGCAATCACTTCCGGTTTCGGGTCAGCGCGCCAGTCTTTCGCGCCCCCACCAGTACTTAGCTTCTGGCTAATGCGCACGCGCAGCGGACGCGGCAGAGACCCAGTGGCAGGGACGCTGCTAGCTGTGGCGTGTGTGTGGCTGTACCTAATGTTTGTCGGATTTTAATTACGCCCGTATTTTAAATTGCACCTGCACTTTAAAGCCTAAGAATTCTTCACTATATCCTGTACTCTGCTAATGTGAAACCTACCTCTACTCTTCTCCCAGCCCCGGTCCGACGCGGCAAGTGCCGTTGTGCGGAGGGCTTTTGGGAGTAGCAATCACTTCCGGTTTTGGGTCAGCGCGCCAGTCTTTCGCGCCCCCACCAGTACTTAGCTTCTGGCTAATGCGCACGCGCAGCGGACGCGCGCAGCGGGCGCGCCAAAGGCAAGCCCGTCTGCGCCCGTCCGAGCCCAGCCGGGACCAGGGGCCACGACCCCTGGCAGTTCTAAAAATAACAATGTTACAGTGCTCAGACACTGTTCAATATGAGAGAAGTTACGGACACTAATTGTCTACACGCGCTGATCCTTGCCAACAGTCCCTCCAGTTGCCCCCACTGTGATTTTAAGTTTCAACCCTACAGTAGGGACTTACCAGATACCGGCCTCCTCAAAAAATTCTTTCTTTTAAATTGTCGTTCTCTCCCCAAACACTCAGTTGAACTAGCACTTCTTATAGATGATCTTAAACCCGATGCTTTATTCCTGACAGAGACGTGGTTACAGGACGAAGCTGATCCAACTATCACCCAGACCCTACCTCCGGGGTATTTAATTCATAGAGCGGACCGCAAGACTGGAAGAGGCAGAGGTCTAGCTATAATTTTTAAAGATAATTTCTGCTGCCGGTCCTCCGCTGAGGGGCTACCTGACTGCGAAAGTATGAACTTTTCTTTGGAATTTTCACCTACTACTACTCTCTCTGGTTTGCTACTTTACCGCCCCCCGGGACCCATAGGTCAATTCCTTAGTATACTTCCGACCTTTGTGGCTAATTTAGCATTAACCCCAGCTAATTTTACAGTACTAGGGGATCTCAATATCCACCTGGATGACCCTCTGACCATCTGGCCAAAGAGCTTCTAACAAGCCTCTCAGCACTTCAATTTAAGCAGAAAGGCTTTGCCTCTACGCATGTCAAGGGTCATCTCCTTGATCCAGTGTTTAGTAATGACCAGAATCTCTCGGTAGGGTCTCCAATCCCCTCCCCTGGACTGATCATCTGCTAATTCCTCTGGTCTGGGAGACCGTAGTGTCCTCTCCCCTTCAGAGTGTAACTCTGACGCTGGAAAGGAAATGGTCAAATCTTTCTGTTAGCAAGTGGTCCTTAGCTCTGGATGCCACCACACCCCTCCTGTTCTCGATCCTGAGAGAGCTAATAACAACTTTAACCTCTGGATCCAAAACTCTTTGGACACTCTTCTTCCTATGAAACCTTCCTACAAGAGATCCATACATAAACCGGTACCATGGTTCTCCCCTAAATTAAGGGAGCTCAAACAAATCTGCAGGAAACTGGAAAGGAGATGGAGACAGAATTTAACAGAAGAGAGGAAAAATGTCTATAGAGAGGCAATTAGGAATTATAAGGCAGAAATCAAAATCGCCCAATCCTCATTCTATGAGGAGAGGATTTGCGCAGCTGCTAACTCTCCCAAAGAGATTTTCCGTATTGCTAAATCTCTCATTACCATACCACATAAATCCCCTAACACAGAGGATGCATTAGCTCGCTGTAACAATTTAGCGGAACATTTTCACCAAAAAATTCATCTGATTTGCCAATCTTTCCCTTCCCACCAAAGCGAGCCTACAGCGTTCGGTACCGAAAGTTCCCTTCCCGAATCACAGTGTTCCTTAGCGGAGTTCCCCTTGATAGACGAGGTTGCCTTGAATACACTTATTTCTACGGTAACCTCGGGCTCTCCTATGGACCCCACTCCTCCGCAGCATCTCACTCGAGGTGCTGATGTTATTCAGCCAGTAATTTTGAACATTATAAATGCCTCCATCACTTCGAACACGGTACCCCCTGATTGGAAATGTGCTCAGGTTAGAGCCCTCTTGAAGAAACCAAACTTAGACATCTCCAACATGGCCAACTACCGACCTATTTCTCTCCTTCCCTGGCTGAGCAAGCTGACTGAGAGACATATAAACTCTACTCTAGTCCATTATCTGGAGTCTAACAACTTGCTCCACGATTCCCAGACAGGATTTCGTCCCAGGCTTGGGACAGAGACGGCCCTTCTGGCAGTAACAGAGGAAGCAAGGAGACTTTTGGATCAGGGTGGCTCAGCAGCAATTATTTTGCTGGACCTCAGTGCCGCCTTCGACACTGTTGATCATAACATCCTGCTGGAGCGATTAAAAAATCTTGGAGTAACACACCGGGCTCTTACATGGATCCAGTCCTTCTTAAAGGACCGATTCTTTCAGGACTTTGAGGGTACCTTTACATCAAATCGATGGCCACTTCGTTGTGGGGTTCCCCAGGGTTCCTCCCTGAGCCCCACGCTTTTTAACACCTATATGGCGACTTTGGCAGAGATAGTGCGTCCATTCGGCATAAAAATTATCACCTACGCAGATGATACCCAACTGGTTGTGGCACTAAACCACCCGGAGGGTTCATCTTGCGCCCTGGGCAATTGCCTAGAGGCGGTAGCCGAATGGATGGACCTATCTCACCTTAAGTTAAATGGGGACAAAACGGAATTGATGTTCCTGGGCAAAGCTCCATCACCTTCCTCTGCATTCTCATGGCCCATTTGTCTCGGCACTATGCCTGCCCCAAAGCACCAGATTAAGAGCCTAGGCATGTGGCTTGATAGCTCCTGAAGTTTCAATCATCAAGCCACCATGCTCTCAGCTACATGTTTCGGCCTGATGAGGATGTTAAGGAAAATTCTCCCTTTGCTCCCTTTTCAGGCGCGAAGGATTATGGTGCAAGCCCTCATCTTGTCCCGCCTGGACTACGGGAACGCCTTGTATTTGGGCGCCCCCAGGCTACCACTCAAAAATTACAAGTGATCCAGAATTGCGCGGCTCGCTTACTTCTCCAGATTCCTCGGAGACAATCAGCAAAACCCGCAATGAGAAAACTTCATTGGCTTCCAATCAAGTCCCGAATACGATTTAAGGCCATGTGCCTGGCCCACAGAGCTATCTGGAAACCGGCCCTGCCATTATCCACCCCCTGGTCACTCCTTACCAACCTCCAAGGAGTCTTCGTTCCAGCTCCGCTTTCCTTGCTACTACAAGGAAAGTACGTAGATCCAGATGGGGCGGACGTTCCTTTTCTCTGAATGCTGCTAATCTCAGGAATTCTCTTCCTTCTACTCTTCGCGGGGAATCTAACATGCAGTCCTTCCGTAAACTCCTTAAAACGTATCTTTTAGTACTACCCACTAACCTGCCATGATACTGTCTGTCCTGTCCTAAGCGCTACGAGGCCTCAGGGTAGTAATGCGCTATAGAAATTTAATTTCATTCATTCATTCATCCATCCAGTGCTGCGTAGTCACGCAGGAGGCTGTGGATCATCTTACGGCACACCGGGTTGATTTCTCCTTCTTCCCTACTCCCAGGTGGTTTCTGGAAACCAGAAGAACATCTTTAAAACAGCACAGGATCCTCCAGCAGTTCTGGAGGTCACTCAGTGCGTGTGTCCCTGGGAACAAACCATACATCACAGAGTCCGCGGTGATGCAGGGCATAGGTATCCAGACCCTAAGTCCGAGCCTAGGGCCTTCAGCAGGTCCTGGGCGTATGGGCACTCCAAGAAGAGATGGTATGTCGTCTCGTCCGTGGTGCACCCTCTCGGGCAGGACTTGTACTGGTTGAGTCCTCTTGAGTTCATGAAGGCTCTCACGGGAAGTCCTCCTTGGATTGCCATCCAGGCGATGTCTTTGTGCTGGTTGGTCAGGCTCTTGGATGCGATGTTTCACCACACGTGGGCTGCTGTGGCAGAGGGGAGGGCGCCGATCAGTTCGCTGATGTCCTTTGCTCGTATCTGGCGTTGGACAAGCTTCGGGGTCCATGTGGCAGGGGCGGCAGTCTCCAGCCCAAACTCCTTTATGAACTTCCCCACTTCCTTGTAGAACCATGGGGTCTCCCAGTTGTACGGGACGGCGCTCACCCACTGTGCCCATCCGAGGCGCCTCCACATTGGCAACAAGAAGAATTGTACATTTCAAAATAGAGTGACAAAGTGCACACCAGTTTTTTCGATATTTCACTAAGAGATTTGTTCCTTTTTATTCACTTTTCGCGTGCAGCCCGGAATCGTGGTCTGCCCTGGAACCACGCTCTGAAAGTACTTCAAGCCAGGAGCAGAGTAACACTCCTACCGGACGCACAGCTTACTCCTTGTTAAATCTCAAAGATACCACGAATATTCCACGTTCACAGAATTTTATTGCAAGTGTTCCAAAGTTTCATGTAGTTCAATTGTTTTTATCCTGTCACAAGGGAGACGTTTATGTATTCAAAAGTTTCAAATGCAACAGATATGCCATTCCAAGCCTTTTCTGAAGCATGAAGTATACATAAAAACATCCTCAGTGGTAGTAGATCATGTTCCCAATGCATTTCGGGCTTTTCATAGCTCTTCGTCAGGGTTCACTACGAATTATAAAGCATCAACATTAGACTATGTGGTCAGACCTCAATACTTACAAACTATTAGCCATACATCAACTAATTGCGTGCCTAGTGTTAATTCTAATCCCATAATCTGCGCTTTCCCTCTAACTGCGTGACAATACGCTATAAACAGTGCCCAAACAAGCTTCCCAAACAACATAACTCTCCCGTATTTTCTCTCATTCACGATTGAAATCCCCACTGATCCCTCCCCATCAACTCATACTGCACTCAACTGCAATCACCACTACCCGTGGAGCAGAACAACATCGGTATTCACCCGCACCTCTTAGTTTTCGTGATAATCTCCTTCCCATCAAAACCTTTCTTTCACGAAGTAGTTAACCTCTCACTACCCTCCTCTCTCCCTTTATACAACTCATGTGTCATGTCTCCGCCCCTTCGATTCAACCAATTAATTCACCTTCCACTACCCACGTTCCTACAACTCCCAGGTGCACTGCTTCAAACATCACAATGGCATTGGTTTACAATTTGACTGATGCTGGATAATTACACTTACCCACGCCCTCTTACTAAGACCTCCTAAGGCACCTTACTCGAATACTCGCCCATCCATAGATGTTATCTAACACGTCAATTATGAAATGCGGCACTATTAAACTGAGATTAAAACATTTTTTTGCTTGTCAATACATTGCGTCTGCCAGCACTCGTTATGTTTACATGGTCCAAATCCGAATCATTCGTCATGTCTTTAGAAATAGCAGTTCATTAACTCCCACTCCTGGGATGAGATGTTGAATAGGCGTCTCACATGTGACCGATGCAGTTGTATCCAGTTTTATCAATAATCCGTGGGTGCAACTTGTCGAACGGGCAGAACAATAATACATTTCAAAATAGAGTGACAAAGTGCACACCAGTTTTTCGATATTTCACTAAGAGATTTGTTCCTTTTTATTCACTTTTTGCGTGCAGCCCGGAATCGTGGTCTGCCCTGGAACCACACTCTGAAAGTACTTCAAGCCAGGAGCGAAGTAACACTCCTACCGGACGCACATCTTACGCCTTGTTGAATCACAAAGATACCACGAATATTCCACTTTCACAGAATTTTATTGCAAGTGTTCCAAAGTTTCATGGTTCAATTATTTTTATCCTGTCACAAGAGAGACGTTTATGTATTCAAAAAGTTTCAAATGCAGCAGATATGCCATTCCAAGCCTTTTCTGAAGCACGAAGTATACATAAAAACATCCTCAGTGGTAGTAGATCATGTTCCCACTTCGTGCTTCAGAAAAAGGCTTGGAATGGCATATCTGCTGCATTTGAAACTTTTTGAATACATAAACGTCTCTCTTGTGACAGGATAAAAATAATTGAACTACATGAAACTTTGGAACACTTGCAATAAAATTCTGTGAACAGTGGAATATTCGTGGTATCTTTGTGATTCAACAAGGCGTAAGATGTGCGTCCGGTAGGAGTGTTACTTCGCTCCTGGCTTGAAGTACTTTCAGAGTGTGGTTCCAGGGCAGACCATGATTCCGGGCTGCACGCGAAAAGTGAATAAAAAGGAACAAATCTCTTAGTGAAATATCGAAAAAACTGGTGTGCACTTTGTCACTCTATTTTGAAATGTATTATTGTTCTGCCCGTTCGACAAGTTGCACCCACGGATTATTGGTAAAACTGGATACAACTGCATCGGTCACATGTGAGACGCCTATTCAACATCTCATCCCAGGAGTGGGAGTTAATGAACTGCTATTTCTAAAAACATGACGGATGATTCGGATTTGGACCATGTAAACATAACGAGTGCTAGCAGACGCAATGTGTTGACAAGCAAAAAAATGTTTTAATCTCAGTTTAATGTGCCGCATTTCATAATTGACGTGTTAGATAACATCTATGGATGGGCGGGGTATTCGAGTAAGGTGCCTTAGGAGGTCTTAGTAAGAGGGCGTGGGTTAGTGTAATTATCCAGCATCAGTCAAATTGTAAACCAATGCCATTGTGATGTTTGAAGCAGTGCACCTTGGGAGTTGTAGGAACGTGGGTAGTGGAAGGTGAATTAATTGGTTGAATCGAAGGGGCGGAGACATGACACATGAGTTGTATAAAGGGAGAGAGGAGGGTAGTGAGAGGTTAACTACTTCGTGAAAGGAAAGGTTTTGGTGGGAAGGAGATTATCACGAAAATTTAAGAAGGTACGGGTGAATACTGATGTTGTTCTGCTCACGGGTAGTGGGTAATTGTGAGTTGAGTCGAGTATGAGTTGATGGGGAGGGATCAGTGGGGGTTTCAATCGTGAATGGAGAGAAAATACGGGAGAGTTATGTTGTTTGGGAGAGGCTTGTTTGGGCACTGTTTATAGCGTATTGTCACGCAGTTAGAGGGGAAACGCAGATTATGGGATTAGAATTAACACTAGGCACGAATTAGTTGATGTATGGCTTAATAGTTTGCAAGTATTGAGGTCTGACCATATAGTCTAATGTTGATGCTTTTTATAATTCGTAGTGAACCCCTGACGAAGGGCTATGAAAAGCCCGAAATGCATTGGGAACATGATCTACTACCACTGAGGATGTTTTTTATGTATACTTCATGCTTCAGAAAAAGGCTTGGAATGGCATATCTGCTGCATTTGAAGCTTTTTGAATACATAAACGTCTCCCTTGTGACAGGATAAAAACAATTGAACTACATGAAACTTTGGAACACTTGCAATAAAATTCTGTGAACGTGGAGTATTCGTGGTATCTTTGTGATTTAACAAGGAGTACGCTGTGCGTCCGGTAGGAGTGTTACTTCGCTCCTGGCTTGAAGTACAAACAAGAAGAATTGTGCCATCAGAAAGCCGACGTGGCTCTCATAAGAGCAAATGTTACAGCCTAAGGGTGAAAGGGGAGGGGGGGATTTGCTCATAATTTCCTTTGCCCCTGAAAACGTACGGCAATTTAACAAAAATTACTTCTGGAGGCCTGTTACTCCTACGGCCCCCCTCAATACTCCTTAAGTTTGTTGCTGGCGCCTCTGTTCTCCTGGGGTCACCACAAGGCAGAACAAATATGCAAATTACCCTCTCCCGAGGCATTATGGGGCGCTCCAACTGAGGAGCAGTAAATATTTAATTAGAGACCCCGGCCTCTTGATGCTGCTAGCACGGCCTGAGACTGCATGTCATTTTCACCTGTTTTTTTTTTAAGGGGGTGCGGGGTTCACAGTCCCATCTCGACCAGCTACCTGCGCAACCAGCACTGTCCTCGCCTGAGGGCATGGTGTGGTAATGGCAATCTATATTTATCTGGTAAAAAAAAGATGGTTAAGAATGTGAAAATGTGTGCAAAGCGAATGAAGAGTTTATATGAGATACTGCATTGTATATTGAGAAGAGTGAGGTGTGTAAAGGTGCAGTGGTGTGTCTCATCCAGGTCCTTACTTCTATGAGGAATAAAGTACAAAGCACAGGCTACATTGCTATACAGTTGGTGTGCTCAGTGGGCGTTCCTTGAAAAGGGCGCATTATAAAACATACGTGATCCCTGTCCGCTTTATACTTTAATAGACAGTAAGTGTCTCCGTGACGCTCTGAAAATATCCACAACAAAGGGGCAAAATAGCTAAACAAGGGGCACAGACGAATACACCCATAATCGTTAAATAGAGTGCAAAAGAGGAAAAAGCTTGCATGTGGAGGCAAAGGGAAGACTGTTCCCTGCGTAAGTCAGTGGTCTGGTTGGTGCGTGGCCTACCAATTCAATCTAAGGAAGACATGCTCGAGGGTGAGATGTGTGTTTATATTAAGATGGCCGCTGTGCGGTTCTCTTGCAGTGCAAAGGTCAAGTGGGATGCAAGTGGAAAGAGATTCCACTGAAAAATGCATGAATTAATAGACTATAACTGTTGATAAGAATTATAGATCAAAAAGAAAGACCAATGTAAGAAAAATTAGATGAATTTAGAAATGAAAGACAGACTCCCCAAGAAAAAGGGAGGAGTTCAATGGGAGTTTTTAATGATGGGAGAAAATATGGGATAATGCATGGTGCATACATTATATGTGATATAGAAATAATAGTTGCACAAATTAATTTGCACTGCAGCTACAACAGCATGATAATTGACGTGAGGCAATTAATACCAATATTATACTAAAGGTTACTAAGTATAATGAATTATACAGAAAACAATATTCTTCAAAATAGTAATTATTGAAATTAACACATGAATATCAGACAATACACACGTAAATTAAAGTGACAGTGGTACAAATCAGTTTCAATGTTACTACAACATCAATAATATAACAAAATGAATTTCAGTATGTTACATGTTAGCAGTAACAAAATTAACTTCAATACAATACACGTTGGAAACAGCCACATCTGACAGAAAGCAGGCCGCCATGATAGACAGGATCATAAAATGCTACAGGATGCACTTAGCACCATAATGGTAATTAATAAAATAAACAAATGATTATCAAACATTTCAGGCTGATATAACGGTGTTGCACTCTTCCCAGGGTGTTGACTCCATTTGTGCCAATGCTACATATGATATTCCAGCGACATTCAGCTTTGTACAACAACAGTTGTAAGTCGCACCCTGGATTGGTTTGATCACCAGTTGAGTTGAACCACCTGCCAATGGGAGCCATTCATTGAATGATAATGCTCAATAAAATGTGACGCTAAGGGCTCTGACACAACCTTACATTTTATTCTGCTTCGATTTTGGCAGAGCCTAGATTAGATGTTTTTTTATAATTTGGCCTAAGTAAATCAAATTATATTGGGGCGAAATCACTTAGATCAAATTAATTGAGTTACAGTTGGGAAAGTGTCTAAGAGTTTGTTTGATGGGGTCATGTGGGAATTCATTACTATTCTCTGTGAAATTACACACTACAAAACCCCCGCTCTGGTAGTGTCCAACGATCCTATTTAATTTGTATACTCCAGCTGGATAGGATGATTTGTTGGTTTCAAAACTGGCATTCACTAGGTGATACCTCACATTATATTCTTTCTGTAATTAGAACATGGAGAGGTTGTTAGTGTGGCCAATCGATCGTATCAAAGACCAATGTTTTTGGATGATTTTGACTAGGAACAGAAGGTGGTAACGCAGACTATGCATTCCACCTCCTTTATATTTTTGGGGGTGGAGCAGGTGTTCACGAGATGAGTGCAATGCTCTTTTCATTTTCCTTTTAATGAGTTTCATAGGGCAGCCTCTACATAAAAGTTTATTACTTGGAAGCTCTGCTTCACGAAAGTAGTCCATTTTGCTTTTGTAATTTATGCGAATTCGCAAAAATTGACCATATTGTAGGCCATCTCCAATGCCTTTGGTATGGTTACTCAAATATTCCTTTCTGTGGGTTTTTGAAAGAGGGTGGTTCCAAGGTGGCCATCCACAGGAATTATAGTCCAATCCAGAAATTCAATGGAAGTAGTACTATAATTTAAGGTCAAACGTAAATCATTGGTCAAGGAGTTATTCCAAGCAAGGAATTCATTGAGTTTATATTCTTTGCCATTGCAGTTCGTAAATATATCATCTTTGAATCTTTTTCATTGACGGGTATGTTGAAGGAAGGAGTTGACTGTAGGATTATAGATCAACCTACTCTCACAATCGTCTACGCGGAGTATGGCAAAATTGGGAGCAAAATAAGTTCCCACTGAATTAGCAAAGGCCGCCACCGAAGGGGGCCTAGAGGGCCGGCGCCATAACCGACGCCGAGCCCCGGACGAAACCGGTTTTCGCGCCAAGGAGCAGGGAAGCTCCGGCGCCCCCGCGCGGCATCCGCCAGAGAGGCGCCGGCCCCCCGGCCAATGGGGGCCGAGGCGGAATACAAACCCCCAATGGGGGAGGCCAGGCAGAAGGCGGCCCAGCACCCGGGGGGATATAAGCACTGCTCCCCAGGTAAGCTCTTATCTTTTGGACACGGGGAGCAGCACCGGCTGAATCTTTTCGCGCTACACAGTTTTACCTGCTTTTTGGCGTTGTTGCGGCGGAGCCCTGTTTGGGGGTGCCTGTCGTCCGTGGGCGATCGACAACCACCGCGGCTGCATCGGGAAGGACTAGCTCGCCGAGCGACCGCTGGTGCTGCAGCAGAAGAGGAAGGCGACCGGGTGCCCACCCCGGTTCCCCTTGGCGAAGCAGCGGAAATTCTCCAGCAGGTGAGGCGGCCGGGTGCCCACCCCGGTCCCCCGTGGTAACCAAAGGACGCTCGAGCCAGCGTAAGGAGCAGCGGACTTCTTCCGGCGTCGGGGGCATTGGGGAGATCGAACCCGTGAGCCGCTGTCCGTAGGAGGAGAACGACCGGGTGCCCATCCCGGCGCCCCTGAGGTGAACTGGTCGAGCCGCTGCCCCCGCCGGCGTCACGTTGCACAAGCCCCGCCCGCATTCTTGACGAGGTCGCGGCGAAACAGCGGGCAATTGCAGGAGCCTGCATTCGCGCTGGACGTGTGCGGGACTGGGCGGCAAGTACCAGTACTGCCGGAGCAAGGAGCAGACAGGGGGAAGCTTTACCCCGATCTACTCGCCCTTCCCGCCACCTCGCTGTGCCGGCGCCGGCGAGCGCGACCCCCCCCCCTCCCAAACCTTAAAGAGGCAGGCACGCAGAAAACGAACCGCTCCTGCCTTAAAGAGACAAAGGCACGAAGCGGAGCCCAGCACGATAAAGGCGCGGGGGTGAGGAGCAGTGTGTTGGTGCACAACGGCAGGCGGCAGCACCCCGCCTTGACAGAGCACGAAGCCTAAGCCCCTGCCAAGTACAATCCCAGCCCGGGCGACCAGAAGGTACAGGAGCCTCGGACGCGGTGCCACTCAGCCCAGCAGAGGCTTACACAGTGCGCTCAGCTGGGGCTTGGTGCATCAGGCTGCGGCAGCACCCCGCACTAGTAAGCGTCCACAGCTGCCCCCCCCACAGGCACTAGAGGGGTAGGCTGCAGGAGGATCACGAGTGAGCAGACGCTACGACGACCAGAGAGATGGCAAAGAAGGGGAACAAAAGTCGGCAAGAGGACCTCAACGACCTACTGCACCGGATCCGGGCGGCATCGGAAGTCCACGGGAGCGAATGGCTGCAGCCCCTGCAGGAGGACGCAGGGAAAGGGCCAAGTCACCAGCAGCGGAGCGGGCCCGGCACACCGGCAGCCAAGCGACAGAGGAGGGCACCGGCCAAGCTCGCAGAGGCGGTAGCTCCCAAGAAGGCCCCCAGAAGAAGGCCCAGCCACCTGTAGCCAGCACGGCGGCGGCGGGACCGAGCAGGGGACACCGGAGACAGCAACAAACGGTGAGCATATCAGTGCAATTGTGCAGGAATGCCTCAAGACTATGGCGCCAATTTTTATGCAAGGGTTAGTCAGGCAGGCTGGGGCACCGGGGCGCAGGCAGGAGGGTGGCAAGGAGACACGGGAGGACCAGGGGGATAGGTGCCCAGGCGGGGGAAGAGTCCTCGGGGTTACCATGGCACCTGATAGACCCCGGCCAAGCGCGCCGGCAGCGCTTAGGGGACCAGATCCCCCCAGGGGGTGGGGGCGAGCCGGGATCACCCACAATGGCTTGGGGGGGCATGCCCCACGCACCCACCCCGCCCACCGCACCAGCGGCACCCGACGCATATACACGCCCCTCTCCGGGCCCGGCGTCCTTAACTACCAGGGCCACAGGGCTAGCTAGCCTCATACCACTGGCGGTCAAGGAAAGAATTTGGAGGAAAGAATTCATTGACATCTTTTCCTTGCTAGAGATACAGTTAGAGGGGCTTGACTTGACCACCTGCGATAAGAGGGACGAGGACAAAAGGGAAAGGAGGAAAGAGCGCAAGGATAGGAATTTTGATAATTGGCTAGACGCGTTCCGTATAATGGCCTGTATTATAGTTGAAAAATTCCCGCGCTGCGCAGCCGACCTATGGCTGTATGAGTCCAACATCCACAATGCGCAGAGACAGTTCCCAGGCGAGGCATGGCTGGAATATGATAAAGGGTTCAGGCTAAAGATGCAAACACACCCAGAAATGGAATGGAACGAGGAGGACGTATCTGGATTCATTCACAAAATGATGGTGGCAAGGGAGGCCAAGTCATGGGGGTAGAAACGAGCAGTCCTTTCGAGGGTCCGCCCACAAGGGGAAGGGGAGGCCATTTAATAAGCCCAAGCAATTCGGCTCGTGGAGAGCACCTCACAACAACGGCACATCAGCTATCTGTTGGAAGTTCGAATCGAACGAATGTACCTATGGGGCAGCGTGCAAGTTCCAACATACCTGCTCCTCCTGCGGGGGGGGTCACCCGGCGGCAGGGTGCAAGCGCAAAAAAGACCACAAGGGAGACAGGAAAGAGAAAAAGAAGCAATGAGCGGAGAGAAGGGAGCGCGGGGGGACTACGGGTTTACAAACTTACAGACTAGCGCGGTCCCCCATTAACACGCACCTGCTGCGCAAGCTAGCCAACGGGTACCATAACAGGACCGACGCCGCCACCCTAGTCCACGGCTTCGAGGAAGGATTTCCCATCCCGTTCACAGGCCACCTCCCACCAGGCAGTGTTAGAAACTTGAAATCAGCAATGGAACACCCGGGGGGTAACGAAGAAAATAGAGAAAGAGAGCGCCCTGGGGAGGATAGAGGGCCCCTGCCCGATCACATGACCAAGGAACTGGTGATCTCTCCCTTAGGGGTAGTCCCCAAGAAAGAGCAAGGGCAATATCGATTAATCCATCACCTGTCGTTCCCCGACGGCACTTCCGTAAACGATGGGATTAGCGCGGAGGTATGTTCAGTGACCTACTCCACGATAGATGATGCCATCGACCTAGTTAGGGCGACGGGCCCAGGGGCCCTCATGGCAAAGGCCGACATCGAGTCCGCCTTCCGCTTACTCCCAGTCCACCCCTCCAGTTTTCATCTACTAGGTTTCCAATGGGAGGGCAAACTATACTTTGACAAAGCTATGCCCATGGGGTGTTCGGTGTCGTGTGCCTATTTTGAATTATTTAGCACCTTTTTGGAATGGGCGCTACACGTAAGACACCCGCCAGGCGGTAAACTCCACTACTTGGACGATTTCCTATTCACTGGTCCCGCGGAATCCGACGAGTGCGGAGACACCCTATCAGCATTTGTGAAGTTGGCTGAGGAACTAGGGGTTCCACTCTCAGCAGAAAAACAGTAGGCCCGGCGACCAAAATCACATTCCTGGGAATAGAGCTAGATTCCGTTGCCGGGACGTCCAGGCTCCCCCAGAAAAGGTGGAAGATTTCAGGGGGAAATCAGGAGCCTCCGCGGGCGGGAGAAAGCAACACTGAGGGACCTCCAGAGACTAATAGGCAAACTGAACTTTGCGGCTAGGGTAATCCCAGCAGGCAGGGCATTCGCCAGGCGTTTGACCCAACTGACATGTGGGCTCACCCATAGACACCACCATGTCAGGCTCGGTGCAGAAGTCAAGAAAGACCTAGCAATGTGGGACACGTTCCTGGCAGACTTTACGGGGTACTCATCTGGAGGGAAGGCTGGGTAACGAGCAAACAAATCGCGCTATACACAGACGCCTCAGGCAGCACAGGTTTTGGGGCAATCCTGGGTAAGAAGTGGTGCGCAGGGCAGTGGCCGGGAAGCTGGCACAAGACGGGGAAGACCAATAATATCACCTTTCTGGAGCTATTCCCCATCATAGTCGCTCTCACAGTCTGGAAGCGCGAGTTGCAGAGCATGAAACTAACACTATGGTCCGACAACAAGGGGGTAGTGCAAGCAGTTAATAAGGGGACAGCCAGATGCCCGGATACACTTCGACTAATGCGCAGATTGGTTAAGTTACAGCTGGAAAGCAACATAGACCTGCGGGCGCGTCATGTACCAGGGGTGGACAACGAGTGGCAGACGCCCTGTCCCGGGCACGGATGGAGAAGTTCAGGGAGCTGGCGCCCAGCGCAGAGCAGGAAATGACCCCTTTCCCGGGCCAGCTGTGGGACCTGGCGGGATAGATTTGTCAGGCCTGGTCAACCAAGCCCTCACCCCGGAAGCCGCCAGGAGATACAAAACGTATATCAATACTGTAATGCGGGTGGTGGGGATCCAGTCACTGGGCAATGCGAGGGCCACCTGCAGGGCAGCGGAGCAGTTCATACAGTGGGCATTTGACGCTCAGAAGTCCAGATCATGGACACAAGCCCACCTGTCCGCCGTGGCATATTATGCCAAGCTGGAGACCGGGCAGGACCCCGTGGCCACACACTACACTAAAGCTGCAATGAAGGGGTGGAGGCGCGCGGAGGGCGCAAGAAGGGACACCAGACGCCCGATAGACTATACAAAGCTGGGGGCCCTGTTGGGTGCACTACAGGGCACGACAAAGGACAATTTCGAGCACCTACTGCTCAGGGCAGCCTTTTCAACCGCCTTCTTTGGGGCGTTCCGCATTAGTGAATTAGTAGCGCCGGCAAGGACAGGCCCGGCGGACCACTGCCTACAGGCAGGCGACGTCACACCGAGAGCAGGGGAGATAGAGCTACTACTCAGGCGTTCAAAGACAGACCAAACCGGAAAAGGGGCAGTGGTGAGGCTACGGTGCATTAAGGATAAGAACTGCTGTGCGGTGTGCTGTTTGCTCGCCTTTATGTCAATACGTCCAGCCGGCGAGGGCCCTCTCTTCAAGCACAGCGACGGCACACACCTTAGCAGATTCCAGTTCACCGCGATCATGCGCGTCACACTCAGCAAAGCAGGGCTGCCACCGGCAGTTTTCGGGTCCCATTCATTCAGGATAGGGGCTGCCACGACAGCCGCCCAGCATGGGATGTCTGAGGCTGGGATACAGGCCGTGGGGAGATGGCGGTCTAAGGCGTACCGGACATACGTAAGGCCCCAGCTGATATAAAAAAAAATAAAAAAAAAAGATGGCACCTCAGCACAGGTCCACCGAACTATTAAGTGACATGTTCTCATTCCCCCGGCAGGACGGAGACCGCGCTTGGTGTGGGTGGTGGGCCACTCCTTCATAACCCGGATGCAATGCTGGTGGCGCCAAAAAGGGTACAAGCGAGAAGGACGGCCAGCCGACACCTGCATAAGGTGGTTCGGCCAGCCGGGAATGAAATGGGAGCAGCTGCCGGAAAAACTTGCCGATCTACAGGCAGAGACGGCTTGGCACCCAGACATTTTGGTCATACACCTAGGGGGAACGATTTGGCCAAGCGAGGGAGGCGCAACCTGCTCCAAGACATACAGAAGGATTTGACTGAGGCAGGCAAGGCGTTTGGGGGCACCACCATCATCTGGTCAGAACTGATCAGCAGGAACGAATGGCGAGGAGCCCAATCACGGAGCGCAGTTGAGAACTCACGAAAAAGCTGAACCTCACCGTGAGCAAGTTCTGCAGAACCAATGGGTTTGAATCAATTAGGCACGGGCTCATCCACACAGGCCGCCCGGAGCTCTATGCGAAAGATGGGGTGCACTTGTCTGACGAGGGCATGGGTGTCTTCTGGAGCAACCTGTGGGGCGCAATGGCGTTAGCAGGCTGCAGATGAAAGAGCCGAAAAAAGGGGGGAAGGGGGGAGCCGCAGGAAGACGGAAGCCTCCCTGACGGCGTGGCGAGAAACTACGGGGATAATGGTTGGTACGGAGGCACACCGGAGTGCGGTGCGCCGGAATAGGACCACTCACCTTGGGATGCCTTACGGCTGGGTGAGTTGGCCTAAGGGGCGGTGTGTAGGACCACTCACTCTGGGATGCCTTACGGCTGGGTGAGTTGGCCTACCCCAAGGGGGTAGCTAACGGAGACGGCGCTCGCTGCCCAGCCCCCGCCGGATGGCAGGGCACAACAAGAATCGGCAAGGTAGCGAGTTGTGGCCTAACTCCGGGGACGGAAGCTACACCCCCGGCGAGGGCAAATCCAACCGAACTAAGCAACGACCCAGTAGGGCCAAGAGACAATGTAAGCCTGCAAATGACCTGTACAACGAACTGTCAGTCTAATCTGCTATTGTGCAATGTACATATGATTTACGGAAACGCAAGGTATAACGAGATGCAAACAAAGCACGACACAAAGATGACAGCTCGCCAATAATGATGTATGGCAGGATGCACAACAATAGGCAATATGTATATGCATGTATTCCTAATAAAACTGCGGCCAACAAAGGACCACCACAAGAGAATGTGTATGTTGGCTTATTTATGACAAGGAATACAGGGATGGAAAGTTGGGAGTGGGCAAAGTGCGGGGGTTATAGCAAAGGCCGCCACCGAAGGGGGCCTAGAGGGCCGGCGCCATAACCGACGCCGAGCCCCGGACGAAACCGGTTTTCGCGCCAAGGAGCAGGGAAGCTCCCGCGCCCCCCCCGTGCGGCATCCGCCAGAGAGGCGCCGGCCCCCCGGCCAATGGGGGCCGAGGCGGAATACAAACCCCCAATGGGGGAGGCCAGGCAGAAGGCGGCCCAGCACCCGGGGGGATATAAGCACTGCTCCCCCAGGTAAGCTCTTATCTTTTGGACACGGGGGAGCAGCACCGGCGAGAATCTTTTCCCACCCACCCACACCTAAGGAACGGCTATGTCGCAGTACGGAGGAACAGGCAAGGCGCTGGCGAGAAACTACGGGGATAATGGTTGGTACGGAGGCACACCGGAGTGCGGTGCGCCGGAATAGGACCACTCACCTTGGGATGCCTTACGGCTGGGTGAGTTGGCCTAAGGGGCGGTGTGTAGGACCACTCACTCTGGGATGCCTTACGGCTGGGTGAGTTGGCCTACCCCAAGGGGGTAGCTAAAGGAGACGGCGCTCGCTGCCCAGCCCCCGCCGGATGGCAGGGCACAACAAGAATCGGCAAGGTAGCGAGTTGTGGCCTAACTCCGGGGACGGAAGCTACACCCCGGCGAGGGCAAATCCAACCGAACCAAGCAACGACCCAGTAGGGCCAAGAGACAATGTAAGCCTGCAAATGACCTGTACAACGAACTGTCAGTCTAATCTGCTATTGTGCAATGTACATATGATTTACGGAAACGCAAGGTATAACGAGATGCAAACAAAGCACGACACAAAGATGACAGCTCGCCAATAATGATGTATGGCAGGATGCACAACAATAGGCAATATGTATATGCATGTATTCCTAATAAAACTGCGGCCAACAAAGGACCACCACAAGAGAATGTGTATGTTGGCTTATTTATGACAAGGAATACAGGGATGGAAAGTTGGGAGTGGGCAAAGTGCGGGGGTTATGCCTTTAGTCTCTAGTAATAAGTGCCATAAAACTCAAATTTCTGGTAAGGACCAGATTTAAAAGCGAGATAATGAATTCGATCAGGAGAAACAATAGAAATGTAAGTGTATCCAGTAATTCATAAATTTCTCTTATACCATCCCTGTGAGGGATATTCATGTAGAGCAATGTGATGTCCAAGGGATGTCATCAATAATCATGATGAAGTTACTACTGTCCCATATATAACTATCAGTAGAAAGTCTTTTGAAAAGATACCATTGTATTTGCCTAAGGGTTCTAACACTGAGCGACAACTGGAGATGATTGGTCACTGGATTCACTAGATCTTTGTGGATCGTCGGACGGGTATATAGAACAGGGGTACGTGGAGGTTTGACACTGAGATACAGCTATTCCCGACTGCTAAGGAAGCCCTCTTCTTTTGCTCCAACTTCCTTAATGTTTTTCTGTAAATCAGTCTCTATCACTAATGTCACTGATTCGTTTTTGTTTGAACTACTCCTTGTTACATCATATGAATTGATATTTTGAATTCAGTGAAAGCCACTATTTACTTTTAAAATAACTGAATGCTACTAATAATTAGCAAGAATTTGGATGCAGCCTGCTCTAAGCGGACATAAAATCCAGCATGGTGACTAGCCTAGCAAGACTGCAACCATCACTCCTCTGCTGGAAATAAGAAATATGTCCAATGTCAATACTTTATTATAACATTGTGGGTCTGTGCCATGTCTTATCACATCCTTGGCCCTTTGTGTCCATTCCCCCAGGGCACCATTGGTTCAATCACCACCCTTCTGGCAATCTCTAACTCTTGGTAACTGCTTCCCTCCGTGCCATGGGCACCTCCCTCTTTATGCACACATTCTTCCAAACCTCAACTTCTACTGGAATATCTTGAAAAATATTTATCTGTCCCTCTGCCCCACTGACAGCACAATACATGACAGAAACTGAGAATGTGTTGCCTTTGATTCCTCTGAGAATCTAGCCTCCGCTGTACATAACATTTTAACTTTCTGACTATTAAATATTATTAAATGGCAGTAGACAATACACACCAACACTCCCTCACGGAACACCTGAGACACTTGAGTTCCTTGGTACACTTTTAATACAAGGGTTAAACAACAAGGAAGAAGCTCTATTGGGTGTGATGGGATTGTGTGGGCAAAACAATAGGGTTTATATGAATTGGAACAAGTTATATGGCCTTTTTCAGAGTTTGGTGGCCTATGAACTCAGTCAGAGGGTAATGGATGTCCCGTTCGCCTTATTAAAAGTGCCACAGGCTATAATTGAGGCTCCCAGTTTTCTGTTTTTGCTGATTTTCTACGAATACAGACAGAAAACAATGTGCTTTCAATCTGCATTTATTTTTAAAAGTGGACAAATACAGAAAATTGTTTTTTAATGGCTCTCTATGACAATGAATTCCAGGACAGTAGCTGAACAGGACAATAGCTGAGCAGATAGACAGAATGGGGAGTTAAAAACAGGATTACATTTCCTTAATCCTGTTAGCATAATGCTAATACTTACTTGTGGGCATATTGTTATGCTCTGTTTGTCTGTTTAATTTGCTAAAATACGACAGGCGTTTTAAACAACAAGGGGACCCAAATATTTTTTGGTCAGGGACCTTTGGGCGTAGTCATTTTATATGAACAGTGGCTCCTAACAACAGAAATAGAGGAAAGGGATAATATAGACATACAATGAGGTCTATATAAATTTTCTGTCAATCCGGACAAAAGAATATTTTAATGTCTTTATATAAAAAAAAATCACACACAAAGAACATACAAGTGAGGACACATTTTGTTGTGAAAAATAAAAGTAGGAGAAGAAAGCTCAGGCATGTACAAGGGCTTGGAATCGAATGTGCAGTTGTCCAAGCAAATACATAGTGCAACACCATAGTACAATACAATGAACAATTATGAGAGTATCAAGGTGTACAGAGTCGACGACGTTTCGATCCCACTTAACTTGTTAACAGGATCATCATCAGGACATAAGAGTATATGCCTGAGACTAATGCCTGTAAAACGGTCCTGTCAGTATACCCTATCCTGGATGGGACTGGGAGCAACTGACACAGCAGGCGCAGGGGCGCACGCCGCAAGAAACCCCTAAAGGGTTCCGGTGGGTCCTATAACAATGTAGGTCCTCAGTATTCGTCACAAGAGAAGAACGGTAGTCCAGTTCTTAATGTCCAAAAAATTGTACGACAAAATGTGTCCCCACTTGTATGTTCCTTGTGTGTGATATTTATATATAAAGACATTAAAAGATTGTTTTGTCTGGATGGACAGAAACTTTATATAGACCTCATTGTATGTCTATATTATCCCTTTCCTCTATTTCTGTTGTTAGGGGCCACTGTTCATATAAACTACAACAGGCATCAAAGTATAAGTGCATGCTTATCAGCTAAATAAATGTGGAAATAAACTGTTTTACATCTTTATTTATTCATACAACACAAAATAAATATTGGTAAATACTGATAAGATGGTCATAAAATAAATATGGACAAATACAGATGGAAATCTTTAAAAAATAAATACCATAAAACCACGAGCCTTAACTATAATGAATTTTTTAATACGGTGGATAGGACATCCGTAACATTTGTGCAGAGTATGCTATCCGCCAAACTCTAAATAATGCCATAATTCTATAATTGCCATTAAAAGGTCGCACATTACATGTAATACACACAGGCCAAACCCAATTCCACCATTAACTGCTTTTGAGACTTACCCCAATGAAACAGAAGTCCAAGGGAAGAAAATGGAACAATACTAAGATACAATGGGACTCAATGTTATTGAGATATTTCGCCTTAAAAACAGTTTTTCATCCCCAGAACATCATCGAAGTCTGTAGGAAACTGCCCCATAGTTTTTAAATGGTTCTTATCCCTAAAGCTGCCTAATGCGTCTTACCTGATGGCCACTGTTAACGTGTGAATAGCCATCATGAAGTGCATCGAGGAAAGAGAGTGTCCTGTCGTGTAAGCCCCATGATTCTGAAATCTAGTGATCCGAAACCGTTATCTCTTTTTCATTTTTAATTTTTTTTTATAAATCAATTTTTATTTATTTATTGTTACAAACCTTAACATAGCAGAAGGGTTGACATGTCAACAAAAGTTACAATATGTGAACAGTTTCACTCTTTTGCCTTAATTGTACAGTGACAGAGGGGCATTACATGATATTGCGCAGAAACAACTGTCAGTATGGTCGTATCGTTGCGTGTTTCGACAGCAATATATGTACATATGCTCGTTTTACCTTTACCCTCTCATTGGCAGGATACACGTCTCCATGTCCGGGAGGGCTACTAGGAGCTCAAATTCAAATTATTCTTTATTTGGTTTCAAGTTTTAAAACCATAAAAGCACATATATAAAATAATAAAAACAGTCCTCTCAATGACATACCAGGTTAAAAAAACCTTAAACTGATAGAAATACAGAGATGCTGAACCTCAAATAACTTAGACGGTGCACAAAAAAATAAAGAATTATTCAGATGGCGCAATGTATCACCACTTTTGAGATTTATAATAATCTGACATGATAGCAAGACAATGCAAAGTGCGTGGTGCCATGAAGGGCGCGAGTGGCGCAGCCTGATTAATCACAACTAGACCTAAGCCTGATGGCAGATTAAAAAAATTAGGCACATAGAAAATGGTGCTACCTGTGAGCATTTGCGGGTAGTACTTGCCTGAAATTGGCCTTTTTCAGAACCGGGATTAAAAAGGACTTTCTGGAGGTGTCATATAAACTACAACACATCATGAAATGGACCATGTCCTGTGGAGATTTTCCATCGCAGCCACAGGACAGTAGGCTATGACCCTTACTCTGACCCCTGGGTGGGCGAGAAGGAGATGGAAAAGGTCAAACCTGAACCTGGTCAATAAAAATCTATTGTATGAATTTATGAACGAGTGAGTACGGCTTCACCATCTGGGTGGTTCTTAGCATGATGAAGCGACGTACACTGGGCTTCGGAAGCTCCTTCTCTTCCCTAGCTGCAGTGTGCTGTGCAGAGAAGGCCACCTTTATAAGGTTCAGATCCTTCTTGTTCATCCGGTCTGGGTTAGTGAAAAGATCTCCTCTCCCCATGCTTGTTAAGCTCTCTTCAATGTCTTTGAGCCACGGCACACGAGAGGCATGATCTAGGGCCAGTCAGTCTTTTAGAATCACTTTATTTAGTGTCGTCCCCTTGCCAGCCCAGGTTTTTAGCCAGAGAGCCACCGGGCGATATGCTATCAGGTCGGTGATATAGGTCATACCAAGCTCCTCGTGTACAGTCAAAGAGGGGGTGCCCTGAGGAACGGATAAAAGCCATCTCAAGAACTTGTTTTCCGCAAATTGAAGATCATCTGTGGTGGAGTACCCCCAAATTTCACTGCCATAAAGTGCCTTTGAGATACACTTGGCCCTTTAAAGCTTTAGTAGGGCCCCCAATGGTCTTATTCCCAGTCTAGAGGCAAAGTTAAATATAGGTGCGGTGTCCCGGGCTAGGTCATTTTTCTTGCAGGTAAGTTGGGGCCCCCATTTCATTTTAGCATCTATCAATACCCCCAGGTAGGAAAAGCACTCGACCTTGGGACCGGCATAGAACCTACCTTAAAGGTATATGGCCTGCTAGGGCGGGCCCCTACTTGCATGACATAGGACTTGGAATTGTTGACCTTCAGATCCTGCTCCCCCATAAATTGAACAAAGGAATTTAAAAGCGTTTGCAGCCCCCGTTCAGTCCTGGCCATTAAAACAGTGTTGTTTGCATACAGCAGAATGGAAAGGCCACGCCATCCTGCCTGGGGAAAATCCACCTTGGTCTCCATGAGGGTCTCCTCCAGGTAGTTGATGTAAACATTAAATAAAAAAGGGGCCAAAATGCAACCCTGACAGACCCCACTCTGTATAGGGAACAGACGTGAGACCTTCAGGTCACCCGAGTAACGCGCAGCCGTCTTGGTATCCCGGTGGAGATTTTATAAGAAGAGAACTATGTACCTGTCCACCCCCAGAGAAAGCAGGGTCTTCCACAACTTGCGTCTGTTCACACAATCAAACGCAGAGGAAAAGTCCATAAAGGCCAGAAAGATGGTACCAGGGCGGGCAACTGTACATTTGTTCATTATCATCAAAAGGTTCAGTCGGGCATTGGTCTAACGTTCAGCGGCCGGGGCGGAAGCCATATTGGGCTTCTGACAAGACGTTATTCTCTATGGCCCATGTGGACAACCTGTCTATTAGGATCCGTCCAACAACTTTAACCACCGAGTCCAACAGAGAAATCGGTCTGTAGCAGTGTGTGTTATCTCTGTTCCTCTTTTTGAAGACTGGTACAATATTGAAAGTGGCCCATGAAGCCGGGGGCCAGCCCTAACAGCCGCATTTATAACTGGGGTAAGCACCGGTGCCCAAAAATCAGTGTTGGACATATAGAGGTCAGGAGGGATTCTGTCCGGTCCAGGAGCCTTATTGCGGGTCTTACCAACTATTCCCCACCTCACTTCTCCCTCTGAGACTGTCAGGGCTGATTTTTCATTACCGTCCCCGGAGAATGTTCACTGAACCGTGGAGCCCCCAAACATGCCCTCGAAGTGGCTAACCCAGTCATTCTCTGTGATGTGAGCGTCCAGAGCGTTTGCTGTCTCCACCCCCAAGGAAGGACTCAATGAAGGCCAGCTGGTTTTAAGACATAGCGGATTGTGATCACTGAAATTACTTGCTTTGATGCAAAAATCGAATATTAAGTACAAAAGAGGGTAGAGACGAGGATGTAATCAATGAAATAGTCACTACCGTGCCCTTTAAAAGTGGGAGTAATGACCCTCTGGCCTGGATCCAATTTGCCCATCGCTGAATGGAGGCCAAAGTCACATGCTAGGGTGTTTAGGTTGTCCCCCTGGCCACTGTGTTCAAAATGGGCTATGGAATGGCGAGGACAGGAGGAACCCCCTGTACCCTGCAATCTTGGGTTCCCACAAGGATGAATATTAAAATCTCCCACAAAGACAATATTAGAGGTGTAGCGATTGGAACTTTTAAAATTAGTCAGAAAGGTGCCCAGATGCGATATGTTACAAACCTCGGGGATAGATGAGGTAGCATTGTAAAAGTTCAAAAGCAGTAATCTACTAGACCCTAGAGAAAATAGCAAGGCCTGCAGGCAGGAAATATCTGTGTTCAATTCAACAATGCCACCTTTTAGCCTTAGTGAAACATAAACAGTGAGACCCCCCTTGGGGTGGCCATCCCTCGAGGGAATTGGGGGCACTGAGAAGGACGTGTACCCTTCCAGAGGAGGAGAGTTGTTGATCGCCCAGGTCTCCTGCAAGCAGATAATATCAAACATTTTGACAAAACAGCACCTCTCTGGAACTATAATCTTGCTTGCCAGACCGGCTATGTTCCAGGAGATGAGGTTGCAGTAACCAGTGTCCCTATGATGAGTTCCGGGGTTGCTTTGGTTCAACTGATGCAAAGAGACCGGTTGCGGGGATAGAGCTGTGGGGGTCGTGGTTGCTGTCCCTTCAAGTCAATCACAGTTATCAAGGTGCCCCAAGGGTGCAAAGGCATTGGAGACTTGGACGGATGAAGGAGCCTGCTGCCACTCCTGGAAAGCTGTGCAAGATGATCTCATGGGATGTCATAAAGTTGGGGTTAAAGCCGGGGGCGGGGGTCTATAGAAAAAGCCCAGGGGAAGGGCTGTGATGGAAGGGACAGGGCCTCAGGTGGTGAATAGACTGGCCGCGTGAAGGATTCTCTCTGCCAAGTGTGGCCGGTTGAAGTTAATTATTACACACAATTTCGGCAGATTGCAATTGGGTTTGTGAGATATGAGCCCGTCTTCACTCTAGCCATCGGCTCAGTGTAGAGTAGCCTGATCAGTCGGAGGAACCAATCTCCGATACCATAACGAGATAATGGCGCGAAAAGAAATTTCCATTCCAGAGAATCAAAGGCCTTTTCTAAATTCAGTATCGGGCACCCAGAGTGTGGCCACTTAAAGGCAGTGTATTTGGAAGAAGCGCCGCAAATTTAGTGAAGTGCTACAGGCCGGAACAAGCCCGTTCTGGTCTGAGTGTACCAGAGACGAGACAAGGGGAGCCAGTCGTTCAGCCAAGACCTTAGCCAGTATTTTGTAGTCCATGTTTAGCAGTGCTAAGAAGAGGTAGGAACCCAGTGCAGTAGGGTCTCTGTCTGGTTTTGGCAGAGATATGAGCAGGGCTTCACGTAACGACACAGGGAGGCTGGCTGCTGTACACGCCTCATTATACAAGGTATGTAAGGGGTGGGTCAACGTCGAAGCACAGGCTTTATCAAATTTGGCCGGTAGGCCATCCGGCCCCGAGGCCTTGCTTGTCGCGAGGGCTCTAATGGCTTTGCAAATCTCAAATTGTGTAATTGGCTCTTAAAGCTCCCCCTGTTGCTCTGGAGTAAGGACAGGCAGCCTGATCGTGGCAAAGAAGGCATTTAGGTGGTTGGGCTCGATTCTCAGGGTTGATTGGTACAGGGAGCACTGTTCCCTGTAAGTTGCATGCACGCGCACCTATGTCTCCCGGAGCGTGCAGTGTAATATGTGAAGCGCGCACATGCAGATGAGGACCGTTCGTACCCTTGCTTTTAAAATGCGTGCGGCGCGAAAAACTGTAATTTCTTTCTGAATTTGGCGGAGGTAGAGACCACCCTAAGTTTGTCAGCAATTGGCTCCTGCTGCATTTCTTTTGTTTAAAAGGGCGCGGCTGTGGGGCAGATTGTGTGCCTTTTTTAAAGTAATCATGCTAATCGCAGCGCCCGTCATGCGCTTCAATTAACATGAATACTTTCACAAAGGCACACAATCTGCCCCGCAGCTGTGCCCAATTAACAAATGAAAGGCAGCAAGTCTACAGGCACAACGTGTGCTTTCAGGTGATTCTGAAAGCACACGTCGTGCATGTAGACTTGCTGCATTTCATGTGTTAATAGAGCGGGGCAGATTGTGTGCCACGCTCTATTAACAAAAGAAATTCAGGAAGTCTACAAGCACGACGTGTGCTTTCAGAATCACCTGAAAGCACACGTTGTGCTTGTACACTTGCTGCCAGTGGCGTAGCTAGGGGGGGCGATGGGGGCGGACCGCCCCAGTCGGCATGAGTTTTGGGGCGGCAGCCGGCCCCCCTTCACCCCCTCTTACCTGCGGCCGTTGCGCAAGAATCGGCCGCTACCACCCCCCGCTCTTCTATCATTTTGCCGAGGGCGGCAGACGCAGGGGCCGCCACGGGCAGCCTAAGGCCTAGCTACGCCCCTGCTTGCTGCCTTTCATTTGTTAATAAAGCATGGCACACAATCTGCCCCGCTCTATTAACAAATGAAATGCATCAAGTCTACAAGCACGACTTGTGTGTTCAGAATCACCTGAGAGCACACGTCGTGCTGGTAGACCTCAGAGACGTTTTAAGGCATGGCCAAGGTGGGCTCTGGCCCAGGGCACCAGCCTTTCAGTGGAGCCTCCTGATAGTCTAGCCGTGATAACCTTGAATAATTAATTACTAAACAGATTGTTTTGAATACCATTATCCCTAAATGTATTTTTAAAGTGGGTGACGTGTGTGAGTCTATTATAGACATTCTGCAGAGAAATGTTTATTTTTTATGCAATATCCATAAAAAGGTTTCTTTTAGATCGCAATAGGACCAAACATATTAGAAATGGGAGTGTGTCACAGATATTATTTGCAGTAATATTAGTGAACTGGTGATGTGTTACAACATTGATCACACACATCACTATCCCTGAACATTAGATGTAAACACATTTAGAATTTGGACAATTGCGCCTGTATACTGTCAGTGACCTGGCCTAAGAGGGCATGAAAGAGCTGAAATTAAATCATAAATTAAAACCTGTTCTGAACAGGGGCCCCCAAAATAGGTTTGGCCCAGCGCCCCCAAAATCCTTAAGATGTTCCTGGTAGACTTGCTGCATTTTTTTGGTTAATAGGGCTCGGCTGCGGGGCCAGGGCCGGCTCTAGGGCGGTGTGACCGGTGCCACTGTACCTGGTGCTGACTTCGGGTGGGGACGCAGTGTTTCCAGGTATATTATTGTTTTAAAAGCACCTGGTGCAACGTTCCTTGCCTTCAGCAATTTTCATGCAATAATAAATATGTCAAGATAACTCTCAGAGTTTTCTCTAGTGGAAGTTTTAAGGTAGCGTAGAGGGTTAATATGCCTCGTGCAAAGAACGTACACCATGTAGATCACAAAGTGCATAGAATAAAAATTGGTTAGCGGGTTACTACTTTTGTCAGAGAGGTCATTTTGTTACTGCAGTTTATAAGATAAAATCCTAATATAGAACAGTAAACTATTAACTGTCATTAAACGTACTTCATGCATACTGCAAGGTATAGATTAAAGTGTTATGATTTTTTCCCCAGCCATTCATTATCCTAATGTTGCAAAAAGTGTTAATTTGGGTACAAACCAATTCTTATTAAAGAGAACCCCCAACCATGGTGTTACATTTTAAATTCCAAGTTTGTGCTTATCCAGACCAAGCACTCTTAAACTATACTGCCTACCAGTATGGATGACATGTCACTCCTACACTTTGCTGTCCTCTGTCTTATGTAACATTTCTTATACACTGATTTACATACTTATGATTGATTGTCTCTGTTTAATGTGTGTGAAATGTAAAGTGCTCTGACACAGTACACTAGTATGAGGTGTGCCATAAAACAAATTAAATGCATCTCAGAGAGAGTGGTAATGGAGTCTGTTAAAGGGTGGTAGTGAGGGAATCCATGGCGGAGGTGGTCATTGGGGGGCACCAACAAACATTGTCGCACAGGGCGCCACCAGTTCTTAGGGTGGCCCTGTGCAGCGCAGATTGTGTGCCTCTGAGAAAGTATTCGTGTTAATTGCAACGCGTGACAGGTGCTGCGATTCACATGAATGCTCACACAATCTGCCCCAGAGCCGCGCGCTATAAGCAAAAGGTATTGAAGGTACAGGCAATCTTCCACGTGCATCATGGGGGAAAAACACAATGAGTGACAAATACAAGAAACCCACGGTTTTGCTGGATTTAGAGTTACTCAAACAAATTTAACATGGAAACGTTTTGGCTTTGAGGGTACAGAGAATTTGCTCTCCAGCTACTTTCGCACTATATTAATATCTATACATAATTCTGTGAACTAACCTACATGCCATTGTTTTAATCAGAAGGCATGCGAGTATGATCAATGGTATGACTGTTACTTACAGGGGCGGGGCGTGCATTGGGGCGTTGGGGCGTAGCCCCTCGCTCGTCAGCTCCTCGGCGTCTTTGAACCTAAGTAAACTGAATCAGTTTACTTAAGTTCAAAGAGCCGAGGGAGAACTGACAATCATGTCAGTCAGCATGACGCCGACCGCCCACCCCCTTCAGAGTCTGAAGGGGTGGGCGGTCCTGCGTCATGTTGACTGACATGATTTCAGGGGCAGCAGGCAGCACTGCAGCACAAGTGCGCATGAGTGGGCAAGGGCACCGAATTTTCGCGCCGTGCCCAGTCATGCGCACTTGTGTGTGCACTGGCTTGCGCATTCCCATTAGGAGAGCGAGGGTTGAGCAAAGGCTCAAACCTCGGTCTCCTAATGGGCAGGCAGGCGAGGGTAACCGTGACTTAAGCCAATCCTGGCGCTGCCAGCAGCGCCAGGATTGGCTGAGAGGGGCTGTAGGGCCAAACGGAGTCGGACCCGAGGCGGCACGGACGGCGGACCTCGGACCTCCTCAGGTAGGATATTCTTTTATTTAAAAATCCCCGGGCCCCGGCACCCCCCCCGGCGAGGTAAAACCTTTCAATAAATAAAAGTGAGTCTACCAGCGTTTGCAAGAGAAGACAGAAGATTTCAAGTTAAATTATGCTCCTCTCCGCCTATAGCGCCACTTCATGCCTTGTGACGTACAAATAATAACAGCATGGCACTGCACCGCGGGTGCCCTACGATAACACTGACTGTCCTATTCAGGGTGGGCGTGCGCGTGTCCATATTCAGTAGGTGGGGGTGATGGGCGAAAGAAAAACAAGCGCATCAAACTAAGCAACTGCATGCACGTGACCCGAGACCTCCTGCCTTTGGAGACACATGCCTCCGTATTTACCTGTCCCCAGCCCATACTACACAGCGGGCAGCGCCTAGAGGGGATTTAGCTCGCAATGCGCGATATGGAAGCTTCAGACCATACTACATGCGTAAGGCAGCACAGCACCGAGCCAACCGATAGCATGGGCTAGGGAGACCGCGTCGGCCAACGCATCGTATATGTCTGTTTACACTGTCTCCGTTGCAAAGCACGCAGCACACACAACCTGCAGGCGCGGTACAGGCGGATTACAACTGGGGAGATAAGCATTCTTCGCGACTAGTTCTGCCCCAGAGCCCTCTCTGGAGGCATTTCAGCAGAGGGGACGGATGCACGCTTCCCGAGTACGCGCACCGGGAAACCCTGTGCAGTCCTTGCCGAGATACCAGCCAAAGAGTCGAGGCGCAGGCAGCAGCTGTGCGTGTGCACACTTCCCATGTAAACACCGAGAGATGGAGGTGTACAGTGTGACGCTGGTGAGCACAGGCATTAGAAATTGCAATTATATAGCGTAATAGCGTTAATATGATTTAAACGAAATTCTGTTTTACATCAAAGCTGCGAATGCGCACCATCCAACATGAAAAGTTTGGCCTACGACCATTTTATGTCTCCGCGGTTGAAATAGCGAGAAGCGATTAATTCCATTGAAAGTGCAATATTCGTGTTCAAACATTAGGTACCAGGTTCTCTGAAATTATGTTAGCCCTGAAGGTGTATTGCGGAATAAAAGTAAAATTGTTTTATCCTTGATAATTTTGTCGTTTAATGTATTTCTTTGGAAGGCAATTGTAAAGGAAAATGAATTTGCCATACTAAAGTAGACATTCTGATGTTACTCTTCATTTCAGATAGATACTTCAAGAAAATATTGTTTTTGCATTATGTAAAAGATGTGCATGCGGTGCGCTTGAATGAAATATAAACCAGAGATAATTCGGCATCCGTGTTGTTCATTGCCAGCATAAGTATTTTCGTGGCACCTGTCCCAAAATATACTACACCTGCAGACAAAGGGGGAAGAAGGGGAGGAGGGCAGAGTTTAGGCGCGAATGTAACACCCTCATCACTCATCAGCCAATTCCTGGTTTGCAGTCATGCTGACCAGTGTGTGGGGTCCGTAGTCGATGTTGAGTGGGAGAGATGGGAGGAGGGCGAGGCTGATTGTGATTACACCCTGCACAGACTGCTGAGTAAGTTAGAGGTTTTGGCCTGGCTCCCAGTGGCGGAAATGGCATGCAGAGGTAGGGACAGGGGAAGACAAGCATGCAGTTTCTGCGTTAGTGACTTCTTGTGCCTTTCCCTTGACTTCAGGCAGTGCTGGAAAACTGTATCCACAAACACACCAGCAGCCCATCCCTGAACCTCTTGCACCTCCAAACCCATCGTTTTTTATTACTCACAAGACTTTTAATACTTTTGCGTGTTTTTATTTTTTATTTATTTCAAACAAGACTGCTCCCTCACATTTATCCCTCTTTGTCTACTATAAATGTACTGGGCAATTCAATGTATTTTTTCTGACGGGTATTCGTTTTTTCAAGGGGTGCTGTTGTATGGTACCTGAAATAAAGACTGGAGCGGCTCGGCTCTCTGTGCCTGGAGGCACACCACCCAAGAAATAAACCCCACTGGCGCCATGCATGCTCTTTGTTTATTATTAAATAATACAGCCCCGTGCATAAGTTTACAATTGCAAAGGCCAAGTACTTTTTCATTTATCTCGTTTGTATCTGTAAGGTGTAAGTATGTAAATTTCCTCATGTAACTTACGTGGTTCTATTGTGAAGCGCTCTGACACCTTTGGGTAAAGTCCCCGCTATATAAAATTGCATACAATAAATAAAGATACTATTAAAAGGAAACAACCCTACAGTATAAGTAGTGCTGGAACAGACGTTTTACAGAAAGAGAAAGCCGGACCCTTTAAACCTCGCAGCTTCCCTGGGATGTCACACGGGCTTCGTGAAGCTTCCGGCCATGGGGAGAGAATGTGACATCACGGCCCGGGCTGCGACTTCTGACTGGGGGAACAAGGTTCTAATCTCGGTGTCGGCTCGACATCCTGTGATTCTGGGCAAATCGCATAATCTTCCCGTGCCTACAAAAACAAACATGTCCTTGTGTAATGTAACTGGTGCCATGTTAAGCGTTCCTATAACTTTGAGTTGAATTTGCGCTATATCAACACTGCTAAAAACGCAAAACAAACTGCATAAAAACAAGTGTGCAGGAGGGGTCCTTCTGTTTGCTGTGCAGCGAACTGCACTATAGTCAGGAAAGCTTGAACGCTTCAAGAAACACATAGGAATTAACTTGAGTGCAGAGAGAGTGAGACAGAGAAAGAGACAGGCACAGACAGACTGGTGGCCGTGACAGGGGAGAGCAGAGGAATGAGCATGAGGCTTTGAATAGAGGGAGGAGACAGTTGGAATCATACTACAGTCACAGATCCGAGGCAAGGAGGGAGACATGGGCAGGAGAGAGACTGCCAGGGAGAGAGGAGACAGTGCACAGACAAGCTGAAGGGAAGGGTAGTGAAACATGGAAGGAGAAGGGGGCATTTCTATTTACTTTTCGAGTTTATGAGCGGTTTCAGGGCGCGCACACTGAATATGGTCCCCAGAGTGTCAATAGGGCACATTATCAAGGATAAAACATCAAAAAAAATATAGACAGGTGTGAGTCTAGATTTTCTACACCTAACACCACATATTGTATTAATTGTATTTATATAGTGACTCTACAATAGTCTACAGTGATGAGTACATATCACAAGAATTACCACTTGCTATTGTTTAATATGCTAAACTGAGGGAGACATTAAATGTACTGTGTTCTGCTATAGGTGATGAACTTGCCACATAGAGAATTTTATGGCGTTCCGGAGCATGAGTTGTGTTTGAGTGTTGCTTCCTTCTTTATTCCTTTTTGTTTCCTTTGGCTCTCATTCATAGTATATGTACAATTGGTAAGTGCTTGTATTCATAAACCTTCTACTCTATTTAAAGGAATTTTCTGTATTCCTGGTATGAATGGCTCCAAACTAAATGGCCAAGAATGAGTTCTGGTGTTGGAATATGCAGAAGGGTTCAGGTTTGTGCAGTAGAATGTGATGAGTTTTCAACTTCCAGAGAAAATATAGAGGACATGAGATGAGAGAACTCTCTTAAGGGCATACTTTTTGAGGAGGCCCTCTGCTTTTGATTGCAGTGGCTCAGTTTATTTGGTGATTCACAATTCCAATCATGGGTAAAACTTGGCTTGTTGAACATAGATGAGATGTACTTGCAAATTGTTTGATTGCATATTGCATTTCAGGTTTTCAATTTGACCAATCCTTTGACTTCTTACCAACGAAATATGAGTGTCTTCCTGGTCGAGGACCACACTGCTTTTTCTCTTATCTGTCTTGTATCAAGACCCTGCTGGACTATGGGGTGAAAGAAAGCTTGAATAAGCAGCTACCTATGTTATGACATCTCTTTATTAATGTAATAACTGCACTTTCACAATTGCTTTATTAACCATCCTGCTTTCTCAAATTTGCTTGAAAATGCACCATTTGTCCACTCTTTTTTCAAAATTTTCTCGGGGGGAGAACCCCCCCGAACCCCCCTTAGGCTGTTCGGGCTCGCTTGCTTCGCTCGCTGCGGTGCAGTATGCCAACAATTTTACGCCCCACCACTTTCAAATGTCACCAGCCACCACTGGTTACTTATAAGAAATTTCAGTAGATTGTCTGATGGAAATATAAACAAAACATGCTTAGGTAATATTCCTCAGCACCTGATGCATTAACCAGCTTCCAATTATCTTTTCCATGCAGAACCTCTGTTGCCAGATGCCTAATGTCTTTTTGCCCTCTCCTGCGCAAGTGTATATCCCGCTGCTGCTGTAATGCATTCTGTGTTCCTGCTGCTCTGTCTGCTATCCAAGAACTACTGTTAGTTGTTGCTGCTGGCAGGTTTGCTGGTCTTGCTACAAATGCTATGATTACCATGCTGATTTAGGGCCTTATTATGAGTTGAGCCGTGCAGGACTGCCCCGTTCCCGCACCACCAAACCCGCGTGAGCACCCCCTGCCAGATTTTGACTTTTTTCGTCACTGGCAGGCTGTCCCATGGTGGTGCCTATAAAAAAGGCACCGCAATGGGAACGCCAAGGAGAATTTCTGCAGGGCATGGACTGCAAAGTCCATGCCCTGAAGGAACTGGGGGTGCATACACACGGGGGCATAACATGTGCCCCCCTGCATGTATTCCCAGGTATGTGATCTTGTATAGGCTCCCAACATTTTTCCACCCTATGAACTGGGCTCCAGTTGAGAATCTTTAGTAAAATCTTATAATGGTACCCCTGTTGGAGTCCTGTGCTTTTCTTAAGCCGAAATGTACTTGCCTGTGTAACCAATTCATGTCATGGTGTGTATATCTAAATTGCAAACCTGCCTTAAGACCCATCATGTGGCACTGTATGTGTGGAAATGCACCGTCTTTTCACTTTTTAAGCAAAGGATTGGAGTGATTTTTGCATTGATATTTGTCGCTGCACCACACACGCAGTCTGGTTCCTGGTTCACATATCCTTGGCTGCAGCGCACAGAGACCTTACATTGCCACACACAGAGGAAAAAAATTAGAGGGAACATTGATAGGGAGGAGTAGTGGCGCGTGAGTTCAGCATGGATTTCATGTTGGGTATGGAGAAGTTGTCCAGCATGAGAGCGCAACGAAAGGATAGGATGCCGGAGTTGCTCCTAGCATATCAACCACACCAGTAACCGACCTGCATGATCTGAGGTGGCGTGAGTAAGAGCTGAGTGCGCGGTGTAGTTAAGACATTGTGTTACACTTGCATCACGAAGACGTCGGGGGAGGACGATAAATTTGTGTGTCAGTTCCTCGTTGCCCATGATGTTTTCATCCCAGGGTGGTGTAACCGTAAAAGAGTTCTATGCTCAGTTGAAGGCTTGGTGGGAGGAGGCAGAAGAAAAGACTGTAGACAAATGTGTGCTGTACACATAAATATGTGAATCGATCTGCCGGAGAGTCAAAACTACATCTCCCATGTTTACGGTTAAACCGGAAGAATAAAAGCGGCTTCCAGGTTCAGCGCGTTGCAGATTATTCTTGCCGGATCCTTCGAAGTGGAGCTGCTGTTCGGGTACAGGTTGCTGGGAGTCCTCTTGTTGGTAAGGGTGCTGGGCCCCATTCTAAGATTTCATTTCCTTTTCAAAACACCGGAGACGGTGGCAAAGTGAAGGTTTGCTCCATGTTCACCACTGGGCTTCGTAGTATGTAAAACAAGCATTGGCATAGCCAATAGGTCTCGCCTTTGGGGCCTTATAAGTGTTTAGCCAGAGCTATTGACTTTGCCAATGTCTTCAAGCTGTGCTGTAGAGAAGTGTGGCTGCTGTGCAGCATGCTGAAAAGTTATAATAAAAAAGTGTCAGAAGCATTTTTGTTACTTTATATATGACCAAGAAGGCATTATGTAAAACTGAACGACCATATTAAAAAAGTATTTACAATAAAAATTTCCTCAATTTTCTTTTGTTCTTGCAATGCTGGCAACTTGTTTCTGCCTATTGCAATGGTTGTTTGTTAAAGCTTTTTTTTTGAGGGGGCATAAACAATCGGAGGGTGAAGGTTGGGAACTAGTACCTGTATTATAACACTAGCAGCGGCCAGACGCTAGGGGAGAATCAACAGATGCCAGATTCCGAGAGCAGGCTGAGGTGGTGCTGAGTGATGCTGAGGTGGTAGCGGTGGTGGTGGTGACTGTTGCGGAGACGATGCTGAGGTGATGCTGAGTGATACTGCTGTGGTGCTGAGTGATGCTGTGGTGGTGCTGAGTGATATTGTCTTGGCGCTGAGTGATGCTGTGGTGGTGCTGAGTGATGCTGTGGTGGCCCTGAGTGATGCTGTGGTGGCCCTGAGTGATGCTGTGGTGGCCCTGAGTGATGCTGTGGTGGTCCTGAGTGATGCTGTGGTGGCCCTGAGTGATGCTGTGGTGGTGCTGAATGATGCTGTGGTGGTGCTGAATGATGCTGTGGTGGTGCTGAGCGATGCTGTGGTGGTGCTGAGCGATGCTGTGGTGGTGCTGAGCGATGCTGTGGTGGTGCTGAGCGATGCTGTGGTGGCCCTGAATGATGCTGTGGCGGTGCTGAGTGATGCTGTGGCGGCGCTGAGTGATGCTGTGGCGGCGCTGAGTGATGCTGTGGTTGCACTGAGTGATGCTGTGGTTGCACTGAGTGATGCTGTGGTTGCACTGAGTGATGCTGTGGTTGCACTGAGTGATGCTGTGGTGGCGTTGAGAGATGTTGTGTTGGTGCTGAGTGATGCTGTGCTGGCTCTGATTGATGCTGTGCTGGCTCTGATTGATGCTGTGGTTGCGCTGAGTGATGCTGTGGTGATGCTGAGTGATGCTGTGGTGTTGCCGAGTGAGAGATGGAGTGAAGATATAATGCCCAATTAGAGAGGGTGGTGAGAGAGAAAGAGAGAGAGAAAGGGTGTACATAGAATAAAGAGTGGAGCGGGATAGAGAGAGAGAAAGAAGGGGAGAGAGAGTGAATGAAGGAGTTTGAAAGAGAAACAGATAAAGGGGTGAGAGAGAATGAAAGGCTAAAAAAGATAGAGAGGGGAGAGTTAATTAAGTAGAGAGAGAATTAGAGAGGGGAGAGAGAGAGAAGGAGAGAGACAATAAGAGTGGGGTGTGTGGAGTTTAAATAGAGTGAAGAAGTGACGCGGAAAAAGTAACCTTAAATATAGCTTTGTGCTTTGCGCGAATAAATCTAAAAAAAAAAAAACAGAGTGAGACAAAAATACTGGTAATTAGGCTGTGACTCCCAATATAAAACAAATAGCGATATAAGGTGAAATCAACCCACCGAAGCAATATTTCTAACTAGACAAAAAAAAGCTTGCATTTCAATGCTAATCGCTGTTGTTTTTCATGTGACTGTAGTCCAGGCAGTCAGTTGGTAATGTGAGCTGCTGCTGCGATTGAAACATCAGAGTCCAGAGAGTTAATGAGCCATGACGAGGAAATGAGGAAGAGATAGGAAACCCAGATGGCAGCTGCGCGCGTGGACGCCATCGTGAACGCAAGCTGGTCGCCAGCCGAAAGCCAGTGGGTTTGCACTTCCAAAACCCGCTTACTAAAACTCTCGGCCAGACCAGCGCAAGCGCTGGTGCAGGCCGAGACCTAAAAATGAACCAACCATTAACTATTGTGTTGGGAACGCGTTTCCCTCAAGACGTTGTATGGTTGTTCGGTGAGGACTTGGCTGGGCTATTTTGCAAGAAGCATTTGACATCTCGGTCAGCAAAACGTCACCCTGCCAGGATTATTGTTTATATCTTGATTCTCGGAAACTTGATGAGTGGCATAAAACGTTGATTTCCGAAGCAAAGTGATTAGCCACTAATGGAATTGAACATGGAGTAAATACTATATTACGAATTGCAATTTGGGTATCATTTTCTGTCATGGAGAAAATGTCATAAGGAACCTTTAAATTATCCAAAAAAAGGAAAACTCGGTTATGAGAATGAATAATCATTAACTCCTTGATTGTATTGATAAGACTCTGTGGTCCATTGGAACATTTATGTTTTGTACTTTCTTTTCGATATTCATAACAGGGTTCCGTTGAGTCCTGGTTGGTTCAATCCCTGTGAGGCTTGTCTTCTTGGTTTATTTGCTAGGTATTTATGATTATGGGGATGATGTAGGAAATCTAATAGAACAAAGTTTAGGTAGCTAAATCTTCTTTATTACAGTATTAACCGTATGGAAAGAGAATAGTGTATTACTTTGTCTCTTATCCTTTGGACACAGGTTCATCCAGGGTTATTTTATTTTACAGGTAATATACATACATACTAGTACAGATGAATTGTGATGACAATTAATCGATCAGTGTAAAAAGGCTTATGTTGTGTTTTGCAGATCTCTTTCCCTGACGTTCCCTTCCTTCCCTTCCTTCCCTCACTTGATCACCAAAATAATCTGTGCCATTATAACAATCGGATTTAAGGCTATCAAGCGGTGGATCACTTAGAGCAACGAGCCGATCCCGAGGGACTTGATTATTGAGACGCTACACATCACAAGCGTTCTAGCATTGAGGTGTCCTCAGAGCGTGCTGTCGCTAGATGCTGGACACACTAGCAGCATCTGGTGACCATTAAGGCGACCTTGGATCAGGACAAAACGCCCCTCCGTGTCCACGGTTACATCGCCTGCCACAAAGGGGGTCCCTACCCATACCAGGACACTTCGTGCATATGAGGAGTAATCTGTGGTGAAAACCGGACCACTCCAACATTGTCTGAGTCTTTTAGCTTCAGTTAGTGTTAGATGAGTCTTTTGCAGCAGAGCTATGTGGGTAGACCTGCGCTTGAGGTAGGAGTACACCACATAGCGGTGCGAGGGAGTGTGCTTGCCTCTCACATTCCATGTGATAATGTTAGTGTGCCTCATGTGGAAGATGTGTTGGTGCCCAGTGTGTGGGGGCGTCTTGGGAGCAGAAGCTTCCCGCTACGGGTGTCAGCGTGGTCTGTTGGATGTAGTCTGGGGGATTAGATGTATTAGGGCAACTGGTTAAAACATGTGAAAGGAAAATGAACCTCAATATGTGTAACATTTCCTGAGCAGAGGTACAACAGGCATCCACCCAAACTGTGGCACCCACCAGTATCTTAGGACGGCTCAAGGGAGCGCGGGGTCACGGGAGTCAATTATGCCTGACCCCATTTATGTGCAATGTGTGTGCACCCAACTGTAGGTTTGTGGCTGCTGAGTTGTAAAAACTCAGTTTAGTCCTGTGTCCTGCCTGCACTATTTCCCAGGGCAATTGTTTCCATGTTCAATCTCCCAGTTGCGGTATGTAAGCAATTCACTGTCTGCGCAGATGTGAGGCAGTTCAGAAATGAGGCAAGCATTGACAGCCCCGGCAATGCTGCGGGACCAGGCCTCGCAGTTTGTTTATATTATGTCATCTGCGGTTTGCGGGGTGACTTCTGGCGGAGCCAGGGAGTTCATTCCGGATGGCCATGTGCTAGAGAAAAAAACAAAACTACAGATAGGTAAAGGGTCCCAGGGATAAGTTTAAAGACCTACGCGGACACAATCCCCGAACCAGTATTCTACAAACGAAACTGCCCGCGGGTCTGAAACAACTGTAGTGATACCAGGCAATATTGTACAAATTTTTAGGAAAAAAGAGTCCTATTTAAGAGGACGTAATCCCATCACCCACCGAAGTGGCATGCTTCATCATCTGGGATCTCCTCTTGGTTGCCAGGCCTAATGCAACCAAGGGCTGCAACCCCCTTACTGAAAGGGAGGAGCTCGAGGATGTTTTCGCTTAAGTCAGTTCAATTGATCTCCTAAGATCTGAAGAGCATGAGCATAGTTCTCAAAGGTGGGTGCAATGCAGTGCAAGAAAAGATGTGAGTGGTGAAGCTAAAATTAGCTACCAAACGAAAAACGAAACTTTAATAATTAACGTTTGGTGTCAAAAATTTAAAAACAGTGCAAGCACGCCCTGAAAATATGGTCGAGCGTGTTGGTCTATGTGGAGGGTCTACATGTTTCGGCCACCGCGATCGATCTTCGATCTTGGCCTTCCTCAGGACCTTGATAATGATGCTACTGCAGTTATGTGCAAAAAAGAAAAAATAACCGCTAAGTAGGTGGAACTATACAACCTACGGTCACCTGTGATCTTCTATGTGACAGTTTCTACAGGAACAGTTTTACCACCTGTGAAAGAAGAAACCGAGTGACTTACTCCAAAAAATTACCAACATTGCCACAACAGTTGTTTTGAAACACAGGAACTTGATCTGCATCAATGCTCCCAGCTTACGAAAAGGTACGTATTGTGAAAATATTGAAAAGATTCTCTTACCCAAACTTGTGTGGGTAGATTCCTCAGCACTCCTGGCAACAGCTCAGGGCGTGAGGCACCGCTCTGTTTAAAATAAAAGCTGCAGTCATGGATACATGTCAATAAACCACCACTGTAGTTTCAATAACATACTTTTTTTAAACTCGAAAAATTCCTACATAAGTTGACCGGCATAAGTCTATAATCTAAAGTGACACCAATGTAGCCACCCAGTGAAAACGATGGAAATAAATAAAGAATATCAGCTCGGTTACAGTGTTGTATTTGTATGTACAGTTGTGCCGATTTGAAAGGGACACATCCTGGATGGATCAACCATTATAATAACGAACACCACCAAAGTTGTGTATACACTCATAGTGGTATTGATTCAAAGTGATAAGCCCATGTTATGCAGAATGTACAAGCTGACTGCAAAGTAGGAGGCTACAATGATGTATATATAAAAAATTATACCAGCGAATAGCATTAATGGAAAAATGCACTCAAAGTGTCTTCAATGTCAGCAAATAACTCGGGTGGTAATCACAGTGTCAGTCTTAGCAAACTCCCAACCGGAAATGCACAGGGTAATGTTTTAAACATGATAACAACTCTTGATAAGCGTCTAAGCGGGAGTATGCCTGGCAGTATCTAAAGCATCGAGACTGTGTTAAGCCCTCACCAATTGAAAAAGAAACCGTGGCTCTACCCGTGTCAGCTAAAGCAAGTAAATTGTACAAGTGGTAATCAAAGTATCACTGATAACCAATGGCCAGAGGAGAGAGTGTATAAGACCCTCTTGTAAGCGCCATGACCGCTTAAAAGTGATAGCTGAACAAGAGTACCCATGGCAGTATGTACACTGTCAGGACAGGTGGACAAAGGTAGAAAGCGTATTAGCCACTCACCTCTCCGTCGGTACCCCGGGCTGTCTTCTGGCTGTCCCGAGCGGTAACCGGCTGGAGAGTGACGCCTCTTAAACCCTGTATAATTGAGTAATGAGATACCGCTGTGTTGCCCCGTGGCGCTCTCCTTCTACGTCAGTGTTTGTGCAACAAAAGGGTGTTAAGAATGATGGGATTTGTAGTATCGGTACCACGTGATTAAGGTGACCCAACTACACTGTGACTAGGCGCGTATATTTCATGTCATGCCCGTGTCTGTAAAGGTGATGACAAAACGGGAATTGTAGTTCGTAACGTAGTAGCGATAAAGCGAGCTACAAGTAAATTATATATTCAGGTCACATATGCTCATCGGCCATCATTCAAGCCACAAAGATGTAAATGTACCGAGTGTCTCCTTCAATGTAATCCTAAGTAGTCGGCTCGGTATTCTAAAAAAACTACAGAGGACCGTCTAGGATCAAGGGAAATGTAGTTTTGTGAAAAATAAACAAACAGATAAACACTTGCAACCCTGAACACGAGTGATCGGCTCAGTATTCTAAGTAAAACTGCAAATGTCGTCGACGATCAAGGAGTTTATGGTTATATTCTCCTCGTTTCATGTGCCCCTGAGCTCTGAAGAAGGCGGGTATAGTATAATCGTGTACCCTAAGACAACCAAGGAAGTTCAAATTATTGTTGCAATAGTGTCATTTGGTTTATAGTAACTCGCATGGCCATTAATTGCATTTCTTATGACCTCATAGTTATAATGAGGAGGTGAATGCCTCTATCCCACTCTTACAAAATGTTGTCATAATGAGAGTCATGCAATGGCTCTGCAGCTTGGCAAGGCTTTGCAACACATCATAATAAGGTCCATGGAATATCGTCATTCATGCCCATGGTGTCGCTGTGAAGTTTATGAACCCATCGTTGTTCTTTCCTGAAGAGGAATTTTGCCACATCCGTGACATGAGGAGCAATGAAAGGTTGTTCAAGTATTGTCCATCTCAACTCATTGGCTGTATGTTGTTTGGCCAGAAAGTGATTAGTTAGTCTTGTGGATTATTTTCTACACCGAATGGTGCTTTTGTGTTCAAGAATACGTTGTTTAACCTTTCTGGTCGTCATTCCAACATAATTCAATGGGCACGGGCAGGTGACCCTTTCACTGTTACAATTTGTATGTTTGGTTTGTCGCCAGGGTCTGGCGGTCCCAATGTCAACTTCTGTGGTATGTTTAGTTTGGGAACAGACAGCGCATGTCCCACAAGGATAATGACCTTGGACAGCTGGTAGATTCCATAATGTTTCTTGTCTTGTTGGTATATCCATCTTAGGTCTAGTGTGTACCAGGCAATCGCGTAGATTTGAACTCCTTTTAAAAGAGAACAGTGGTGGTGGTATGGTCTCTTTACCCACATTAAGAATACGCCAATGTCTTCCTACACTTTTCTGGATTTTATTAGACAGAGTACTGAACGTATTCACAAAAGTGAGTCTCGTCATGGGAGGTTTCGGGACAGATGGTTCCAGGAGTGCTTCACGATTGTTATTCATCGCTCGTTTATATGACTGGCGTACCAGCTTTCTTGGATACTTCCTCTCGGTCAGATTACGAGCCAGTGCATTAGCATGATGTTCATAGCTGGCTTTTGAGGAGCAATTCCTACGAATACGAAGGAACTGGCCAATCGGCAAATTAGAGCGGAGCGATTTGGGATGAAAACTCTCGAATGTCAGTAATGAATTTCTTGCCATAGGCTTAGTGTATAATTCACTTTCCAAACCCCTTGAAGAGGGGAAAATCCGTAGATCTAAGAAGGGGAGACTTTCTTTACTATATTCCACTGTGAACTTAAGAAAATCATTTCTCATGTTCAGCCAAGTGTGAAATTCCCCGATGGTACTCGCTTCACTCCCTCCAGATGACAAAAATGTCATCGATATATCGTTTCCATAAAACGATGTGATAATGGAACGGGTTTTCATCAATCAGTATGTGCTGTTGCTCGAAGAGATGGACATAGAGGTTAGCCAGACTGGGGGCAAAAACGCTCCCCATCGATGTACCCGATATTTGGAGGTAGATGTTGTCTTCGAATTTGAAATTTTTTTCCGTCATGGCTAACCTTGCACACTCTATGATGAAGTGGACTGGTGTAATTGTCTCCATCGATCTATTTTCAAGGAGTGATCTTATGGCTTCCAAAGTTTCTTCTTGGGGGATACATGTATATAACGATTCGACGTCGAATGAGACGAGGTAATCAGTTACCACATTGAACTCTATCTCCGTAAGTAGTTTGAGGATGTCTTTTGTGTCCTGAAGATATGTTGGCATATCTTTCACCAATGGTCTCAAAAAGTGGTCAACAAAAGTAGACAATGGTTCCAGGAGAGAGTTAATCCCCGAAATTATCGGCCTCCCTGGTGGCGGTCTCTGTGCCTTATGAATCTTTGGTAAAGTATAGAAATATGGCATTACTGGATGTGGAGTAGTAAGGAAGCTGGCTTCTTGTGTCGTTACCCAGCCTTCAATTTTAGCTTCTTCAACCAAGTGACCGATTTCCTTGGTTAGTCTATCTGTGGGGTCAGTATGGAGTTGAAGGTAAAACCGGGTATCTGTCAATTGCCTCAGGCATTCAGTACGATAGTCAGAGGTGTTCATAATGACTATTGCACCGCCTTTGTCTGCCGGTTTTATTGTGATTGAAGTATTCTTTGTGAGGGTTTCCAACGCTCTTTTTTCATTTGATGGTAAATTGTGGTACTGCCGGTTTTGTTCAATATTCATAATGGAGATGTCGTTTTTCACTGCTTTCTCAAACGTTAAGACCTGGTCTGGAATCAAATGACTAGGGGGGCTGAAAGTAGAACGTGGCCTGAGGCCACTATTAGTACATTCGGTATCCTCCATAGTGTTGCCCTCAGCTCTATTCTTAAAGAAGAAATGAAGACGTATCTTCCTAAAAAATTGAGCCAATTGTGCAAGGTTAGCCATGATGGAAATTATTTTCAAATTCGAAGACAACATCTACCTCCAAATATCGGGTACATCGATGGGGAGCGCTTTTGCCCCCAGTCTGGCTAACCTCTATGTTCATCTCTTCGAGCAACAGCACATACTGATTGATGAAAACCCGTTCCATAATCACATCGTTTTATGGAAACGATATAATCGATGAAATTTTTGTCATCTGGAGGGGTGAAGCGAGTACCATCGGGGAATTTCACACTTGGTTGAACATGAGAAATGATTTTCTTAAGTTCACAGTGGAATATAGTAAAGAGTCTCCCCTTCTTAGATCTATGGATTTTCCCCTCTTCAAGGGGTTTGGAAAGTGAATTATACACTAAGCCCATGGCAAGAAATTCATTACTGACATTCGAGAGTTTTCATCCCAAATCGCTCCGCTCTAATTTGCCGTTTGGCCAGTTCCTTCGTATTCGTAGGAATTGCTCCTCAAAAGCCAGCTATGAACATCATGCTAATGCACTGGCTCGTAATCTGACCGAGAGGAAGTATCCAAGAAAGCTGGTACGCCAGTCATATAAACGAGCGATGAATAACAATCGTGAAGCACTCCTGGAACCATCTGTCCCGAAACCTCCCATGACGAGACTCACTTTTGTGAATACGTTCAGTACTCTGTCTAATAAAATCCAGAAAAGTGTAGGAAGACATTGGCGTATTCTTAACCGCTTAACCGCGGCGGCAATTCCGCCGCGGTGCGGCGGTTTTATTGAGTGGGCGGGGCCGCGTCGGCCAACGGACGTGCGCAGCACTACGGAGGTAGTGCTCGCGACGGCCGTTGGCCGACGGGCGCACGGAAGGGGTTAATGTGCGTAAAGAGACCATACCACCGCCACTGTTCTCTTTTAAAAGGAGTTCAAATCTACGCGATTGCCTGGTACACACTAGACCTAAGATGGATATACCAACAAGACAAGAAACATTATGGAATCTACCAGCTGTCCAAGGTCATTATCCTTGTGGGACATGCGCTGTCTGTTCCCGAACTAAACATACCACAGAAGTTGACATTGGGACCGCCAGACCCTGGCGACAAACCAAACATACAAATTGTAACAGTGAAAGGGTCATTTATCTTTTTACCTGTCCGTGCCCATTGAATTATGTTGGAATGACGACCAGAAAGGTTAAACAACGTATTCTTGAACACAAAAGCACCATTCGGTGTAGAAAACAATCCACAAGACTAACTAATCACTTTCTGGCCAAACAACATACAGCCAATGAGTTGAGATGGACAATACTTGAACAACCTTTCATTCCTCCTCATGTCACGGATGTGGCAAAATTCCTCTTCAGGAAAGAACAACGATGGGTTCATAAACTTCACAGCGACACCATGGGCATGAATTACGATATTCCATGGACCTTATTATGATGTGTTGCAAAGCCTTGCCAAGCTGCAGAGCCATTGCATGACTCTGATTATGACAAAATTCTGTAAGAGTGGGATAGAGGCATTCACCTCCTCATTATAACTATGAGGTCATAAGAAATGCAATTAATGGCCATGCGAGTTACTATAAACCAAATGACACTATTGCAACAATAATTAGAACTTCCTTGGCTGTCTTAGGGTACGCGATTATACTATACCCGCCTTCTTCAGAGCTCAGGGACACATGAAATGAGGAGAATATAACCATAAACTCCTTGATCGTCGACGACATTTGCAGTTTTACTTAGAATACTGAGCCGATCACTCGTGTTCAGGGTTGCAAGTGTTTATCTGTTTGTTTATTTTTCACAAAACTACATTTCCCTTGATCCTCGACGGTCCTCAGTAGTTTTTTTTTTAGAATACCGAGCCGACTACTTAGGATTACATTGGAGGAGACACTCGGTACATTTACATCTTTGTGGCTTGAATGATGGCCGATGAGCATATGTGACCTGAATATATAATTTACTTGTGGCTCGCTTTATCGCTACTACGTTACGAACTACAATTCCCGTTTTGTCATCACCTTTACAGACACGGGCATGACATGAAATATACGCGCCTAGTCACAGTGTAGTTGGGTCACCTTAATCACGTGGTACCGATACTACAAATCCCATCATTCTTAACACCCTTTTGTTGCACAAACACTGACGTAGAAGGAGAGCGCCAAGGGGCAACACAGCAGTATCTCATTACTCAATTATACAGGGTTTAAAAAGGGCGCTCACTCTCCAGCCGGTTACCGCTCGGGACAGCCAGAAGACAGCCCGGGGTACCGACGGAGAGGTGAGTGGCTAATACGCTTTCTACCTTTGTCCACCTGTCCTGACAGTGTACATACTGCCATGGGTACTCTTGTTCAGCTATCACTTTTAAGCGGTCATGGCGCTTACAAGAGGGTCTTATACACTCTCTCCTCTGGCCATTGGTTATCAGTGATACTTTGATTACCACTCGTGCAATTTACTTGCTTTAGCTGACACGGGTAGAGCCACGGTTTCTTTTTCAATTGGTGAGGGCTTAACACAGTCTCGATGCTTTAGATACTGCCAGGCATACTCCCGCTTAGACGCTTATCAAGAGCTGTTATCATGTTTAAAACATTACCCTGTGCATTTCCGGTTGGGCGTTTGCTAAGACTGACCCTGTGATTACCACCCGAGTTATTTGCTGACATTGAAGACACTTTGTGCATTTTTCCATTAATGCTATTCGCTGGTATAATTTTTTATATATACATCATTGTAGCCTCCTACTTTGCAGTCAGCTTGTACATTCTGCATAACATGGACTTATCACTTTGAATCAATACCACTATGAGTGTATACACAACTTTGGTGGTGTTCGTTATTATAATGGTTGATCCATCCAGGATGTGTCCCTTTCAAATCAGCACAACTGTACATACAAATACAACACTGTAACCGAGCTGATATTCTTTATTTATTTCCATCGTTTTCACTGGGTGGCTACATTGGTGTCACTTTAGATTATAGACTTATGCCGGTCAACTTATGTAGGAATTTTTCGAGTTTAAAAAAAGTATGTTATTGAAACTGCAGTGGTGGTTTATTGACATGTATCCATGACTGCAGCTTTTTTATTTTAAACAGAGCGGTGCCTCACGCCCTGAGCTGTTGCCAGGAGTGCTGAGGAATCTACCCACACAAGTTTGGGTAAGAGAATCTTTTCAATATTTTCACAATACGTACCTTTTCGTAAGCTGGGAGCATTGATGCAGATCAAGTTCCTGTGTTTCAAAACAACTGTTGTGGCAATGTTGGTAATTTTTAGGAGTAAGTCACTCTGTTTCTTCTTTCACAGGTGGTAAAACTGTTCCTGTAGAAACTGTCACATTGAAGATCACAGGTGACCGTAGGTTGTATAGTTCCACCTAGTTAGCGGTTCTTTTTTGCACATAACTGCAGTAGCATCATTATCAAGGTCCTGAGGAAGGCCAAGATCGAAGATCGATCGCGGTGGCCGAAACATGTAGACCCTTCACATAGACCAACACGCTCAACCATATTTTCAGGGCGTGCTTGCACTGTTTTTAAATTTTTGACACCAAACGTTAATTATTAAAGTTTCGTTTTTTGTTTGGTAGCTAATTTTAGCTTCACCACTCACATCTTTTCTTGCACTGCATTACACCCACCTTTGAGAACTATGCTCATGCTCTTCAGGTCTTAGGAGATCAATTGAACTGACTTAAGCGAAAACATCCGCGAGCTCCTCCCTTTCAGTAAGGGGGTTGCAGCCCTTGGTTGCATTAGGCCTGGCAACCAAGAGGATATCCCAGATGATGAAGCATGCCACTTCGGTGGGTGATGGAAGACATGTGCTAGAGAAACCATAATCAATTGAGGACTGTGTGGAGGTGGCGTCTTGATCCGGGGGCAGTTCATGCTACCGCATCGTGGAGGTCATTTTTATGGCTTGTCATCACTCTAGGGTTACTAGCTCTCTGTCTGGCACCACACTTGTCTGAGAGGGGAAAGTGGACCTCCTGTGATGCCCGCGGCCCTTTGTCACATCTCCTGTTTGACCTGCCCCGGCGGGTGCGGGGCGTAAAGGCCGTAAGTCCAGTAGCCTCCATCCCATGCCTCCTCCAGGGAGTCAAAAAAGTGCGCCATTGACTATGGTGCGGAAACGGGTGGTGAAAAGCAAGGAGTAGCGTATGTTAAGGTCTCGAAGGCGTCGCTTGACCACTTGGAATGAGCACCTTTGCCTCTGCACCACCATTGTGTAATCAGGAAAGATCAAAACAGAGACATTGTTCACTTTAATGTCTTGCAACCTTCGCGCTTCATGGAGAATGGAGTCCCGGTCCTTGTAGTTCAGTAGGCGGAACAGGAAAGATGTGGGGTTAGCACCGGGCTGGCACTCGGTGGGAGCGCTCAATCGAGAAGAAGGGCAAGAGCGTGGCGTCAGGTAGCAGCATGCGGATCCAATTCTCAGCATATCCTACAACAGCTTGACCTTCTACTCCTTCCGGAAGTCCTACTACGCCTATGTTATTTCTCATAGAGCGGCCTTCTGCATCTTCGGCCCTTCATTCCAGGACATGCACTTGGTGCATCAAGGTCTGTACCAGAGTCGTGGTTTCTCGGGTTGTTGGCTGAAGTTTGGTCAGCGTGTGCTCCACCAAGTTCACTTTATCTGCAAGTTTACTGTGGTCTGCATGCAGCAGAGTGCAGTCAGCAGTTACTTTGTCAATCCCTTGCTCAAGTGACGTGCGTGTGTGCTCAAGGGTGGCGCCAATTTTTTCCACTTCTTGTAGGACTATGTCCAGTTTGGCCCCAAGGGACGTGTCTGAGTTAAGTACTCCATTTGTCGTCTGATCTCCAGCTCGTCGTTCCAGGGTGGAGGCCGTGTGCACCTGCGCAGGCTGGGTTCCCGAACGCAGGCGACCCTTGGCTAGCTGGTGGGCATTGGGCTTCCGGGTGCGCAGTGTGCGATGAGGCAGGCCAGTTGCTTCTTTCTCTCGGGGGCAGCCAGTCCAAGCCAGGCCCCAGGCACACCAGCTGAGTCTGTGGCCGACCTGAGGAGAGGGCCTGTGAATGAGGCCTCGTGCAAGGTCTCAGGGTCACTATGTCAACCCCTGGCATTACGTTGCAGCAGTCAGCGGAGTCGCTGTCTCAGGGTAGAGCCAGCCACAGGGTCTTAGGGAGTGCAACCAACGAGGTGTCTGGTGAAGAGCCAGGGCTGCCGCCAGGCCAAGTCCTGACCCCACCCAATCACCAAGCCAGTACCGGACCTGGTGAGGGTGGTTATAACAGCTAGCAGGCAGCGGCCCTCCCCTCCTCTGTTTCGTATGGCAGAGCCCATCCAGCCCAATGGTCTACAATAATGAGGTGAATTCCAGCACTATGTATGTGTATTTGCGAGGGCGTAGCAGATATGCCCCCTGCATCTAGCAATCTTCTTCGCTTGCTTCTGGAGTGTTTCAGGTTAAGGTGGGAGGCCAGGACCGGAGGCCTCACCACCTGTGCATGCATGTGCCTCGGTAGCCCTCTAGGCAACCAGGCGCAGTTCCCAGGGTCCTCGGGCAAGGGCACATGCAAGGGCGCCAAAGCAGGGACAGTCCGGTCCCGGGTGCAGCTCGTCGGGACTCGCCCCCCTCCATGACCAGGCCTAGGCCCGACATGACCTCCGGGCCTCTAGCTGGGGCCGCGAGCGGGGGCGCGCAGGCAAGGCTACAGCAGTGCCGACACTCCCCACCCACACGAAGCCAGCCCCTTCACAGCCAGGAGCTCAGCTCCCTGGGGCCCTCCAATGTTTCTCTCACCTCTTTCGGTCTCTCCCTCCCCGTGCAGTTAAGCCTAGGCCCAACATGACCTACAGACTTCTGGCCGAGGCTGCAAACGGGGTACGGAGGTGCACAGGCTTGGGTACAGCAGCGCCGCCGCGCTCTGCTCACCTGATGTCCTAGGTCGTCATTAGGCAGAACCTGGTCCTCCGGGGCCCCCGCAACGCTGCGACCACTTCACCTGAGCAGGGCTGTATCAGCATCTGGGGCGGGTCCATCAGCAATGCATCACGGCCCCACCAACCCGGGGGTGGTGGACCTACCCTTGGCAGGAGCCCAGGCAGTGATGTGTTGAAGTCTGTAAGGCCAACGAGGGGCAATCTGGGTGGTTCGCCAACAGGACCCAGTGTGGCTGATCAGTGCTGTGGCTTAGGCTCACTTCAGTCTGTCTCCACGCAGGTGTAGGCCCCCGTCAGTTGCCGCCTCAGGGTCTGTGTTTGTAGAGGTAACCAGCCTAGGGAAGGGGTGTATCGCCTGGAAACAACAGCAGGAATCGATTACAGCAGTGCAGGGCTGTGGATGCATTAGTTGGGGCAGGATTTATGGCAGTTAAAGGGAAAAGCGCTCGGAGCTTCGTTAAGATGCGTCTGCCATCTTGGATTGGCTAGCCTCGCCCCCCCCCCCACCGTTATCTCTTATTCATGATGCCCGAACATGATGTTTTCATTATTCAGTATGCAACCGTTCTTAAGAGTGTAGCCTTATTTAAAATTGCAAACATCAATGACAATCTGACTTCATCAAAAGCCTTTTTGGCATCCACGGCTATCACAAAAGGGCACTGCTTCGTCTTCATGGGCTCTGTCAATTTTTGTAGGATCGGGGGTCATTAGTTTGAGTCTAATGTTTGCGCATCAAGTGCTACGCCTCGTCAAACTATTTCATATCTCTCACATGGAGTGTACCATTAGGCATACTCTTGCCATGCCATTTTTTTGTAAAATGTTCGCATGTGCCTATTTGGCCCGGGTGGTTTCCTCTCATCTGCTGTTGATTACCACCTCTAAGGTAAGTTTTGACTCCAACTCCTGTATCTGGAATCCTGAGTGCCTTTAGTGGGAGGGGTTGTACACCTATCTTTATGTTTTCTCTGGGCACTCTCAGGCCCTTACCAATGAAAAGCGTGTGCTGAAGTTTATGAATAAGAAAACCAGGTGCCCAATGTGATGTATGTTGTTGGATGTACATGTTCAGTTATGGTTGTGTGTTTTCTGATATGCTGAGAGACAAAGTGTTATTCCCATATTATAATACATTTTTTAATTCATGCACACTACATTGATTTCCATGAACCTAACTATTTCCTCTTTGGCTTTTTGCTCCTAATTCTAGACTATCAGTTGTCAGTGAAGTGTGGGATACAGGTTGTCACTGCCTGGCATGGTTAGCAATCTTGGCTTGTAAAATGGCTGCTGACGTCCGTTCCTCTGCGTCTGTTTTCAGTTATAATATCATAAAGAGACGACTATAAAAGGTATAGGCTTGTCAGTGGTATATGCAATGGCTGAGATTTTGTTTGCCCTTCTTGCAGCTGTCTCTGATCCTATATAATTGTATTTAAATGTCTTTACACTTCCAGTGCTTGCTTTATTTGAAAATAAAATGAGTGCCGGTGCCCAGTGGTGGCTTCTACTTAATTGCGATGGGGGTGGAGGGGTCACGTGAAGGGGGAGGGAATGACAAAAAAATCACTTACCTGTCTGTTAGCCACCGCCACCTCTCGGTCCTCTTCTCCCGCTTCCAGTACTCCAGGGGCAGGAAGTAGGAACAGTAAGCACCCAGGCTTCCAGACACCCCTAGCCAATCACAACACTGCTGATAGCAGCATTGTGATTGGCATGAGCGCTGTGGTTCAGCACTTAGAGAGGGACTAGGAGCGCAGGCATGTTTTCCACCCAGGCTGTGCAACACAGCCCTGTGGAGAACATACTAGGTGCACATGACTGTTTGGCAGGCCCAAGACGGCTGGCCAAACTGACATGCACACTTACAGAGTTCCACCACTCCTCCCCTTCCTCCTCTGACACAGCTCAGCCCGGCCCCTCCCCTAACCAGCTGAGCAACGACGGAAAAAAAATGACAATAATGTATTGTTATAATCATTTTGTTTTTTCCTTTTTCATCTGCTCACAGAGCAGTGGGGCGACGCTCCTCTGCCTTAGGGTAGGAGCCGCCCCTACCGGTGCCCAAAGCTCTGCTCAGAAGCACGCGTGCTGTGCAATTAAATGTTGACAAGCTAAAACCACGCCTGCTCAGTCCTAAATCCACCTCATACCTTTTTCATTGACATCCCCCCCGTTTTCTCCCTCCTCCAGGTTTCTGCTTTCAACCTTTGTGACGGTTTTCCATCTTTATCCTCCTCCGTCTTACCATTTTGTGTGTTTTTCCCTCTCTTGCTCTCGTAAATGTCTGATGCAGAAAGATAAGTGCTTCCTCAAAAATGAGTGTGAGTGCACCCCACCAAGCAACCACCGGCTCAAATTAAGCACTGGACGCCTCCTTTACCCGTATTCTGTATCTCACAATTCCATGTGTTCTTACTTTACAAACTATATTTAAGCCCCATCCTCATGTGGCCCAATTTTCTTCACCTTAGGTTTAGTATGTTTAAATTAATTAGCGCCCTTTGGGGTCAGCCATTAAGCTACGCTCCTCAAATAGTAATCGTATGCATCTGTACCATAAGATAGTGAGTCTTTTTAATGTTTGACTCTTCACCTCCATGGAATATCAAATCTATGCCCACCTCTTTTCATTTTTTTTCTTCTCTTTGAAAAGTGAGTTTATTGAAGGTCAGCACTCTTTTTTCCAAGCATCGCTGTAGTCCTCGTCCGCCTCACTTTATTATGTGCCTCGTTAATGTTTAGTCTTAAGCATGCATGTGTCATCCATTTACTTGGTGTTTTTTCTCACTTCTCTTGAAAGTCTCATGTGTGACCCTTTGCAGCAGGCTCTGGTACTTGATGGCCCTGTTCTCCTCTAACGCTTCTCCCCATCACCCATAGTCATCATGGCTGCTGGTGTCATTCCTCTGCTTGAGTGCTCTACTTTTTGGTGTGTGGAGGCCATGACAGGGCATTCCTGCCACAGCTGAGATGCTTCTCTTGTTCAATGTTGTCCAATGATAATTGGTGGAATGCTACTGGATATTGTGTGTAGGATCCAGTCAAACATGGGGTTTTGGATCAAGCTAGCAAAGGCTGTGACTCAAAGGGTTTAGTGTTAAGGACTAGGATAGCCTGCACTCACACCCAAAAAATATTAATGCCCTGCCTACAATGGGTGCCCAATCTGACCTTAAATTTGTCACAGTGTCCTAGGGATGCACTCAGGAGTTGAAAAATGGCTGTCGCTTGGTAGAATACATCTGAGGTTTCCTGGCTGGAAGCGGTGTAATGCTCTAACTGCACTATATTAAAGTCTTACACTTTCTGGCTCCTAACTGTGAATATATTTTTCCTTTTTTTCCTACTTAAATATGTCCCAAAAACGGGTTACACTGAATTTGCATATGTGGTCCTGGACAGGAGTGTTTTGAAGTCTTCCCTGCCCATCCTCCCTCGGCCTAGTCATGACATGTCCAAAGAGAACCAATCTGGTATGTGTGCTCATCTTTAATGGTCGCCGCCATTTGGTCAAGACTGATTTGCATATAGCTGTGTCTGAACTGGGGTGGCGAAGTGAGCTAAAGTACGATGATGGATTCAACCCAGATCTGTGACTGGGGGTGAGTGTCTGAAAAGTTTCAGCGCTCCATCCATCATCTCCTTGTGTTTGCTTTGTTCGCCGCCATTTTGTAAACATGCTCCTACAAGGGTAACTCGCCCATATGTGTCTCTGCCCTCAAACAGGTTCTCAGTGTAACTGTACAACAACTGCACGCTACCCAGGTCTTGGTGAGAGTGGCATGGACCAAAAACACGTACTATATGCACACATGGCTCTCTTGCTGCCACAGTTGCTTGGCAGATCAGTACTTCTCACACAGAGCACTTCACACTCGCATGCGCTGTGCAGGGATGTGCCTACTCCACCTGTAACTCTGCTCCTCCTCGGTGTCCAAGGTGACCTTTGCTCCTTCATTCCTCGTCCACTAAGGTGACGGTGACTGGCAGACCATGACAGCGGGCAGCGTCGGCCAAGAGGGAGGAGGTTGGCACACTTCCCAGCACTTGGTCAAACGTGAGCCCAGATGGTTCTGAGGTCTTGTGCTGGGCACTAACGTCTGCCAAGAAAAACAAGGGCAGACCCTCTGCTGAGGGCACCGGGTTCAGACAGCATGGGGAGGGCAGGAGACCAGGAGACCAGGAGAACTGGTTCAGCTCCTGAATACTAAAAAAGGATTAATCATTTGTGGTATGAAATCTACTAAATCTCGCTGCGACTGGAGGATAAGCCAAGTAGGTTGATGTGCAAGCAGGCGGACGGTGAAGGACTGGGCTGCTGCTGTCACCTGATGGTCCATTCCTTTATGGCGACAGTGGCAGCAGTGCACATATGCACACATTGGTATGCTGATCTCACATGCGGGCCTCCATATACAGTATTCCCAGTGAGTAATAGAGCACAGATCACACAAAGGCGTCTTTATGAGTTGTCCATGAAGATCTGCTGGCCATTGTTTCAGGGAGGGTTGAGTGGGCAACGTCTACCGTCTAAAGTGACCTGGACTATTTTGCCTAGACACGGCTTCCTGGGCAGCTGGTTAAGAAGTCTTACGTTTGTAAAGACAAAAGAAATTTGACACAGGGTAGGGTGTCCTTGCCATGGACACTGGTTATGATCCCAAAGATTTGAAATCCATTGGACTTATTTTGACCGTCTAGACTGCAATATCTGCCAACCAAAAGAAGCTCGGTGTTTGTGAACTTCGATGAAGCAGATTTGTGATTTAACTCGGGGATCCTGCCGCTGGGAGCATGAAAAGGCTTCCAATTTGTGGTTTCTGGTCACTCAGGGGAGGTTTCCCACACATATGTTTCTCTGCTGGTTATTTTGGCGTGAGTGTGTTTGTCCATGACAGATTCTTAAGGCACGTGCTAACAATGGCTCGGGTATGGTGGGCATGTTAGGGGAAATGTAAGGGACGGAAACTTAGCAGAGCAGTAGGTGTTGTTTGCGGGCAGCTAACATTGGGGACTGTTAGAGCTTAACTTGTGTTTGTAGTGTTTTTAATCAAGAGCAATTGCACTAGGGGTGGACCCTTTTAGTTCCTGGATAGGGGGTCGCCCATTGTTGGTGACCATCCAGCTATTCAGTACTCTGATTACACCTTGCGGCATAAACATCTACCAAGAGGGCAGTTGCCATTGTTGGCCTTAGGTGCATAAGGGTAAGAGTGATGGCTTCGCAAATTTATTTGGATGGCTGGTACAACTCTAGGCGGTGATTTTAACTAGCAGACATGGCTACACTCCTCGTGATGTTAATGAAATATTTTAAAAATAATACCAGTATTTAATGGAGTCCTATACCCCGAGTCTCGTTTTCACACCTTCTTTGGTGCAATATTCTTGTTTTAGGTATGGGGGTAATGGGCGAAGACCAACTTGGCACAAGTTAGCCTAGTAAGATTACAATGGTTCTTCTGCGGGTACTCCGTCTTTGAAACAGTCCTTGAGTAGACTTGTGCCAAGTTGATAAACCCTGAGATTTCATATTGTCACTAAGAATGTCTTCAGGACTCAAACTCTGACTCGAGAAGGCCCCGGCATCCACAGCAATGCGGCCACCCAATGCGTCTCCAGCAGGATCCAAAAGCTGATGGCTGGGTCATACTCGGAGTTTTGCACTCGAACGTCCTGCAGAGTGAGGTCGCCCAATTTAGTCCCTATGCTGTCCAGCATACCTCCCTACAGAACCTTGGCATGTTGGACATTTTTGGGCTGGGAAGTGGAGGGTGTGTATTTCTTCTTTCCATGCAGATCCCCTGCTCAGCTTCCTCTTAACCTGCCAGAGCAAACTAGGTTCAAGACTTGCGAAGGAACGGTCTAACTTTACTAATGTTTGACTACTGAAAGTAGGAAAAGGTATAGATTCTTACAACGAGGTTCAACCAGATCCTAAGAGCCCTTAGATATTTTGTAGGCAAGAAAACTGAGGCACAGCCTTTGCTCCCTAGATTATCAGATGGGGAGCAACCTGTGATGGGCCAAGCCCTATCAACCAGTGTACACTTCAGGGTTCAACTCAGATCCCCCCCCTCTTCAATGCCTGCCTGGAAGGCGAGTGCACAGAAATGACCACAGGGTGACAAACAGCTTTTAACTAAACAACAAAAGTGAATAAATACTTATTGGCCGATTCACAAAAACATTAATGAGGGTGGGGAGCAGTACTTCAGGAGTATTCTTTTACTTTCTCATACTTGCATTTGTGAATCTGCCCCATTCTATATAACAAATGTGCACACAGACAAATGAGTGCAGATTCATTCTAGCGGACATACATTTGCCCCAACAAAGTACATTTGGACTTAAGAATGTAAAATGAGGGGGGCGTGGCTTGGCAAGCCAGCATGGCGGACGTGTGCTGAGCGAGCTCCGTCCAGCCCGCCACTAATCCTATAATTATCCTGTCCCTCCGATACTGATCAGACCTCCACGGAGAGCCTGCAATCTCGCGGCTTCGGGGACGCTATCCTGAGCCGCTTTTCGACATTTGTTGGGGCTTGTGGCAGCGCAGCGGAGCTTCAGCGGTGAAGAGGCCCTCTGGGGGTGCGGCCTGGCTGCCCGACGCAAGACCGGGACATCGCGCCCATACTGCAGGCCGGGGGAGTGCGGCTGCCTGGGTGCAGTCTCGCTGCCGAAGTGAGGAGCGGGGCGCCCCGAAACCGGCCAGACAGACCAGAGAGGCTGGAGGTGAGTCTGCCACCACTCGGTGGCGTGGATTGCTGCAGAGGACGGCTGGGCGGCTCGGCGGCTGGATCGGGCCGCGGAGGTAAGGAGCGGAGCTCACGGGAGGCGGGCCTCGAGCTGCACTCGATACCGAGAGTGGGCCGGCGGTCTCCTGGCCCCGCGAGGCGGACGTGCCTCTCCACATATCCGACGCCTCCACACTCAGCGGTAGAGGCCTGGGGCCACGCGGGGCACGGGGCCTAGACTGGTGCCCCTGAGTTATCTCCCCCTTTCCCCCCCCCACACATAGCAGCGGGGGTCCGGCGGTGCCATCGGACCGCGAGGAAAGTGGACGAGGAGGCGGTGGGGGGCAGGCGCAGACTTTCTCTTCCTCCCCCCTCTGGCTGCACGGGGCACCCGCCTCGGCGGTCAGTCGGTCCGCGTGGGTGCCCCCTATGACATTGCTGCTGGCTGGACTCGGCGCAGGCCGGTGAGGTTGTGAGGCCTGGGGCTGCACTATTAGGGGCGGCTGCAGTGAAGCGGCGGATAAGTGCCCCCTGCCTTTGCTTCTGAGCGCCCTTGCAGCGGCGGTCAATCGGGCCGCGCTGCAAGGGGCCATTGGTACTACTCGCCGGCCCCGGCCCCAGGGCGACTTCCTACGTGCTCCTGTTTGGCAGCTGTTTTGGGCCGCGGGTTCCTCTTTCTGAGCCCCGCCTCCTCGTGCTCTTTGGGCTTGTGTAGGGAGCCCAGCAGACGGCCATGACAAGAGATAAGGGTGGCGGTGGCACGTCCAAGCAGGGCCCCATCGATAAGTTCACTGGCCCGGGCGCAGCGGCGGGGGCGTCTGGAGGCCAGCAAGGGTCCCTGCCAGACAATGCGGCGCTCATGGCCGCCATTACTCAGTCCAGGGACACGCTGGAAGACAAAATTGGGGCAGTGGGCTCAGATGTCATGCTCCTGCGGCAGGATTTGCGCAATGCGGTATCACGGATTACGGAGGCTGAGACCCGCATCTCCGGAGTGGAGGATGATGTAACCTCGCTCAAGAAAAAGATGGCTGCCATGGAGGCTGCTCAGAGGGGGCTTGCGCTGCGAGTGGAGGATGCCGAGGGTCGGGCTCGGCGCAATAATCTTCGATTTGTTGGGTTCCCGGAGGGTTGCGAGGCAGGCAACATGGAACGCTTCCTCGCGCAGTGGCTCGAGAGCTGGCTTCCCCCGGAGACCCTGTCCCGTTGTTTTGTGGTGGAGCAGGCTCACAGGACACTCATGCAGAAGCCCCAACCTGGGGCCCGCCCACGGCCAGTTGTAGCGAAATTCTTGAATTATCCTGATCGTGATGTGATACTGAAACAGGCCCGGATCAACGAGCCCCTGCTCTACGACAATGTACGTATCCTCATTTTCCCTGATCACAAACGGCTGGTGCAGCAGCAGCGGCAATCGTTCCAGGTAGCGAAGGCCCGTCTGAGAGAACTCAAGCTTCCGTACGCTCTCTTGTTTCCTGCCCGACTATGAGTCGTGTATCACTCCCGCACCCATTTCTTCGAATCACCGGAAGAGGTCTTCAAATGGACTGATGAGACAGTACGGGTACGAGCACACACGCCGCCTGGGAGGGAATCCGATTCCTCATCGGGCGAAGCGGGCCGGAGGGGACCCCGATGGCAGCGTAAGGGTACCAGACGATCGCGGTCCCGGCGCCGCTCTCAATCCTGTGGCGCCGCTCTCAATCCTGTGGCGCCTCCTCCCGGATGGACATAGTCTCTGAGCGGCGGACATCGGCAGACTGATTGTTGGGCCCGTGAGGGACGGCTGGGTTCTGAACTACTTAATTCTGATCGGAGAGACTCTGATATGGGCCGGGATCTCCGCTAGGCTCTTGCTAGTGGGAAACTTGCCCAGGAGACATGGGCTGTAAGTTGGGGATCCATTGGTCGGGGTGGCCTGCATCCCCCCGTTGGGGGTTGTGGGCCAGTCCCGCCGCGATAGATGCTTCAGTGTTATTGAGGTATAGTGTGGGGGGTTTGTTGGGTGGGGGTTGTTCAAGTTCATGGATCGCACTTTTACTCATTGTCCGTTGCTCTTCACACATGCACCGAACTGTCTTCTTCCTTGTTCTAGTAGCTGACGCAGTCCCAGATGGCTAACATACTCACTTGAAGTCAGGCGACCCCGGGCACTCTCCGCATCATTAGCTGGAATGTACGCGGTGCCCTGGACAAGATTAAGCGTGGGGCCATACTCCAGTGGGCTAAACGGGCTGGGCCGGATATACTTATGCTACAGGAAACGCACCTCATGGGAACGAAGGCCCTCTGCTTTCAGCGCTATGGGTTTCAGCAGATATTCCACTCTGGCTTTGCGAGGGGTTCCCGGGGGGTGGCAATTTTGATTCACCGCAGGGTCCCCTATACACACAACAAACAGTGGACGGATACACAGGGGCGAGGCTTATTCCTCCAGGGCAAGATTGGGGAGGATCCCCTGGTGCTGGGTTGTGTCTATGCTCCTCCCCGTTGCAATGGGCTCTAGTAGAGCGGCTCATGAATCTTTGGGCAGACATGCTGGATGCCTTATCCGTAGTTGGCGGGGACTGGAATGATGTCATGGACCTGGCCGGGGATCGCTGGAGGGCTGGGGGCAGTCCGGAGGGTGGTCGTCCCACAAGGCTTTACTCCTTAGCGGCAGGGCTGGACTGGATTTATGTGTGGCGGCACCTCCATAGAACAGACCGGGAATACACCTATCTATCTGCGGTCCATGACTCATACTCCAGACTCGATTATCTCTTTGTTCCCCGGGAGGCGGTTGGTAGGGTGGTGTCGGCAGAGATCCTTCCACGGGGCCTGTCGGATCATTCCCCGTTGGCCCTCCCGCTCCTACTAGGGTGGATGAAACAACCGTTCAGATGGCGCCTCTTGGCTTGGCACCTACAAAACGACGATTATAGGGAACATATGAGCGAGGCTATCACTCAATACTTGACTGTCAACGTGGGGTCAGTCACAAGGGCCGAGGTATTATGGGAGGCACTGAAACCCACACTGAGGGGGGCGGACATTTCCTGGTGCATGGCGGCGCATAGGGCGCGCAAGGAAGAGCTGCTGCAGGTAGAGGCGAACTTAGAGGCCCTCGAACGCACGAGTCGGGAGGCAGGAGGCGGCCAGGCTAGGAGACAACTGCTGATGACCCAACAGAACTATGCCGCCCTCCTGATGGATGAGGCCCGTCAAGCCTGGCTGGCGACGCGCAGCAGGGTATATCAGTGGGGGGACAAATCCAGCAAGATGCTGCATCGACTGTCAGGGGGCGCTTCATTCCCAGGCCCTACCGGGCGTCTTGGGTCCGGCGGGCGAATCACTTACAGACCCTCTGGCCCTGGCAGAAACCTTCGCCACATACTATGCAGATCTGTACGCCCCTAGGGAATGCTTGCATGCCACCACCATAGAGAAATTCATAGCGGATATCCCGCCCACAGCCCTCTCAGATGAGGTGCGAGACCGGCTGGAGCTGCCTCTGACGGATGAAGAGCTAGGCACGGCCCTGGGTGAACTTAATTCCGGGAAGGCGCCGGGGCCCAACGGATTCCCGAGTGAATTTTTTAAACGTTACTTCTTGCAGCTGGGCCCTCATTATCGGTCTGCGGTGGAGGAGGCACGAGAGCGGGGCTCACTCCCTCCGGACTGGAGACATGCAGAGATGGTGGTGGTGTTCCATAAGCCGGGCAGGCCCCCGGGGCAACATGCATCATATCGTCCCATCTCCCTCCTGAATGTGGAGGCGAAAATCTTGGCTAAGGCCCTGGCCAATCGTCTTTTGCCACACATAACCACCCTGGTCCATCCGGACCAGGCGGGTTTTATGCCCCAGAGGGCGACCAGACACAACATCAGGCGGGCGCACGTGGCGGTAGCGGCTATTCAGCAGTTGGGGGAACCGGCGGCGCTTTTATTGGCTGATATGGACAGGGCGTTTGATTCCCTGAGCTGGGTATACCTATTCGCTTTGCTACGACGACTTAACCTCGGTCCGCGATTCCTTTCCTATCTCACACTTCTATATACGGATCTGACAGCGTCGGTGCGGGTGGCCGGTGCAACTTCGTCCACGTTTCCTATCAGGCGGGGTACGCGGCAGGGCTGTCCCCTGTCCCCTTATTTATTTGCTCTGGCCATGGAGCCATTAGCCGCATGGGTTCGAATTGATGCACAGGTACAGGGATTTGAATGGGCTCCGGGACTGTTGGATAGGATTGCACTATATGCGGATGATGTCCTCTTCTTCCTCACGGCCGTGGACAGGATGGGACCGCGGCTGCTGCATATTATGCAAATTTTCGGGGAGACATCTGGACTCTATATGAATCCCCGTAAGTCCACGTTGTGGACTCTGGGAGACCGGACAGGTGTGGGCCCATGGGCCTCCTCGGTTCAGATGGCAGTGGGGGGGCTGAAATACCTAGGCGTGTTCCTGTCGGACATGCCCGCAGTCTCCTGGGAACGTAACTTGGTCCCGGTGTGGGAACGAGTACGTGCAGACCTCAAGTCCTGGTCCTGTATGCCTCTGTCAATATATGGCAGATCGGCTATATTTAAGATGGTGGCGCTTCCCCGGCTCCTCTACCAGCTACAAAACCACCCTTATCAGATCCCGCCCCGATGGTTCCGGCAGGTGAATGCAGCGCTGGGGCAGTTCTTGTGGGAGGGGGGAAGGTGTGGGTGGCCCTGCGAACATGCTTCCTGTCCACTTACTGTGGGGGACTAGCATCCTCTGACATTCACTCATACTACCAAGCCTCGCATCTGCTGGTCCTCAATGAGTGGTGGTACGGAGATAGGGCAGACCCAGCATATGCGCTTGAGCGGCATCTCATGGGACATCACTCGCTACATACGATTCTTTACTCAGCACTGCTGCGGGGTTCACTGCCGTCGGCCACAAGGGTCGTCTTTCAGATTTGGCGGCAGGCACTGCGACGAATGGGGTGGTGGAACACGTTGACTCGGGAGACTCCCCTCTGGAACAATGGGCGCTTACCACAGCTGGCGGCCCTGCAGGGCTTCCGGGGGTGGGACAATATAGGCATCTCGGTTCTGGGCGATGTTATGAGGGGACTGACGCTCAAATCCTTCCAAGACCTTCAGAAAGAATTCCTCATGCCACAGTCCCAGTTCTATCGATATCTTCAATTCAGACACGCCCTGTCCCCTAGCCTGGAGGGTATGGAGTCTCTGCCGGAATTTAGTCCGCTGGAGGCAAAAGTTTTTATGGGGAAAATCAGGGACCGCAAAATCTCCCAGATCTATCAAACCCTAGTTACCCATTGCTCCTCCACACTACAGAAACTCCGGGGGGATTGGGAGGGGGATGTAGGCCCGTTGGAAGAAGAGGACTGGACCGAAGCTCTAGCTGCTCCGCGGGGGGCGGCTATAGCAATACGGCTTTGCCTCATCCAGTTTAAGTATCTACACAGGGTCTATTATACTCGAGTGCGTCTGTGGAGGGCGGGCTGATAGCTTCTCCTATGTGTCTTCGGTGCAGCCGGGAGGAGGGCACACTTATCCACACTGTTTGGCATTGTCTTTCCTTGGATCGTTTCTGGAGGGGGGTATTCACTTGTCTCTCGGAGGTACTGGGGTGGGAGCTCCCCCGCACACTGCAATTGGCTCTGCTACATATTATGGAGGGGATAGGAGGCAATATTTATAAGCGACACCTGATGCAACTGGGCTTTACTCTAGCGAAGAGGGACATTGCCAGGGCGTGGAAGGCGCCGAGGGCCCCCTCCGTGGCTGCATGGAAGAATGGCCTGGACTTTTGTATGGGTCTGGAGCAACCCATTTTTGTTGCCAGGGGGTGCCCGCGCAAACACTACAAGATCTGGAAACGATGGGCGGATTATCGGGGTCTACTGTTAGAACCAGTGTCAGAGGCAGAGGTTCATTCTCTGGGATAAATTATCTCTACATGTTGGGAGGGTAGGGGTGCTGGGTGGGGGGGTGCCCGAAGTGGGGTACCCTCCGATCTGTTCATTGGCGTTGGCCAGGCTATGAGGACAGTGTGATCTGGGGGGGGAGGGATGGGGGCAGGAGGGAGTTGGGGAAAAGTTTCACTTTGTCATTTATGTTTTTTGGTTATTTCCAATTGAAAATGTCAAAGTCCAGGAAAATATCTTTCTTTTGTAATCTGATTGTGCAGTTGCCTCTGGGGTACAGAGCCCTGCAATATACGTGCATTTTGACAAATAAAAATTGTTTAAAAAAAAAAAAAGAATGTAAAATGAGAATTTTCTGTACCAACATTACAGAAGGTCTAGGTTTTATTAAGAACAGAAATTTGAATTTCTTCTTATGCTTCTTTTATTTTTTACTGCAAGCTTCAGTATAACTACACAAAATAACAAAACTACAAATTCCATGATCCTAAGAGTGCAGGCTAAATAAAAACGTGATTGTTTTCAACTAATCAGCTATCCATATAAACCATATGGGCAAACTCCTGTCAAGACAGTGCCTCTTTCCTTGGCGACTCAAACCTCCCCTTCCAAAATCAACTCAACATGTCAAAAATTTACATTCCGTATCGTTTTCGTAACAGTGCTCTTCCTCCACTTTTCCATTCTCGGTTGGGCTTACTTTTATGCCAACCTTCTCTCGTCTCTTAAAGCAAACAGTCAGAAGATTTCATTTCCTAGAACTTTCTGGAAGGGTAAGAGAAGGACGAATCATAATGATCAAACCTTGTTCATTACCTCATTGAAGTTGCACATTTATTATCCTTTGAAAAGACGGAGTGTGCACCATCATCCAGGTTGTCTTTCTTGCTCACTGTCGGGCCTCGGGGGAAGTGAAAGTCGCAGACCAGTCTTCCCCCGGGGAACTTCGCGCTAGCCGGAAGGACAAGGTGGGGAGGGGGTCAAGGTAGTGGGATTTGGGGGGGAGTAGGGTGGGCTATAAAGGTGTCAGGAGGGGAGGATCCAGCCTCTTCCTGACACCTAGCACCACTGGGGAGGGTAGGTTTAAGTTAGGGGGCTGGGAGATTAGGCAGGGCCTGTCTTCGTGTAGTTTTCCGGCTACCAGTTCAGGGGAGAAGTAGTGGGACAGCATTTTGAGGCCTACCTCTTACAGGTAGCGATCCGATGATGACCCCCGACTGCGATGCAGTGTAGGCCGCGCTGCGGATACTGATGAAGTGGAGAACAATGAATCGGTGAGCGGGGCTCATGAGCCGGCGCCGCAGAGCGCTGGCACCGGCAAGGCCGCATCAAGGGAGGAACCCCTGGGAGAGGCAGACCCTATAGATTTAACATGTAGGCCTCTCCCGGGGACTAGTAAACAGTCGGGTGCAGCTGCTGGACTGGGCCCAGTTACAAAGAGGTCCAGATGGGCGGGTGCAGAGGCAGACTTGGCTATAGCAGGACCCTCTGGCAGGGACATGGGGGCCAAGCTGGGCCCAGCGGGTTGTGGGGGGGAGGTCCTCCCCTGTATTCTTCCCAGGTGGGAGGGCCTGGATCTGGAGTCCAAATTAAAAGAACAGCGCCGGATCATCCAGGAGACGGAGGAGAAGTGGGCCAAGTTATGTGATGCCAGGGAGCGGGCAGAAAGGTCAGCGTCAAGGTGGGGGCAGGGCCGCATGGGTGTGAAGTGGAGGAGCCAGGGGCACAAGACGTGGAGGAGGAGGCGGCGGGGGGCAAGTGGGTATGGGTTGCAGACAAGGAACATTTAGGAAAGGCAATAGGGACCGCCAGCCCGGTAGTGAGGCCCGGTGGTGCAGGGGACCCCCCAGGCTGGAGCAGTCTGGGGGGGGGGTTCAAACTGGCAGGTGAGGCTGGTAGGAGCAGGGTACCCTCCAGCGAGGGATCGCGCAGCAACTGCGTCCGCAAAGGAGTACGCTGGAAAGAGTGGAGTGGGTGCGAACGGACAGAAGAGAGTGGTACAGGAGGATGTGTGGGGGCTTTGGAGAATGAGGCGGAGCTAGTGCTGCATTACGGGTATGAGAGTGACGATTTGGAAGAGGGCGAAGTGCGTGATGAGGATGAATGGAAAGGGGGCTCCGGGGTACCGGAGTTGGCAACCAGGAAGGTTGGTGTTTTACAGGAGGCAAGTGCGGCCAAGGACAAGTCGAAGCCAATGATGCAGAAGAAGACCGGCAGCCGGGGCAAGGACAAAGAGGTCCAAGGAGGATCAGCAGGTAATGGGGACTGGTGGAAAGCATGGGATGGGGGAGCTAAAGCTGGGAAGGCAAAAACCTGCCGGTCGGAAGGGACAGTGAGGGACTTAGTGGACACAGGTGCAGCTGCGGCGCCTGCATTGGGCAAGGACAACAGTAGCGCAAAGAAGTTAGTGGGCGCAAGTGTCCAGACGGACAAGGTGGACAGAAGTGAAGGAAAGGAGAACAAAACGGACGACAAACATCACAAGAAATTACCATTTATGGGGCTGGCAATGCCATTGGGGTCACATCTGTCTGACAAAACAAAGAATAGGATATGGAGACACGAAATGTCGACGTCTTCAAATTACTACATAGGGAGATACAGGCGAAAGAGGGGTCAAAAGAGGAGGAACGGGAATGGACAAGGAGGCTGAGGGTACCCATTAATATGGAGAATTGGACTTCGGCTTTCCTAATTTATGCTAGCATTTACTGCGAGAAGTATTTAGACAGGGCGATTGCCTTACTGAAGTATATGGACATTATTCGGAAGGCACAGATGTATTTTGGGGGTTTCGCCTGGCTGAGCTATGATGAAGAATTTAGGGCCAGGGTCCGTATTAAACCTGACAAACCTTGGGGCGAGGTGGACCAGGAGCTATGGATGCAATGGATGTCCTCCGCGCAATCCTCAGCATCCACGCATTCGGCCAGTGGCCTGCCGGTGACGTATCAGTCCTTTCCGGCGCATCCTGCTCAGCAGGGAGTGGGAGAGTCTAGTTTTGGGGAAGGAGGATCAGGTGTCCCTCCAAAGCAGGCAGGAGGCACCACAGGGGCATGTTGGAACTTTAATAAGGGATTTTGTTCCAGGCACCCTTGTAAATTTAAACACGAATGCTCCAAATGTGGGGGACGATACCCACTCACGCAGTGCTTTACCTTGCCCACCCCAGCAGAACAGTGGAGGGCTACAAAGGGACGAGGACAATCTGGGCCGTAGGGCACCTAAGCCAGTTAGGTTTGAGGCCATGGGCCCGTGGCTCTCGATTTACCCTGACAGGTAGACGGCGTTACGAATACAGTGGGGTTTCATTGAGGGCTTCCGGGTAGGATACCAGGGTCCGAGGGGCGTAGATGGGCAGACAACTTGAAATCAGCCAGAGAACTGCCACAGGTGGTAGCAGCAAAATTGAAAAAGGAAGTTGAAGAAGGGAGGATTGCGGGTCCATTTATGGTTTGGCCCCTGGAGGATTTGATGATATCGCCTCTGGGGGTGGTGCCTAAAAAAGAGCCAGGGGAGTTCAGGATGAATCACCACCTATCATGGCCAGAAGGGGGGTCTGTTAATGACTTCATTGTGGAGGAAGACTCAAGGGTGATGTACGCCTCAGTCGATGATGCCATCCGATTGGTAAGGGCGTGCGGGCAGGGAGCGGAAATGGCAAAATGCGATGTCAAATCTGCGTTTCGTTTACTGCCAATACACCCAGTGTTTTTTCCGCTGCTGGGGATGCAGTTTGAGGGCGCCATATATGTGGACAAAGTCTTGCCAATGGGCTGTGTGATTTCTTGCGCTCTTTTTGAAATGTTCAGTACGTTTCTGCAGTGGGTGTTCATGAAGATCAGTGGTCACTGGGGGGTGTCTCAATACCTGGACGACTTTTTGTTTGTGGGGAAGGGAGACTCCGGGGATTGCGCGAGGGCACTGCATCAATTTGAGGGATTGGTACAGAATTTTGGGGTGCCTTTGGCGCCGGAAAAACAGCAGGACCCAGCTGCAGACTGACCTTCCTGGGCATTGAACTGGACTGGGTACACTGGGTGGCACGGCTACCTAAAGAAAAAGCTGAAGCCATCCAGGCCTTTCTGCTATGGGTGGTGGGCGAAAGAAAGATTGAGTAAGAGCAGTGCAGAAGCTATTGTGTTTCCTGAATTTTGCGGCCAGAGTGGTGAGAGCAGGGAAAACGTTCTGCCGGGACCTGGGCATGGCTATGTCGGGAGCAGTGTTGCCACACCACAGGGTGCGGATTTCAATGGGAATCAGGGCAGATCTGGGACTGTGGCAAATGTTTTTGGCCGATTTCAACAGTGTGTCTTTGGATTTTGTAGAAGAAAACACAGTTCAACAGGTGCAGATCATCTCAGATGCGGCAGGTGCTTTGGGCTTTGGACTGTTTTAGGATGGACATTGGTGCGCTGAGAAGTGGCCGACACACTGGTTAAGGCAGGGACAGAGTATTGCATTTTTGGAGTTCTTTCCACTGTTGGTGGTGGTGGTGGCGGTTTGGGGTGCCGAACTACAGAATCGGACGGTGCTGTTCCATGTAGACAACATGACAGTGGTGGAACTGGTGAACAGGCAGAAGATGAGGAACTTGAGGTTTTTGCGGTTGTTGCGTAGATTTATGCTGAGGTGTTTGAAGCTGAATGTGGTTTTTCGTGCCAAGCTTGTCCCAGGGACCAACAATGACATTGCAGATGCTTTGTCTCATTCGCAGTGGCAGCGATTTCAAAGACTGGCACCTGGAGTGGAGGAATGCAAGACAGAGCTGCCGGACGACATCTGGGCCTGGGGGGAGTGAGAGTGATAGGCCTGGTCGAGAAGTCCTTGGCGGAATCCACAAGACGGAGCTACAAACTGGCTTGGTCTGAATTTGGGGAGTTTATGGGGCCCTCTGTAGCTACACCGAGCCTTACGCATCAGGACACAGAACAGGGAGTCTTGAATTTTGTTCTGCGGTGCATGGATAAGGGTTTGTCACAGACGACAATAGCAGGAAAACTGACAGGGATGTCTTTTTATAGTAAAGTATATTTAGGTTTTGATCCCGCCAAGGACGAAATCCTGAGCAGGATGTTAAAAGGTTGGGGGCGCGAACGGGGGTTGGGGGGGGGGGGGGAGTTCTGAGGGAGGCCATAACGTTTGATTTGTTACAAGGTTTATTGGGGGTTTTGCCAGACTGTTGTTACGACTGATTTGAGGTGTCAATATTTAGGCTATGTATGATTTGGATGTTTTTTGGGGCTTTTCGGGTCTCAGTGTTGTTGGGTACGGCACAGCAATTGGGGCTGTCATATGAGGAGGTGAGACTGGACCAGGGCAGGTTGGGGATTTGGCTGAGTCGCTCCAAAACGGATCAGGCAGGCAGGGGGAAGATGGGTTTGGTTGAATGAGAGTGGCTGCAATGGCGAGTGCCCAGTACGGGAGAGGCAGGACTATATCTCACGACAGGGAAGTCCGTCAGCAGCGGTCTTTTATCATGCGGCAGGGGGACGAGTAACGGCTTTTCAGCTGCTAGCTGTTTTACGCATGGCACTAAGGAAACTGGGCAGGGATCCAGCCAGGTTTGGGATGCACTCCTTCCGCACTGGCGCAGCTACAGCGGCGGCGCGTTTGGAATGGTCCTGGGGCAAAATTCACCAAATTGGTAGATGGAGGTCTAAGTGCTGCGAGAGATATGTGCGCAAATAAGGGGATAGGCCTGAGGTAGGTCAAGGGTAGGAGATGTTTGCGAAACGGGGGGGGGTGTTTCTTCAAGTCTAATCTATTTCATTTGTGTCGTAGGATGCGTGAGTGGCCCGGGAACCAATACGTTTACCTGGATCGTGGGACACTCGTTCGTTCACTGGGCAGCCAAATATGCGGACCAACAGGTGTACGGATGTAACCTGGGTTTGAGGAGCAGCCACCACGAAGTTTGTTGGTGGGGAAAAGGGGGTATGCGTTGGGGGGCTTTATTGCCATGGCTGACAAATGGTACCACAAAGAGCCTACCAGACATGTTGGTCTTACATTTGGGAGAGAACGATCTGGTACGTTTGTCGGGACTGACAATATTGCAGCACATGCAGAAGGATTTGGAGGCGATAAAGAGAAATTTTGCTGGAACATGCTTAATATGGACTGAGTTTGTGCCTCGCAAAGTGTGGAGGGGGGCTGTCTAGTATGCGGCTATTGAAAAAGCTCGCGGGAAATTGAATAGGGTAATGAGGGTTTTTTTGCCAGGGGAAGGACATCAAAGTGATTGCCCATGTGGGGCTTCGGTTGGAGGAGCCACTCCTGTTCAGGGATGATGGGGTACACCTTTTGCGGATGGGGAACGCATAATATATGATGGAAATGCTAGATGCGATTAGTAGATTGTGGAATGAGTCCTTTTGGTGTCGCAGGGAATATTGAGAGAGTTGGCGAAAGGTGCACAGGAACCGTTTGGAGGGGGGCAGGTAAACGCCCTACGGGGGTTCCCTGGTTGGCAGTACTTTGGTGGGGTGGTGAGTCACATACGGGCAGATCCACCCCTCGGGGGGGGGGGGGGGGAGAAGGGTACACAGGTGACTGAGGGCGGGGTGCGGGATGCAATGAGCAACGGAGGAAATTCAAGAGAGGATGTTTGGAGGGCAAGTGAAGGTGAGAATGGGGGATAGGGAGGAGGTCGCAGAGTGAAAAGGGGGGAGTGAAACAGGTGAGATAGTTTGAGGATGGCTGGGGAGAATGAGCTGTATGGTTACGATAAAAGTTATGTTATTTGCATTGTTGTTTTGTTAATAAAGTTAACTTTGGCAACCTTGTCCTAATAAAATGGCCTTTTACGCTTCAAGTAACAGCGTGGAGGGTAGTTATTGCGCGAAAGCAGGCGACACAATATTTACCATACTTCTGTGTCTTTGATAGATTTAGACCTTCTTTAAACGTAGTGAAGAATACTGTGATTCTACTGCAAGAAACCGGAGCTCTTCTTATGCTGTGTTGAAGCATGTCCACCACCCAAAGGACACCTGAGTTATCTGTTTAAAATAAAATTCTTAAAAACCCAGTCGCCAGTTCAATGGCATTCTAAATAACCTGAAGCCTGGCCCCAACTTCAAAAGCTTTCAAGGCCATGGTCCCAAGAGCTAAATATGGTCCAAACATGGATGTTTCTATGACTTCCTGTTACACAGTCAACGTAAACCACCTCGCCAGGGTGGCGGATGCAACAAACTTGTGAGGCCGCTTCACATGAAGTGCCTCTCTCACCGAGACCTCAGTCTCCCTTCCTCGTCTCATGCCCTTTGACGTCGCTTATTACTCAGAATTTGAGGCTCACTGGAAACACCAGCTATGATGCCTAGATAGTACTTGTCTTTGAGAAATGTTGAAACTCACCACTTCTGGAGCTAATGATCCCATCAAGACCTCTATCTCCCCGGACATCTGACGCTCTCCTGCACGAGATGAGGCACAATAACATTGTCAAGTGTGGGTTATATAAACTCTGTTGCACACCACAGGTCCAAAACCTAGTTCACAGAAGCCCGCCTCAACGCCTGGTGAAATAACCTCAGGGTACTGGCTATTTCTGTATCTTTCCACCCTCCAGCATGTGTTAGGACTGGAATGCAAGGGGTACCATTTTACATCTGACACAAATACTCAAAATGTGATTGCTCACATTCAATTATGTGTCTCCTATATGCATTCTATTCAGGAAGTAACCCTTTTAGCTACTAGAACGGGCTTTAATATATAAACAAGATTTGTACATGCAACACATGTAAACAGGATTTGGGAATGCTAGTAAACAGCACACTGGCAATGTGGGCTCCAAGGATTTGGGAATGGTTGTGTTTACATGCGTTGGTACTTAATAGCCAGACCTGTTGGCTTGTTTCCTTCAGCATCCTTGTGTGTCAGCGAATATAATTAATCATACATACTGTGCTAGAATAGCCCTTCTTTTTGTCGGCACAGAAAGTTCGATAGGTGCCTGTTACTTACTGTTTCTAGCTCAGAAAAATATTTTGGTCCCCGCACTGCTGTTCCTTTTTTATGTCTGGCTAGTCTGGTGACCTAATATCATTGATTCTTCAAAAAAGTACAATAACAAGTACAAAGTGCGAATGGGCTTTTGCCATTGGTTTTCATGTATTTATTTCATGGTGTGCCATTGTCAGGATGATTACATTGTCCCATTAAGTTTTGGAAATTTGCTTCAAGTAGTAAATGGACATCTGTTGGATGTATTCACTTTGTTGAAAAAATGATATTGCCTGTGGTGGTTTATGTATTTTGTTTTAAATTTCGGAAGCGCTTGCTGATTGGCTAGCTTGACTATTATAAAGGTACAGTGTTATTCATTGATGCTTTTCAATTTGCAGCCTTGATAACATGCTGTTGGATATACAGCTTTTATAGTCTTTTTCAGTCACAAAGTAAAGATGTGCACACACACAGGCTTTCTTAAGGATGCAACAAAAATACTAATCCTTTGTTAAAAGTGTCTACTATGCAATATTTCACTCTGTACACCTGGCTACAGCTTCCAGCCTTGCCCAGATGGAGGATTTTGAGAACCAAAAAAAGTAAGTAAGTCAGAAGGAAAAGCCTTGGACTGGGTGAGGTGACAAATCTATCCAGCTGCAAAGTGGGTTAAGTGGCTACAAAATCCAGATTTTTCCCGCTGTGAGCTTTTGGCAGGAAAACAGATTGTTTCAGTGGTAGCTTGGCGAGGACATGTCCAGCTTTGAGGGACCCTCACATTATTCTGCCTTGTACCTTGACCCGCTGCAAAACTTTGGCTTCGAGAACCGAGACTAAGAAGGTAAAAACATTGACATGGATGACCAGCTTAGTATATCTGACCTCTGCTCTTCTGCGGTTGGCCTGAAATCCCACCTAGGTCCTGATGAACCCCACAAAGATTCTTTTCATGTTGCACTTTACGCTTTTGTAGGTGCTTTTTGCCTTAAACATTTTTACATTCATATCTGTGGTTCCCTTTATTTGATTTTAATCACTTTGGTGTGGTTTTTGGTTATTGAATGTTCCACCTTTTATAAATTGGTTTGGGAATTTTATAATGTTTTCTATACTTTAAAATTGTTGGTACTGCTTGAACTTAACACACATTTTTCTGAGGAATTGCCTGTTCCTTGTGCCAAGCTACCACAGGCTGAGCAGAAATTCTCTAATAACTGTGTTTTGGCCGCCTAACCAGATTGTGTTTATTGACTTGTTTTGGGTCACCCCTCCTAACTTTATAACACAATTTCTGATGGAATTAATAAAGAAATGCAAGATGGATGGATGGATAAAAGGAAAAAAGAAGGATGGAGAGAATGAAGGAAGGAAGGAAAGAAATAAAGATTGAAAAAATACAGCACAAGTGAACAAAGGAAGAGTAAGCAAGGAAGGAAAGTAGAAAGGAAAAATACTGAAAGAAAGATGAGAGAAGGAAGGAAATATGAAAAAGACAAAGATGACTGAGAGAAAAAAGAGGAAAGAACATTGGTAAAAAGTAAAAAGTAAAGAGGAGGAGAGAAAACAGAAGGAAGAGCAGAGAAAGGATGAATAGAAAGAAGGAAACTGAGATAGAAATAAAGACGGAAAAAAGTAAAGAAAGAAGTTAAGGTGGAAACGAGGAAATAAGTAATAAAAAAATAGATATGAAAGAAGGAAAATAGGATGGAAAAGGAATCAAAAGAAATACGAAAAAAGGTGGAAAAAGGAGAAGTGCAGCAGTGGAAGATGGACAATAGTTGGGTTGAAAAAAAACTGAAACATGGACACAAGGAGAGAAAAAATAAATAAAGAAAGAATAAATAAAAGATGGAATGAAATAGCTAAAATAGAAAGATGGAAAGAAGGAAGGAAAATGGAAAGAACAAACACTGGCATTCCCAATAGGTCTAGCTTATAAATTAAAGTGTCTCTTCAGTCATTGATGGGTTTAGGCACTCAATAATTCATCATGCATTCCCTCAATCTTCTCCTCCTTGCACTCATTCATCCATTAATCTTCCCACTAACTCAGCCTTTATTCGCCCACTTCCTCAGCCTTAATAAAACCTACACACAAACTCGACAACATATGGGTGGCAGACATATGCTTGCAATAACAAGTAAAATTAAACATAACAGTAGTTAGCCCTCTTGCAATGGTATCGTACATATTTGTTTTAAAATTCCATCATGGTCGCCACACTTAGAAACAACATGTAGGCCATCTTGGAATACATATATTCAAAAAATTATATATATATATATATATAAGGCCCGGGCGGAGCTGGCGCAGTTGCTCTACACGGAGCTCCACGGAGTTGGGCAAAAACTCCGCTCTGCGCCTCCACCCCCCTCAATAAATATTTTTAAAATAAAAATTAAGGTAAATTAAACACACTTACCTTTATTGCGTCGTCTCCGGGCTGCCCTCCTCCTCCACGCCGTGGTCCTGCAGAATCCCCTACATCAGACGTACGTCGTGGGTAGGACTGCGCGCGCATGCGCAGTCCTACCATGACGTACGTCTGACGTAGGGAATGGGCACCTCCATCAGACCCACCAGACTTAGAGGAAACTATTGTTCAAGCTGCAGTGGCTCTCCCCGGCTCAGCGGGAGAGCTGATGCTATAATATTCACTGCACTCTAGAATCTCGCCCCATAATGATTTGCGGGGCCTTTGGTTGGCATTGTATTTTTGCCCATAACTTTGCTTGGGGTGGTCCTAGGAGGATGGGACCACTACTGAATTGTTCAGCATGATATGCTCTTTGTGTTCAAGGCATCTGCTTGGTCCTCTCCCTAGGTTAGGTGGGACCCCAAAATCATCACCTCTCTCACTGCCTGATATGTACCAAAGCTCACTTTTGTGAGGTAGCTTTATGCCCTTAAGCATGTATAGGTAAATTTGCTTTACCAAAGGTGCAGATGCGGACTCTGCTATGCAGTGGAGTCTGAGTTTTTGCCTGAGCTCCGTGTTCCCAACGGAGCACGGAGTTGGCAAAATTCCGCTAGCGGAGTAGAGTTCACCGCCCACAGCTAAAACAAATACGACCCGCACAGGGTCTATGACTGTGTCAATCCAGTAATATAGGAGACTTAGGATTCCAATAATTAATTTACAATCTATTCCTACCAGAAATTAAACTAATAAGTTTGACACCTGTTATCTGATGGTTTTACACATGTCTGTCCCAAACGAATCAATGGTCTTACATATTTTAGACACTATTTTACAGGATTTTAGAGAGTATTGACAATTGAAGATTTTTAATAACTGTGTGATATTACATTGTGATATATTGGGTTGATGAATTAATTTTAAATGTCTGTTTTAAATCAAAGTTGACATACGCAGCAAAATTGTTATGGTTTTAATTAACTAAACAATAAAGATTACTTATTATTATGGTGTACTCAAGAAATCCAACACTTGGGCGTAACCTAAACCGCTGTCTCAATAAAACTTCTGAAAGCTCTTTTTCTGTTGATCACATAAGGTATGGTGACAGCTACGCTATCAAGCCAGACCAAAACAATGAACGATAGAACACAAGGAGTCAAGAACGGGAACATGTAAAGAAAAATGAGAAAAAGATGGACAGTGGGAAAGCTAGATTGAGGGGAACCCAGCACTCAATATCTCTGTGGAAGATAAGCCCTGTTTTGCAAATGAGTGACCCTTCAAAACTGCCTGTAGAACCTATAGCTTTTTAGGTCATTTATTTGAAAATGGATCTATAAAATACATAATGTGGTAAATGTTTTTCTCAAAATTTCTCAGAAAGGAGTGATGACTTCCACATCTCTACGGAAGGTCAGCCACAGTAGGCAAATCTTAATTAGTTTAATTATTACATGAGTGACCATGAATAACGTCCTGGAAATCCTCTAACCGGTGATGATGGCTCTCATCTTTTCAAAGATGGATTATTGCAATGCCTTATATTTAGGTACCCATAAACACCTGATAAAGAAACTGCAGTCCTTGCAGAATGCAGCAGCAAGAGTGCTGCTGAAGGTCCCAAAGTTTGCACCCATATCTCATTTAATGCACTGGCTCCCAGTGGAAAAAAGGGTTACTTTCAAGGCTCTGTGTGTAATCCATGAGGCCCTCTACCAGGCTGGCCCAACCTACTTTCAGGATCGGTTCTCCTGGTACACTCCCAGTAGGAACCTTAGATCGAGCTCTGCACGAATGATCACTGTCCCATAAATAAACAAAGCAAAATGGGGTGGAAGAATATTCTCTTACTATGGAGGGAAACTAAGGATCCTTCAACTTCTCCTTGGTGTTCCAAGTTCATGTGAAGAAGCTGTATATGGGAGTCCTGGTTTCAATGTCCAGCCTAAGGCAAATGATCAGCAGTCAGGCAGGAGATGGTGGATGATAACAACCTTCTTGGATGGAGCAACTGGGACTTTTTAGCCTACTTCAAGATACTAGAATATGGCCTAAGTCAACAAATTGACCTCTTAGCAAAGCAGGTCCCAACATGAAAGATAGAGCATTCCAGATGTTAGCTTACTTAATATGAATAGATCTGCCACCAAATTATTTAAGGCATGGAAAGTGGATGCCTTCTTGGGCATATGAGTGTGATCTCTGTCCTCTGGCTGTTTATTGGGAGTATGAGTGTGATATCTGTCCTCTGGGTGTTTATTGGGCATATGAGTGTGATAGCTGTCCTCTGGGTGTTTACTGTGCATATGTGTGTGATCTCTGTCTTCTGGATGTTTATTGGGCATATGAGTGTGATCTCTGTCCTCTGGCTGTTTATTGGGCATATGGTCATTATCTCTGTCCTCTGGCTGTTCATGCAGAACCAGTTGCGTTTCATCAAGTGCTCGTTGGGTTTCCTTCAGGAAGTTGGCTTATTGATACTCCTGGATGCCTTTTATATGTATATCTGGGTGTGTCTTTATACGTGATATCCATTGTCGTTATTGTTGAGGATGCAAGCGAGAAGGCTATCCAGGTGCTTATGAGGTGTGATGAGATGAGAGCAATCCTTTAGGGGCTGTGAGTGTGATGAACAATACAGCAGACAGTATTACTTCCTGTATGCATGTGGTGAGGAAAAAACTGAACAAAGTAAGGACAATGAAGCAAACTATGCCAGGCTCTCAAGCAGCAGTCATTGGCCAATGGCGCCAAAAGATAAGAGGCCCAGTTAGAGCACTCTTTCCATGATGTAAAATGCCATGCCTGGAAAGCAGTATGTACAGCCTTCAGTGACGAGGAACAGACCACAGGAGTTGAGAATGTGTTTAGTGCTGCATCTTTATCATTACCATTACAGTTGCATGCAAGCCAACAGATCTGATTCAGGCAGGAGATTCCTGATTTTTAAACCAAAAATGGCTTTTAATTTAGCTGTCTCCAACCTAAAATTGTCTCTGTTTCAATCTCAGTCAATGGGGAAAATACATTCCCCGAAGTTTTTTTCACAATTGTTGAAGAGCAAATGAAATATGAAGAAATTACGCTACAGCAGACTTTGATAGAAAATGATCTAACATTATAGGAGGTGAAAGAGTAGTGCAGGCATAAAATCCGTGCTGACACGAGAGAGGTGAAGAGTTAACTTGAAAATAGAACGCATGACCAGCAAGGTCTTAGTTAAAGGAAAACCTGTGTTTGTAAGCTTGAAGGAATTTATGGTCTTAACACACAGGCACATATTCTGTTATCCCAGTAAATTAACAACATGATTGAAGACTAGGAGCAGGAGATTGAATTAGCCAAGGGTAAACAGAATCTAATAAGAGGTCTTGGGAGCAGAAATATAAAACACACACGCAAAAACACATGCATTCAAGAGTAGTGAATAGTTAGTTTGTTAAGCATTGTTAGAACTGCAATAAAGAATGTGTAAGAAATAGGTTAAAGGTTTAGGGACACAGGTGATGTGACCGTTCGTACCAAACATGTAACCGCTAAGTAACTTATTTGACATTTTGTAATAAGCATTGTTCATGTTGCTATATACTTGGCTGCCTGTGAAGCAGCAAATTGAGACCAGCTGTTTACCTGTGCAGAGATAGCTGCTCTCCCTGCAGCAACAGTAAAAAGCTGTGTTTGCCTTGCAAAGAGGAGTCATGTCTTTTCCTTTATCTTAAGTTACCTCGCAACATTTGGCGAGCCAGATAGGAGTCTCTTTTACCGTCAACCTACTGCTGTTACCGGAATATTACCTACCCCCGCTGCATAGATCATTGTGCATCCTTGATGAGGTAAGCAGACACAGTGTTCTTTAAAGTTCTACTATTCATGGGCAGGTTGGACCCGGCGATTGCTGGCTTTAAGGTGAGGACAATGCAGACTTTGTTCCATGTTTTGTATATATTGTATGACATGTCTCTCTGGCAATGGTAAACACAGATGTAATGTAAATATAAAGATATAAGGTAATTGCATGCAAGATTGTATACATGTTGCACAATATTAAGTTAAGACGCTGCGTAGTCGGTAGAGTGTTTATCCCAATATAAAGTTGAAAGTGGTCAATGTTGGTGATTCGAAGTTTGGTGTCCAACATATGTTCCAATATTTTGACATAGAGGGACGGCTGAAAGGCCAATGTCGTTAAGCTTTACCTCCAAATATGATCTGAACACTCAAATTACTCTCCTGGACCTAATATCCAGAAGTCATTCCATGGTCTATGAGATGCATAGTTTGAGGGTTATCCTCTCTTGAGCGCAGAGGGAAGTGGCCAATTGCTGCCAACAGTATTTACTGTTTAGAGTCAGATCAATGGTGATTAACATTTAAAAGTAGTCGAAGTGTTCATATTTTTAAAATATTGATGATGAGAGCGTGTGTATGTATGTAAATAGAAATGTGGCCCCAGAGTGATGTTGTTGTATAATGTTGCTTTATGGTATTATGATGTTTAACATATGATTGGAAAAACAAATTGACTGATTTCTTGTTTGTAATGACTAGTGTAAAATTCTAGAAGAAGAAATATTGAGTAGACAAATAAAAGTTAAATTGCAAAAGTTGTTAGAAATATGGGGGATTATGGAGACTCCCTTAGAGCACATGCAAAAGACCTTTCCAGGTGACCAGAAAAAATAAAAAATATATTGTCAGGAGTGGGTAAAGGCTACTCAGAAGCACATGTATCCCTGGCCAAAGGAAGGGACATTTGATGAAAAAATATTAGAGCACATTGGGCCCGATTCACAAAAGTAATATGAGACAAAATCCTAACTTTACGACTTTCGGTATTCACAAAAGGCATTTAGGAGTAGGAAAGTTAGGATTCCTAACTTTCCTACTCCTAAACTGATACAAAATCCTAACTTTACGACTTTCGGTATTCACAAAAGGCATTTAGGAGTAGTAAAGTTAGGATTCCTAATTTTCCTACTCCTAAATGCCTTTTGTGAGTTTAGGAGTAGTAAAGTTAGGAATCCTAACTTTACTACCCCTAAATGCCTTTTGTGAATACCGAAAGTCGTAAAGTTAGGATTTTGTCTCAGATTACTTTTGTGAATCGGGCCCTCAGTTACATACCTTAGGAGTAAATATGCAGGAGCTAAATTGCAGAAGCGAGAAGCCACCTTAGCCTTATGGTGAGTTTTGTATGAGAAGTCTAAGGACTCCTCAAATGTTGATGTCTGCTCTCCCACCTCCATATGACCCTATAAATACTTTCTCTACGGTACCTGACATTTATCTACTAACACAGCTACAGGAAGCCGCAATGGGATTTGAGAATCCTGAATTTGAGACCCCTTCATATTCCCCATAGGGATCCCCTAATATGGGCCCACAGATGTCAAAGCCAAGACATTTGAGCTCTCCCAGACAACAAGTGGGTGACTCTCCATTTTCAGGATAACTAGTAGCGCAGTTTACACTGCATTTAGATCCAGCCTCTCCCCAGGAAGGTAGCGGTGAAGAGCAGGGTCCAGGAGACAGTGACAATCAGTTGTACGTTTCATCAGCAACATCGCACTTATTACAGAAGAGGGATGTAACAGGAAGCTAGGGAGCGTATTTCTACCCCACAATGAAGGAAAAAGAGAAGCCGATGATGCTAGATGGAATGACTATGTAAACAGGGCCGTTAGTATGGCGTGATGACCAGTATCTTAAGAAAGAGGTGAAGATTTTAGGCGGACTGAAGATAATTTATCACCTTGGCAGAAGGAGAAGGGGAATGTAATAGTTTTGCCAGAAAGTGTTCAGGAATGGGTATCACGGAGTGAGGACAGAAGGGATGCGGGAGAAGCAAGGAGAGAAGAATATTATGATAATCTTTGAGGACAAATTCAGGGAGTTTTGGGAGGATAGCAAATAGAGTAGAGTCCATACAGAGGCGTGTAGACAATATGGGTGAAATACTTCAATCTCCAAAGGCTAGACACCCTACTTATGACATTAACATTCAAGAAAAGCCCCTTATTGATCTTGACCATAAAAAGGGAGAGATGGGACTGCCTAATTGCACCAGCACTGGAGAAGAAGAACAGGACATGTTCTCTAGAGCTAGGAAACCCCAAGCAACTGAGCTTGAGCGGTTGCGGTTTCAGGGAACACATGGCCAGCCAGATCCCAGAATGGGATCTTGTAAAGCTATGGGAGGATTGACACTACATGATAGTTCAATGCAGCAGATGAGTGTTCAATCAGTTTTACGCAGCACTGATCACACCCCTGGTGAAATAGTTGCTGAAGGAGAAAATAGTTGGTACAGTGTTGTACCTTATGTGGATAATATAGCAGGATGGACTGAAGGTTTAGCCCCACAGATGAGTCCATGGCCACGAGAAGGGTCCTTTGATCCACGTGACATGGCAAATGCAGAGGATTTTATTCTTTATGGTGAGGGAGATCCAGACTGGGATTATGCCTATATGTGGAAATGTTTGCTCATGTGGTAAACATATGCCAGACAGCACAACGCCCAACATTCTGTCTCTGCCATATATCAGATTCCCCTGAAACGTAAGGAGCCTTGGGCACCTCATTATGTTCCTTGGCCACAAATGGACAAGAAGAATCTTAACAAGTTGTTACCGCCACTTACAGAGGGAGCAGGGAAATGGATTAGGTACTTTGAAAAGCAAACTGCAGGCATCACCCTCGCAGTAGGTGACATAAAGAGTTAATTTAGCTCTCTTATAGGAGATGAGACAGACACTGTTTTTCAGAAAGCTGGAGTGAGAAATGTTACCCTCACTGAGACTAGGTATGATGGTTCTCCATTCAATTTAGTTTAGAGAGTAGTTTGGGATCAGTTGAGGAAGATGTATCCTGACAGGCGAGACATTGGGTCCCTCATGACTCAATCAATGCAGCCAAATGAGGATCCCGCTCAGCTTCTTAGTAGGATGAAAGAAAAGTGGACCCAAGAAGTAGGCCAGGATTGGGAGGTAACAGGGAGAAATGCTGTATTGCTTTATAATGTAGTGAAAAAGAGTTTACCCTCTGATGTGCCAAATTAAATATGACAATTAATTGAATTAATTTTGAGCCTGATGGAACCATGATTTGTTTTACTCTTGGAGATCCACCTTCTAGGATTATGACTGGAACAGTAGATTCTTCTACTGGAGATCAAATTAGAGCTCAACCCACTGACAAAGAAGCATTTACTACAGCAGTGTATACAATAATAGCAGAAACACCAGAGTTACTGGGAAGGGAGGTTCAGTTACCTAAAGAGTTTCTTTTTTGGCGACAAGGGCAAGACTCTTGGATACCTGACAAAGAGTTGATATTACTATGTCAGTCAAACTTTAATCAGTCATATGACTACAAAAGTGCAATGTACAATTTAGCTCAAACGCTTCTGATTGGAAGGGATTAAATAAAGCATAAATTCATTCCATCCAAAAAGTTAAAAATAAAATAAAATAATAAAAATATATCCTAAGCAACAAGCCCGAAAGTAAAAGCTTGAGTCATTATTCACATACTGGACAGCCCTCTATCAAGTGCGCCCCAATCCACACAAACCTGCATGGTACAAGAACTTTTGGCGGGGACTACTATGTTGCCAAGAGCCTTTTAGAATATGAGCCACTCAAACCTGAACATGTTCATCATAAAATACTATACGGCTGATACTTTAGATTAGTTTAAAAGAGATGAAGTGCATAATTATCAATCTCCTCCTATGTGCATCTGCTTCCTCCTTATGCCCCACATGTGGCCCAGAAACGACTGCACAAGCTATCACTTGTCTAGGATCAGATCTAAGTATGCGCAAAGTTTAAGCGTGGTCACGCGTCCCCAGATGTTCACATAGGGGTGTGAGCCACTTTGCTCTAGGGCGAGAGTAAGCAGGGCAGGCAAATAAAACGTGCGCTGGTGTTTCTGGTGATGCAGTACAAAGAGGACAGAACCTTGATAATACTGAGAAATTGCGCCATAAACTACTGTGTACATTAAGGGGAAGCGTACTGAACCTGAACTGCATATACAATTTTCTATCCAATGAAGACTGGATAATGTCTAAATAAGTAGGGTTCTAGGAAGGGAACGGATTTAAAATCTGTGAACTTCGACCTTAGCTGGCCCTCATTAGACTTGGCAGCAGCTAGCTAGGTGACCCAGCCCCAGAACTGTGATTTAATTTGATCTTTAGTGGGGAATGAGGCTGGGTCCCTATTTTCCCAATAATCCTTTGCCCTATATTGGCTAAGAGGTGCTTTATATTCTTTAGCCACCCTAGCTTATTCTGCTTATCTAAGGAGATAACTTCATCTAGGGCCTTGGCATAGGAGCTTAACTCAGGGGCTGACCAAATTCTCCGCCAAAATAAGAATGGTCGAAGCTTAGCCTTATTAGCACTCGTTTTCCTACCCAGGTCAAGCCTTAAGGGGTGGAGAGGGGTACTCTGTGGAAGTTGTACTATGCTCCTCCGAAATTTATTCTCAACTCTGGAGAGATCATCCATCCTATCAAAGCCCCAGAGCTCTGCACCATAAAGGGCTGAACTCACTGCTTTGGATTCGTATATCTGTAAAAGCACCGCCAGTGATTTACTGTAAGAAGATCTCTGTTCTGTACTCAAAGCCCCAGCTATTTGAGAGAGCTTCAGAGTAGATTTAGCCACCTGGGGCTTCCATGACATACTTTCAGTTAGAGTAATTCCCAGATATTCGAAGGTGGTGGCTCTCCCCAGCGGAGTATCACCCAGACTTGGCCTACCCTTGTAGGACTTATGGGGATTGACCATCAAGAATTTCGTTTTAGAGGTGTTGATCTGGAGACCACACATGTTACAGAAATCTTTAAAATGAGTAAGTGATTTTTGTAGCCCCCCTGGGGTTTTTGACACCAACAGGGTGTTGTCGCAAACAGGAGCGTCACAATCCTTTCGCCCCCCAACATTGGTGCATCAGAAGGATCTTGCTGCAAGTACTGTACATTACGTAAGAAGGGTAAACCCACAGATACTGGGATCTGGGTAACAGGCAGTACAATAGGAGGTGATCCCAGTATACAATAAAATAACCAGAAAAAAGATTACATAAACATATATTGGCAATATCGTATAAAGAATCAAAATACCAAAATGAAATGAAACAGTGTTATTTAATCACACTGCTCTATTACATTATATAAACATCATAAAATGAGGACAAATTTGTATACACGTGCCCAGAGGGGAGGGGGTGTGTACGGTGAATAAAGTGAGGGTAATGTGACATAAAGAAGGGTGAAGTTATACAACCAAAACACATCCGTTTTCCCAAAAACAAAATAATAACTCATTTTTCACGCCCAAATTCGCGAATATCTACATCTATTTCTTTAGCCATGCATACAGAAGGAAAAAACACAGTAGAATAATTTCTGTTGTTTTCGATGCTGGCACAAACAAACAGTGTCGACGTTTCGACCCCGAGGTTCTGTAGGTAATTTAACACCTTACGAAGGGGTCTTCTTCAGGACTGGGAGGAGGGAATAGGCACCATATACGCTCTTGCGGAGACAGATCAGTCTAAGTAACATATAGGGCACGGGGCTCCAATATCGTGAGAACGGAATGCCTGCACATAGGCAAAACTTTAACTCATCCGATAGAATCGTGCTTATCCCATCAATTGAGAAGCTGGTCATAGACCGTAACAGTCCGCTATGACCACAAGAATGAAAATCTGCAGTTACACTGCATCAGGGGGCCTTTTTTCGCACAGTTGTTACGATGCATCAAACGGCCTCAAAATGCTCCTGACCCCGGCACAAATGTCTCGGCCTGCAGCGTCGCTCCACATCGAGTCGTATCCGAACCGTACACACCCCCCTCCCCTCTGGGCACGTGTACACAAATTTGTCCTCATTTTATGATGTTTATATAATGTAATAGAGCAGTGTGATTAAATAACACTGTTTCATTTCATTTTGGTATTTTGATTCTTTATACGATATTGCCAATATATGTTTATGTAATCTTTTTTCTGGTTATTTTATTGTATACTGGGATCACCTCCTATTGTACTGCAAGTACTGTACAACATTATTCATATAAAGAGAGAAAAGTGTGGGAGCCAAAACACACCCTTGGCGGACGCCCCTGTTAAGGTCTATTGAATCAGTGTGCTGTCCTTGATCACCCCAGCGGACTTTAGCAAAGGTCGCAACATGAAGGCGGATTACTAGGGACAGAATCTCCGGCGGCATCCCCATATCATATAGACATTGCCACAATTTTTGTCTGGGGACTAGGTCAAACACGGTTTTAAGATCGATAGAAGCCACGTATAAACTTTCCCGATTAATAACCATGGTCTTCCAAGAAAGTAAAAGGAGGCGAAACACCTGGTAAATTGTTCCCGTCTTGGCTCTAAAGCCTGCTTGGAATGGAGTTAAAATATTGTTCTCACTGATCCAATTCTGTATCTTATTCAGAAGCGCTTGGCTGACCACTTTTTGGATTGGATCAATAAGGCTGATCGGTCTATAGTTGCTAGGGGAAGATCTATCGCCTTTTTTTAAAATAGGGATCACCTCTGCGCCCTTCCATGAGTGGGGAACTGGGGCGCTCCCTGCGATGGCATTAGACAAAGTCAAAATATAGGCCGACCAGTTTTACTTATCATATAAAAACAAATCACCAGGAATTCCGTTGGGTCAAGAGGCCTTTGCTTGGACAATTAAATTAATGGAGGTTTGAATTTCACTGCTGGTGAAGAGCTCCTTAGAATTAGTCAGGGGAAGATCAGACTGAGATGTTTCCAGATCTATATTCAAAGGACCTGCATATAGGAGCTTAAAATGATCATGCCAAGCAGAGATTGGGATGTTACTAGCTGGTTGGGGGGGCCTCTTGGCATCCCCCAGGGTTACTAAAAGCCAAAACATTTTGGAATCTTTACAGGCACATGCCTCTCCAATGAGCCTCCACCTATTATCATCCCACTCCTTTTTGCTCTTTCTTGAGCTTTTTTGTAGGACCTTCTCAGGTCTCTTACCAAGTTGGTTGTGTGAGATCTAAGGGCATATACTAGTTGCCGTTTAAGCTGCCTGCACTCACGGATAAACCATGCGGTCGGCCCTGGTGCCCGAAAGCTATGCTTCGAATGTGGCAAAAGATCACTAAAATGAGCAGCCATCTGTTTAAAGAGGAGGGAGTGTCTGTGTGTTATATCTTCCAATCCTCCTGATTTCTCATGCAAGGCTCTAAAATCTGCCAGGCACGCAGTCAGCCATTACAACCCTTTAGCAGCCACAGTCTTTTAGTTTTTACTCATGACAGAGGAATCCATTTATTAAATTGACATATCACTGATATCCTCTAGTCATTTTAAGACTCACTCACCACTTTATAAGCACTACCTCACACGCATCATACAGCGAATAAGCAAAAGATCTCTGAAAAAATGACTCTTCGGGGGACCCGTAGGGCATTGCAGCGCCGGCCTGACGAGGAGCAATTACCCTATGGTGAAGCATGACATCCCTTGGGATGTGTGAGGGAAACAAGTAAGAGTCACGCTGACTCCCCTTCCTACTCACTAGACCAACATACCCTCCCTCTTTTTTAGGAACAGTGACCCCTTGATTTGGTTTATCCCTCCCCATTCAGACTGCCTTTATTTCAGTGTTCTCCTATCACGGGACTTATTATTTGTGTTCTCGCTTACCTCAAGGTGTCATGTCTTTTAGGCTAGTCCTGTCATGTATACCCCTTTTTACATACATTGTTACCTTCATGATAGAGGCACACTTAGGGGCCGATTCTGATGCGGGTTGGAAAAGCTTCCCGACCGAATCGGTTGGGAAATGGTGTCCGACCCACTCGGATCGGGAAAGTCCGACCGGCGGAGTAGGATGCATCCGGATGCTTCCAGATACGATTTGGTTGAACTCCCATTGACTTCAATGGGACCATTTGTTCCTAACCGCATCAGAATTGGGCCCTCGGTCGGGAAGACACGTTCCCGATCCGATTTGGAAGGAGCAAATGCCGTTAGGAGGCCTTCCTAACCGCATCAGAATCAGGCCCTCGGTCGGGAAGCTTTTCCAACCCGCATCAGAATCGGGCCCTAGGTGTTCGGATCAAAGGTATTCACTTGGGGAACAATCTTTGCTGCCATTTACATCAGAATACATGGTACCCCTTCCATAGCAGTCGTTTTGAAACAGATACAAAATGAGTATGAGGCAGGACCTGCCCTGGACTTGGGAATGAAACTGATGGGTAATTTTGCCCAAGTCTCTGGAATCATGCTGAGCAACATAAAAGGGGAGGCAGCAGCAGTGGCTATACACCACCGCCTAAGGGAATTAGCTCCTATAAATAAAGAGCGGGAATAACCAAAAATTATCGAAGAAACCTATGCTGTATTAGGTAGAGATAGTTTGGGAGCCAAACCAGGGAAGCCACAAATGGCGGGTAGTCCCGACAAGGACAACTCAAAGCAAGCACCCACTTCTTCTAAAAAGAAATGGGAAAATAAAAACTCTAAAAATAACAATTTAGAAAAGAATTCACGATCAAGGGGTGGGTCTCCACAACGGGAGTCTACTGAAAAGAGGTATAATCTTAGGAATCGTGATAACATTGGGATACCTGACAGGTATCAGGACATTGATACACGTTCCTTTCATTCCTTTCAGGGTTCATCAAAAACTGAGAGAGGAATGGGCAATCAGAACAAAAGACTGAAGATCGACCAAAGACAAAAAGGGAAACAAATCATACTTCAGAATATATTGTCAAACAAGAAGAGCAACCTAAAACAAAACCTCAATTCAAAAGAAGAAAGTAGCTGGCTTGAAAATTAGACATGCTCAGGTTACTGAGGACTCAGCTTCTGAACAGGGAATGGGCTCTGACAATGCTAGACAGTGAAGCAGAAGTAACAATAGCTCACCAGAACCTGAAGGATTTTCTGGTGACAGCAGTATTGAATGAACACATCACGGTGGAAACACCTGATACAAAAGTTAGTGTCACACATCGATTACACGAAATTACACTCCAAATAGAGGGGGACATCTCAAGAAAGGTTAAAGGTCTCTTTTGGGAGAACTTAATATATGGATATTCCATACTGTTAGCAGAAAAAGATTGGCCGCCTGAGTTTGTGATGGATTGCCCAAGAGGGGAAAGAGTCATTTTGCCTGCTTTCTCCGACCTCGTTCCACAGGAGTGGGCGCTAGGACTAGCTCCAGCATTATATCGCAACCATGTAGGGTGGGATGTGGAGTCTACTCACCATGAAATCCCATTAAAATCTACTCCAAATCCACAGAGACAGTATCCTATTAAAAACAATGCAAAAAGACGGGTCAAAGAAATCTTAGACCAACTTGAATACCAAGGTGTAATTGAAACTTGCACCTCCCCCATGAACAATTCTTTGTTTCCCGTAATAAAACCTGACAACTCATATCGTCTAGGTTTAGATTACCGACATTTAAACACATGCACACAAACATTTGCAGTTCAAAATGCACATAGTGCTGCATTAATGAATAACATTGTGCGGAAGAAATACAAAACGACATTAGATATCTCGAATGGATTCTTCTGCCAAAATACAGCTCCAGAAAGCAGATATTTGACAGCATTTTCTGCCCTCGGCACTCAGCGAATTTTTTTGTCATTTGTCCCAGGGGTATAAGAACAGCCTGGGGCTATTCTCGGCAGGAGTGTCAGAATTATTACAAACATGTGACAAGGAGGCAGTGTCTATGTAGATGATATCTATCTGACCGACATCGAGCACCTAGCTGTGACTCCCTAATCACTCTGAGACGCAGCTCCACCTACCTGTTCCACTCCCGCCATTGCCACAGAGCTCCGGTCCGGTGTCCTGCCAGCTCAGCCCCTGCCCTGGCCCTTCGGAGTCGCCCTCTGGCATTGTGGGTTGCTCCGGTCTGATGGGCCCTCGGTGTCCCGTTGCGGAGGTGCCTGGGAGCGGTTGCCGGGAGGCATGGACGAGCGGCCGGGTGCCGATGCAAGGTTGCCTCCTCTGACTGCCGACGTTGATGTAGACGTGGACGGCCTGCCGTCGAGGTCCTCACACGCTGACACTCGCTGACTGCCTGACTACCTCCCGCTGCGAACGACAACGGATCCCGGCCGGGCCTGATCTCTGAAAGGGGTAGGCTGAGGAAGCGGGGGGAGGGAGTCAGCAGTGCAGTGCGGCAGTACGGCAACAGGCTGAGCGGTTGGTTGGCTTTTTCGCTGCTGATGCTGTTTGCTGCTGCCTTCTGTCCACAGTGCTCAGTGATTAGGGGCTGAGTGGTGTGCGGGGGAGTCAGACAGCGGACAGCACACCCACGGCAGGCTCGTCTTGTTGGTGGCCGGGGTGCCAAAAACAGGACTGCCAGCCTCTCTCCTCCTTTTCCTCCTCTCTTCCCCTCACAAGCAGAAATAATAGAAGTAACAGAAACAGCTACAAACATCCGTATCACGGCAACAGGAATACCCCTCTGCTGTGGATAGGAGTGAATCTCAAACGAGGATTCAGCATAACCTGGCCACTGGGGTAGCAGGGGGACCCACACCGAGGCCCAACACAGCAGACAAGGGGGGTACTGCATATACACACACCAACGAGGCACGACATCAGGAGTAACTTCCAAGAGTACGAAGAAGCAAGGTAATATCTTGCATTTAGGAAGAAAAGAAGGAAAGAAGCGGTGGGAAAAGGGACAGCAAAGCTTACTGGGTACACAGAGAGAACAGCTCCAAAATGTGCTCAGGAAAAAACAGAGCTGAGCAGGGACACGGCCACAATCAGGGGAAACAGAGACAAACTAAGAGATTAAGGAAAGACTCCCTCAGCTGGGACTCCTCACTCGATTCAGTTATACTTCTGGACGACAAGAATGAAAAGAAATCCCCTCGCCAAGTCATTGCTGTAAAAAAAGCAAGGACGGCTGAAAATAAAAGGAAAGGGGTACAAGATAACAGATTTTCTAACAGCAAAAGGATCAACAAACTCAAAAAAGGAAAGTATAACCAGCATCAGCTCTACATCTACATCTCAGACGGAAATCGCAACCGGAGGTGTCCTTGCATTAACGCAGCAACTTGACCAGGAGATTGCAATAGAATTGCAATCAGAAAGTGATGGTGCTAACAGAAAGCAAGGACAATGGCAAAAAGGTTCTGCGGATGATTCAACCCAGAAAAGTCTAGTCGAAATAAACACAATAATAAACACAGAAAGAAAATTAACAATAGAAGCAGAAGTTCATAATCAAACTCTAATCGAAGCTCTTTTTCTCTAAACCTTAGTAGTTGGGAAGAGCAGGGACAGAGAGTCGATTTAACCCAGCAACAGGAGCCATTAATTTCATCTGATCCAGGGGAAGCGCTGGAACACCCACTAATAGAATTATCGGAAACAACCTCTCCCTTACACAACAGGAGGATACAAAAGTGTAATAACCAACGGACCTCATCAGTCAAAGGAGAGGTTGGGGCATCCCCGGAATCCCAATTAATAGGGATAGATGCGAGCAAGGCAGGAGGCACTCTCCCAGTAGACAAAAAGTCACCAGTCAACCGGATTACACCCACAACAAAAAAATTAAGGGAAATTGACATTTTGCAACTGCCAGATGGTCAACTTCGGACTCCAAGAAATCAATTCTCTTCCAACATAAACTTCACCCCCAAAGATGTGGAGGAATGAGTCCCACCTAGTACTTGGGGTGTCCTATCATCAACACTGGAGTCAATCTCGACAGCAATTTCCCATCAAGCGGACAAACATGATCTCTAAGCGGATCTACTAAACATAATGGCAACCTACATAGTAGGAATCGATAAGAAGCTACAGACACTCAATGATTTGATCACGAGAGCCCAAAATCATAAATATACGCAGCAAGTCTACTGCCAATGTACTATGACAGGTGAAAATCCGCAAACTTTAACAATAATCCTGATGGACATACTGACGGAAATGAGAGCACAAGCAGCAAGGCCATATACAAGAGAAAAAGTCTGCGAATTGGAGGAAACCCCCACAAAAATCATCAAAGCAGAATCGTTTCAAGTAGAGGAGAACAGTGCTCAAACAAATCAAAAACCCTCCTCGGAAAAAAACGATTTAACAGGAATAACAGAAAGTATTTCTAAGAGGAAAGATATTCAACTCATTAGGGACAGAATAAAGGACAACAAAAAAACGGAGATAGTGGAAGCTAATTTGGCGTTCCAAAAAAAGAAAAAAAGAGGCAAAGAAAAGCACGGAATAAAGGGAAAGCAGTCCAAAAAAACTAAATATGGCAATTATTCTCTCAACACAAGAACGGAAGGCCCCCCACGCAGGAGTACGCAAATAAAACAGAATCAGAACCCGTAAACCAACAGGCGGGAAGTCCAGAAACAGCACCTTCAGGGAACGAGACAATTCCTAGTCCACTCTCCACACCCAACTCCAAAAATGGATTGGTTTCTACAACAACACAGCAGGAGTTAGTTTGTGATAGGCAAACTTCCAGGGCACACATGTGTCCGGTACCCTCAAATCAAAGTCAGGCAGGAAAAGATCCATCAGAGGCACTAGTACGAAGGAAGTCAGGCAACAGGGCAATAACACACGAGGAACCGAAGCAGAGATGTTCCCTCTGGCAGGAAGGCGAAGGCACATCACCAGTTCAGGAGCAACGCAAAAATTGGCTTGTGGAAGATCGAAGGCCTCAAAAAGTCCTCTTTCCAACCCAAAAGACGGACCTTGACCTTCAGTCCACAACAAATGGAAATCAGACAAATAAATTAGTGTAACTCCCTAATTACATCTCAAGAGGAAATTTAGATACTTTAAACAGAGGTACGATCCTAAAACTGATAAAGGAAGTATGGGATATAGCCTACATTTACTCCACCAACTTGCTATCAGTCGAATTCAAACCACATCTATTTATGAACAACAGGGAGGTAACAGTAACAAATTGGACCTCACCGGAAATAGTAGACCAAATAATGACACATCAGCAACAGTTCAAGGCCTGGGGGATCGAACTACAAAAGATGGAGGTCCCTTGTTACCCAGGTCCGTTTCTCCCTACAAAAGAAAGAGAGGGATCCCTACTAAGGGGTGCCATTGGTGCGGCAACAAATCAGAAAAAGTTTGAAAATCTAATAATCACCAGGCCCCTATCCATGGTCCCAGCTGGCGGAAGCATAGAGGAATACAACACGACTAAGCGGGTGATTAAAGAAAAAAGGATGGGGTCACAGCAATACCATACCTACATGCAATCCTGACAAGAGTAAAAGTACACAAGAAAATCAAATACACCTTAACATTTGCTCATGGAACACACATGGCTTAGAAAATCTTTTAGAAAACCCCGATGTTTTGGAATTCCTCCAAGATTACAACATCATTCTGGCTCAAGAAACTTGAAGTACAACACCATATCACATCATAGGCTACACTAATCATCACGAATTAGCAATAAAATCAACTAAATTCGGCCACCCTAAGGGGGGTTTGTCCACGTATCTCTCAACCAAACTAGATTGGTCATCTGAAAAATTATTAATAGGGACAAATTGGATTCTCGCAACGAAGTTGGAAAATCACAAGACAGACGCAGCATCGACAATATTTATTCTATTAAACATATATATCCACCCAAGAAGGGAGACAAAAGAGGAGCACATGCAAATGCTGTTTAAAATGATAAAAACAATGCAGAGGCAATACTGTCAAGCGCAGTTCATTATCACAGGTGACTTTAATATAAATCTAGGTAAAACTCCCGGGAACCAGCATAAAAAGGGCAACAAATTTAGATGTCAGTTTGAAACAAGAGGCTTAAAACATCTAAATGGAAATACAAAAGAGGATTCACCGGCTTCAATCACCTTTTCAAGTGGATTAAAAAGCTCAACTATCGACCACACGCTAGTGAGTGAAAACGTAGTCCGCAAAATGCATAAATTTCAAATTATTCCACACACGGAGAGCGACCATTTTCCGCAAACAATGCAACTGGAACAAAGGGTAGCACGGTTGACAGCAGCTAAAGAACTAATCTCCCTGCCCCGCGCATACAATTTAAAAAGCCTGAGATGGAGAGGAACAGGGATTGAGAAGGAGATGGCCGAAGTATACCACCAAGCGGGAATGAAAGAAGAAAGAATTAAGGAAACAGGAAGCCACGAAGGCTTAAAATTAGCAAAGGGTGAGAGATTAAAAGCCTGGGAAAATTTAACAAGTGCCTTTTTGGAAAGATTTCTTCATAAAAAGAAGCACCAGCCCCAAAATTTCCATATGAAGCCTAACCAGAAAATAGTTATCAGCCATGGTACAGCACTGAATTACGTAAGCAAAAACGACTAATATTGCGAGAAATCTGAACAGTCTCAAACCAGTTAAAACAATGAGAAAGACCAGACAGAAGCAAGCTTAAAACATTAAGAACACAATACAAGAAAAGCTGCCGCGAAGCAAAAATAAGCCATCGCGTCACAATGTGGAACAAACTTCTTCTGGCGAGCAAACAATGGAATGGAAAAAAATTCTGGCATCAGATAAACTGCCTGACACTTGGGAAAACTAGACAACAAAATGCAGGGATAAATGAGGATACATGGGAGGCGCATATAAGAGCAATGTACAAAGAACCAGAGCTCAAATTAAAACCAGTTAGTCAGAATGCAAGAACCGATAGTAGGTGGAGCACCGTACAAGAAATGCAGACACCCCTAGGAGACATTGACGTGAGCAACAAGCATATTGCCCTCCGGAGCAAAAACATCTCTGATGCAACGGAAGTAGACCAACTAATGAAAATCATAAAGAAATTACAAACAGAGGGTGTAGCAGGCCGTAACGGAATTCCAAATGCTCTCTTTAAGGGAGAAGCAACGTACTGGGCTCATTATTTTACACCATTTTTCAACGAGCTGTTCTCAACAAATAGAATTCCAGAATCATGGAGGGGTAGCATTTTCCACCCAATCTTCAAAGGCGGAAATCCAACAAAGCCGACCAATTACAGACTTATTGCACTAATAGATGTGGAAGCCAAGCTATACGCGGCCTGCCTGCTGGCCCATCTGAAAAAATGGTCAGATGATAACAATGGCATTCCAAGGACACAAACGGGTTTCAGGACCGGTACAGGCACCTTAACAAATTTAACAGCACTAACGCTATTAGCTGAAAAAGCCAAATATAAGAACAATCGTTTGTTCGCCTGTTTTGTGGACCTTAAGTCCGCTTTTGACAGTGTGCCCTGTAGACGACTATGGGAAAAACTGGACAGTTGGGGTGTCCCAACAAAGTTATTGAACGCCATCAGAGAACTATATACAGGTACCTGGACGCGGGTAAAAATAGGGGACGGCTCAAGTATAACAAAGAATATAGACACCCACAACGGATTAAAACAGGGGTGTGTGCTAGCCCCCAGTCTTTTCAACGTATACCTATCCGACCTCGACGATGCTCTCCGCGAAGCCAACAGCCATCCACCATCATAAGACAATGAGGAAATTGGGTGCCTCCAGTATGCCGACGACATTGTGCTATTAAGCCAAACTACTATTGGATTGCAACGTGGAATGAGCGCATTAGCCAAGTACATGGAAGAGCAAGGGCTAGAATTAAATTTATCAAAAACAAAGGTAGTACAGCTAGTGGATGCCAAATACAAGAAATACACATGGCACTTGGATGGAAAAAAGTAGAGGTAGTTGCTTCATATAAATATCTCGGCTTCAAGGTCGAACAAAGAATGAGTTACAAATCACAGCTCACCGCAATGCGGGCCAAAACCCAAAAACGTATATATGACTTCAAACTACTAAAAAAGAAATTAAGCTGTCCATCCCACGGCAACCTACTATCTGTTATGCTCGCACAGCTAATGCCAAAAGTGACCTATGGAACAGAAATAATGAGGGGTCGTGAAATCCCAGCTTTGAACAAGATACAAACAAACGTTTATAAAAACGTTTTTCACATTCAGCAAAGTGCATCATCGGCCCAAGTTCGACTTGAGTTTGGTCTGCCTAACCAAATATTCCGGAGTAAAGGTGCATTCATCAAATTATGTGGGAGGCTGAGTGCATCCGAAACCTGTCCCATCGACTATCTGTGCTGGAAAGAAATAGACAGGCAAAAAGTAAATAAAATTCAAGGATCCTGGGGCTGCCATCTAAATTAGGTGATAGAGGACCTGGGTGCTCAAGACATCTTGAACTCCAGCATTGGGCCAAAGGCCTTTAACAAATTAATCAATTCAACAATAAAACTTCTGTCGCATTCAACAGATGAGAACATTTTATTACAAAGACGTCACGCCTGGACGGTGATCAGCTCATATGGTACAATGAAGCCTCAGGAATATCTATCAGTTTATTTCTCATTGGCTTTAAAACATCAATTTATGAGATTACGTTTTGGCATGTGGTAACAAAGGATCTCATCCCTTCATGGAAAGATCAAGGCACAACCGAGACTGCAGACTGTGTGACTATAAACATGAATCTCTCCAACATATTTTCTGCGCATGCCCAAAGTTATTAAAAGAAAGGAAGTTATTATTAAAATAAATATTTAACAACATGACCATTCGTACAAGTAGAGAAGCAGTAATCACCTGGCTAGGTGGGACCTCAATCCCCCTAGTCTGTAGGGGGGTAAAATGTTATAATCTGTATTTAAAGGAAATAGGTCAAAATCCCGTGGAAACCCAAATAGATTCTTAGAATTACTGGAATACAAAAAAAAAAACTTGTATAGAAAATGAAGTGTCTTGCAATGGGTTTTTATTATGATACGGTTTTCTCAATTTTAACAGGAATTTTATTTCTGGTCAGATGAATGTGAAACAAGGATTAATTGTTTTAAAATTGTATTAATGATTTTTTATTAGGATGTCTATGTGCCGCAAAACACGTTGCTTGGTGTAATGGTTTGTCTAAAGACCGAACACTTGAATAAATAAACTTGAAACTTGATATCTATCTGACGGATGATGAATTAATTGAACACTTGTGCAGGGTGAACAACATAATTGTGGGACTCGCCAATTTGGGCTACAAATTTAATTTCTAGAAATCAAAAGTTGCCCATCTCAATGTCCTATTTTTGGGATATGAGCTCTCAAGTGAAGGCAAGGGCTTGGCAACCAACTTTTATAAGATAAATGTGCGCTGCTCCAACCTCCAAAGACTCTCAAAGGTTTGCAATCCATTTTAGGATTTTTAAATTTCGGCAGAGCATACATTCTAGATTATGCAGAAAGAGTAAAACCTTTCTACGACTTAATCAGACCTGATTTCACACCACACCAGTGGACACAGCAACACACAGATACTCTCCGTTCAGTTCAGGCTGACATGATGGCATCAAAACATTTGCACACACGTGTGAATTCTACCAATTTAGAGATACGGGTGGTCCCGGTTTTATCAGGATCTACATATATCACTTTCAATGACGGTGAGACAGTCCCAATTGCATACAAATCACATTTATACACAAATGCTGAAATGCGATTTGCGGCAACTGAAAAAAATATTGACCGCAATACAGACTGCTGTAGTGAGAGAGAGCACTAGCACAGGGGAAACACATTATTGTTGAAACCCCGGTACCAACTTTAGAAGCTGTTACCAAAGCAAGCATTCCAAATGCGAAAGCACTGCATCCGCGATGGATACAATGGGCTAATTCTCTCATTGCAACAGATGTAGATTACAGATACGATTCTACATTAAAAACGCAAGCGTTCCTGCAGTACGAACAAGAATACCCTCTCCCGAATGAAATCTTGCCTCTAGAAAAATATGAATACATCATTTACACTGATGGTTCTGCTCAGCCTGCCACAGGAAGTAAACAACAGTATAGCGCAGCATGTACGATAGTGAAGGGACGTATGCGGGACGGTAAATTCCATCCCAGCAATACGACTGTGCAATCTCTAGGAGATTTTGCAGCACAGTTGGCAGAGCTGAAAGCCCTGATACTAGCACTACAATATACGGATCGGGAATTCCCCACACTGACAGTGTGCGATTCATTTTACTGTGTGCAGTCCTATAATGAATATCTTCATTACTGGGGCCAGAATGGGTTTAGGGATTCAAAGGGTTGCACAATTAAACATAAAGTATTATGGGAACAAGTGGCAAAGCTGAAAGCATGCATGCCACAGGCTCAAGTTATTCACACCTTGAGTCATCAGCGTGTTGGCGTACACGTTGAAGGGAATTCACTGGCTGATGAAGCCGCCAAGGCGACAGTGCGAACTGCTGCCATTGCTGCAATCACTCATTCTAGCACGAGGATAGACGGAGACATACTGATAGCCATCAACGCCTCAAAGAACTGCTCTGCCGTCACCCGAAAGGCTTTCTACTCAAATATTACTATAAATTAGATGCGCAAAACACACTGTATGCTCAAATTCCAGGAGTGGGGGATAGAGTTATACCAAACATGGATCGCAGATTAGGTTTAATTCTAGCGGCCCACGAGGGTCTGGGCTCAGCACACCCAGGAGTCACTGCTACAATTTCATTACTGAAGCGGCGATTCTGGTGGCCAGGTTTGTCTAAACAAACCAAGGCTTATGTCTATTAGTGTGACATCTGCCAGCAGATGAAAGGTTCCACTGTAGCACGGCCACCACAAACACCATTACTCATTTGAGACAGACCTCTCACATGTGTCTATTTGGACCACTGCGGCCCCTTAAATTCAGATGGGGCTTATAAGTACATCTTGGTGGCAGTGGATTCATGCTCTAGATTTCTATGGGTTTGGCCTCAGTGCTCGGCTGACGCTCGAACTGTTATAAAGGATTTGCGAGCCTTCATCGGGACATACGCAATTGGCACGTTACATTCCGACTGTGGCCCTGCGTTTAGCTCACAGGCTTACAAGGAAGCCATGGAAGGTATGGGCGTGGCCTTGCTGTACTCCTCCCCCTACCATCCCGAGGGAAATTCAGTGGTGGAGAAGAAAAACCGGGACCTAAAGCAATCCTTAACAGCAATAGCATTAGGTGCGGGTGGTAGTTAGGTCAATCACCTATATGGGGTCCAGAGGGCACTAAACAACATGCCAAGAAAATCCTTGGGAGGACGTACCCCCTATGAGATCCTATTTGGGACAAGAATGTGGGTACCTGACTTCGATTGTGCCAGCACAGTGGCGGATGTAAAACCATTTGAATTGAATGATCGTTTGGCTGCTTTACAGGAACTCAAAAATCAAAATGGGGGAGTGAAGAGGAATGGTGGTAGAATCGTCCTCCTCTAAATACTGTTTCTCAACACAAAGATTCTACCGTTATATTGCTTAATGCTCTACGAACCTTGAAGGTTCTAGTCATAACGATGGTGTAGAAAAGATGTTGATTCCAAGGCACCTTCTCGTTGTAGTTAGAAGGGCAATCCTTTGGAATTGTAAAATACCCTCACACACTGAAACCTGATTCAGTGTCATGCTTCATCATTGGGGTCTTCCCGTCCCTCTACGGGGCGGGGCGTGCTACGACCTACGTAGACGCGGAGCACTTGTGTTCGTGATAGAAGTTATGTGTAGTGCATGGGAAGGTAGGGTCGTGAAAAATAATGGTGCAAAAATTTAAAAGTTCCCTGGCTAGTGGAAAAAAATAACTTTATTGCCTTCCCTAGATGAAATAACTTTATTGCCTTCCCTAGCTGAAAACAGTAAAAATGGGGAAGTGTAGATGGTGTACCGTAATGCATCACTTTCTACAGCGTCGACATGTTTCAGAAGCCATCCCCCTGGCTTTCTTCGTCAGGACCAAGAACGATCCCTACATCACTGTTATCAGTGAAAAATGATCAATTGTACATATGCCTGCTGGTCCTAAGTACATATATGATATGCCCTAGTCTGGCAATCAAGTGAATACCCTTTTGGTATTTCTGTCAATTTTATCCGCTCAATGACGATATCGCCCCATGAGCTGGCACGGAAGGTGAGGGCGCCTCTAATCAGACAATGCTGGAGGCTGCACTTTCACCCAGGTATTACCTTCTCATGGCTCTCAGGAACGTAATCTGAGCGTTGGAACAGAAATAATGAGGGGGTCGTGAAATCCCAGCTTTGAACAAGATACAAACAAACGTTTATAAAAACGTTTTTCACATTCAGCAAAGTGCATCATCGGCCCAAGTTCGACTTGAGTTTGGTCTGCCTAACCAAATATTCCGGAGTAAAGGTGCATTCATCAAATTATGCGTGCATCCGAAACCTGCCCCATCAACTATCTGTACTGGAAAGAAATAGACAGGCAAAAAGTAAATAAAATTCAAGGATCCTGGGGCTGCTATCTAAACCAGGTGATAGAGGACCTGGGTGCTCAAGACATCTTGAACTCCAGCATTGGGAAAAAGGCCTTTAACAAATTAATCAATTCAAAAATAAAACTTCTGTCGCATTCAACAGATGAGAACATTTTATTACAAAGACGTCACGCCTGGACGGTGATCAGCTCATATGGTACAATGAAACCTCGATTGTGCCAGCACAGTGGCGGATGTAAAACCATTTGAATTGAATGATCGTTTGGCTGCTTTACAGGAACTCAATGAATTCCGGGCATTACAAAGCAACATCCAAGTAAAACGCACCGCCACTGGGGAAGTGAAACCGGTGCCGGCAAGACCTGCCTGGGTCCCGAAGATTGGGGACCTGGTCAGAGAAAAGATCGTGGACAAGAAGGATTTTGGGCCATCCTACAGAACACCTGTACCTGTCCTGGCGATTCAAGGAACAAGAACAGTACTTCTTCCGCCTCTTGCCGGCAAAAAAGATAAAAGATTTGTCTCCATTGATCTGATCAAACCACACTACGTGGCCGATTCTCAACAGTAGGCCGCATGGAATCCTGGGTAGCCGCAGATCTCCTCTCGCTACTATACAGGAAGTTCAGATGGAAAGACTAATAAAGTTTCAAGACTCCTCTGCGCAAGATGCCTGAGTAGCCAATAACTGAGTACGAATTCCACCTGTTGAAACAGAACAACATCCTAAAGAAACTGAAAAGCAAATTGCAATTTGGCCCAATAATGAAATTTACATCAATGCGTCTTCACAAGAAGCAACTGCCAGTTCTACAAACACTGCTGAGCTCCCAAAGATAGATCGAACTGCGCCTGGCTACTTCATCAACTTCTATGACTTTTCTTCAGATCTACGTGAACCTGGGCAAACGCCACCCATTTCTAAAACAGAAAGTTTCTGACAATTCTATCTCTAGCTGAAAAAGACTTACTTTGTGTCCCCTTAGTTGCATATTTGGTTTGCATTGGGAATACTGTTCCTATTAATTTGTATTGGCATAGTAACTGTCTTTTTCCTACTACTGAATGGACATTACCTCCCACAACGCTCTGCAGTACAACCTGTGAATTTGGTCCTGAAACCACGTACGTCATCACACCGTGAACAAAGAGACTTGTCCCTAGTGAACATTACAGCAGTTCCAGTACCGGATGGTATAGTTTGGGATAGGGTTTCATATGATGTATTTGGTCCTACTGAACATTTGAAAATTCCACACGCATTTAAAATTTCATTGAATTATTTCATTACCCCGAGTACACTCTCTGATGATTGGGACATTGAGACTGTAAATATTATGCTCTCAGATTTAGAACAATCTGTGTCATTTTCTTACAGGGAATTGTATGAAGATACACCTGACTTCAACAGTATGTATTGTTACCAGCATTATGGTCATCACTTTTTGCACAGATTTGATTTGTATATTTATAAAGCGTGGGCTGTCACTCCGGAAGGAGCATCCTGGCGCTGGGCGGAGGAAAGTCAAGGCTGAGCAGAGGGGGGAACCCTATATGAGAGATAAGCAGAATTCGTCTGAAGATCCATAAATCCAGGTCTTCAGTGCCTTCCTGAACTGTGTTTCTGTTTTCAACAGCCTCAGTTGTGTTGGCATGAGATTCCAGGCAGGCTACAGTTTTTCCTCCCTTGGTTTTATACCTAAAACAGGGGGGTTTGAGGAGGTTTGCCGATGAGGATCTGAGAGTCCTGGCCGTGGTGTACGGGTGAATCTAGCTGAGAGGTACGTTGGGCCTAAGTTTAAAGATGCTCTGAAGGTGATTAAGAGTATCTTGAATAAGATTCTCTTATGCAGTGGAAGCCAATGGAGGGTTTTAAGTGCTACCGATGCGGAGGACCTACGAGGTAATTTCAGGACTAGGCGAGCTGCTGCGTGTTGGACCACCTGTAGTCTCTTTAGTGTTTGTTTATTTGCTCCCGCTAAGAGGCTATTACAGTAGTCTAGACGTGAAAGGATCAGCGCCACGGCAACTGTCTTCCTTGCAGGAAGGGGGATGAAGTCGAAGATTTTTTTTAGTGTTTTGATTAGATTAAAGCAGGTCCCTGCCACCGTCAAGGCGTGTGGTCGGAAGGAGAGTGAGGTGTCGAATTGCACTCCCAGGTGTTTTGCTACTTTGACTGTAGAGGGAGGTGCTATAGCAACTTCCGGCAACCAGACACTTGGCTGGAAGGGGTTGTCTTTACCTATCAGGAGGATCTCGGTTTTGTCTGTGTTACACCTGAGATGGTTGGCCTTCATCCACTGGATGACCTCAGATAGACATAGTTTAAAATTGAGTTCTGCGTTGGTGGAGTCTTTGTCCAGGGATAGGATCAATTGCGTATCGTCTGCATAGGACGTTACTTCAATATCAAAAGAAGAAATCAAGGAGCTGAGAGGGGCCATGTATATGTTGAACAACAGCGGGCTGAGAGATGAGCCCTGTGGAACTCCTGATGTGATAGGACGTTCGGCAGAGAGGAATGTACCAAGAGACACGGCTTGCCTACGATTGGTAAGAAAGGACCTAATCCAGGCCAGAACAGTGTTAGAGCTAGTGTTCCACGCACTGTCAACACTTACCATCAATGGGAACATAGCCCAACACCACCGAAAGGTAGTTCTGCCACATTGGCACAGAAATGTGCATATTTTTCAGGGTTCAATACATCAGACCCAATGTCATAATACTATAAACTAGTACAGACGAATGCAACTGCGAAGAAAATGATGCTGACAAATACCAAACTTATATATTCAGCACCCTTTATCTCCCAACTGTCTATACAAGGTTTCGACTATTGGAGGGACACAATAGACACAAAATCCATCTGGGGGACGAAACATTGGCAGGTTCAGGGATCTGAGACCTTATTTAGAGCTTGCCTCATTCCATTACAGATAATATTCCTGAATAGAACAGTGCAACAGACTATCTGCTACCGGTTTGCAAAAATTATAGACCTGAAAACACCACGCATCCCCTCGCCCATACCTATTGAAGGTATATCAAATGATACACTGATTAGTGAGGAGGTACTGGGTACAATGATACAGAATGGTACATACAATTCATCAGCTAGGTTGGTTTGGCCTATCGACATGAATAGGTCTCAAACAAGATTTAAGGGTACCATCAGAGGGTTTAGTATCCATAGGCCTGACCCACGCTATGTACACACAGACGGCCCAGGGGTAGTGACTTCTTATAGTGTTGGGAAGTTGTGCCTAGAATGGCTAAAAACCTCAACACTACAACAGGTGAAACAACACTTGTCCCTTCTGGCAGACAACATGGATCTTAGGCATTTCTTGCTAGGTCCCAAGAAACTGCGTAAAAAACGCTTCTTACATGCCATCTACAATGAACTATGGAAAGTCTCCCAACAGGATGCTGCAGAGAGATTACGTGAGATTGATAATATTAACCTAGAAAAGGCCTTGGCTGTGGCTGGCAATGGTAAGACCACTCTTTCTTCACGTATTTATTCACTGGGCAACATTGTGTCCTCGGCAATTGACATAATGGAACAACATTTGTCTATTTTACAACATGGGCAATCTCAATTGTGCTCCATTTTGCTTTTCGAACTTGACGCTACAATCGCTGCATTCTGTCCACGTGCCATGGCGGTACAGTAACGGCTCAAATCTGTTTTCGGCTTATAATCTGACTGACAGACAGTTGACCAAGGCACGCAGAGATGCAAAGTACACCATGCTGCTCATTGAAAAATTAGAGAAGTTACCTTTTATAGTAGCAGAGTCACCGTCTACGGAATGGTTAATCCATGGCTACATCACACTGCCAATCACGACATTCCACTTCCAATACTGCCTTAGATACATCCAAGAAGGCAGGTATGAAGCGTTGGGTGAAGGGTACATACAGGAAACCTGGGTGTTACCGTACAGATATAGGTGTAGAAATACAGACACAAGTTTTCTTAAGTGGAACAGACTGTGAGAAGGCTTTAAGTGGATCTTTAGTGTGTAAGGAGGTCTCGCTTCACGGAGCGTGTAATGCTTCGAAGGCGAACTTATCTTGCTGCTTGAAAGGCTCCCCAGCTGCAGTGATTCATCCAGTTTTCGAGTTACTTTCGAATGGGAGTTATTTAATGCTGAATGATCAAGGCTGTTGCAGGATGGTACCAGGCATCGCATATCTAGTCACAGTAAACCTCAGGGTTATTTGTTGTAAGCAAGTATTGTTTCCACTGGCTCGCACAGTTAGAGAGGCACCACTGTGGCCTTCATTGAATGTTTCCAGTATAAGGTTTGGTTCGCTGAGCAGACTGAAAGCCATGTTGTTTCAACAAAATGTGGCCTTAACTTCAGCCCGAGAGACTTTTGATCTCCAGGTTGCAAGGTCTTCAGCAGAGATACAGGCCCTGGTCCGTACAAACTTCCCGATCCATTTCGGAGAAATGGTTCATCGTATCTTTAACATGTCTGATACGAGTGGGATCGTACACTTATTTAAGCATCTTGGATCAGGTCTCTTAACCACCTTTCAGACCATCTTTGGAGTAATTCCAGCTTTTATACACTCCGTACTTGGAAGCGTTTTTGGAGGGCTTCCTTTGGTCCTGCTATCAATAGCGGGCATCCTGATTTTAAACCTATTGATTCGCAATGGACGTCTCAATCCCTCAAGACGTGGAGAGAACACTGCTGGAACGACGTTGCCATGAGAGTATGGTGTTTTCCTGGGTACGCCTCGGCTTCGAGAGCTGAGTGAGCATTTGTTCCTGTCTTTCAGACCAGTCTGGCTAGACTGTGTCCTGCCTGTGTTCCGTTGCCTCTTCTGCGGATTCGGATGCGTGTTGGACCAGTGTCCGACACTTCCATCGGTTGCGCCACCGGACATAAACGTGCTACTGGAGCCCTTGCAGGCCGACGTGTACAGTTGTCCACAGCGTATTCCAATGCTGATGACTGCATTTCTAGAGCCTCCGAGGGATGCTTCCGCTCCTGTTGGAAGGGAAATCGGCTCTGCTTCAGAGGTACAGGCATCGGTTCTAGGCATGCAGGCATCTAATTCTTCCCCGGCAGCTGCTGTGGGAACCAGAGATGACCATCTGTGCTCGCTCGACATTATATTGGAAGTGCTGGAGGGATTGCCACCTGTGGATGCAATGTTCAGTGATGTTAAGTCTTCGGCACAGGATTCATTAACAATCTGGCCTTTCCTGTGCTGGGAACTATTCAGCATTTTTTTAAACATTTTCCAAATTGAAGGTCGAAACTGACTTTGTTTTATTTTTTCTTCTCTGCTCTGACTAAGTATAGTGGCTTGCAAGGTGCTCAGTGTAATAATAACCACTCATACAAGTTTAGAGGACCTTTTGAACGCTTTTAATGAAAATGGCTTTTCTTTTATGGACATTTTTACAGGCTTTTAAAGTGCTTTTATTACTTTTAGAAATTATTTTTATGCTTTTACTTGCCTTAGCTTTATCATTATCTAGCTGACCCTGTTGAGCTTTTGATGAGGAGTGGGTGTCATGTCCTTTCAGCTAGTCCTGTCATGTATACCCTTTTTACATACATTATCCCATCCACACAACAATAACGGTTATGAACAGGTGACCTTTTAACTACTAGCTTGCTCCTGTCTCTTCGACACCAGGCTCTCAGTACTCTATCATAATCCCTGTACCTGACATGCATAAACATGTCCTCAGGCACGGTATAATTATTCGGTATAAGGGTCACCACTTTTTTCATCCTTGGCCAACAGCCAGCTGTGCATGATCTCATTTGTTTGGAAAAACATTTATGATTGTTTTCAAAAAATGTATGACTGTTTTCAAAACATATCTATTCTAGAAGAAACCCTGGAGTGACCACTCTAGTATATAAGACCCTTATTCCCCACTGCAAATTAGAGGAGAATTCCTTCCAAGCTGACATGGGGTCCTGCATGCTGAATCTTCGACACGCATCGGTCTGACATCCCTTGCAGGGTGTCATCCTCGAAGCAGAGACGGGGTCCTTCGTTTTCAACCATCAGGTGAGGGGGAGGGTTCTTCCCTAGGGGTTTCTTGGCTACATACATACATATACGCATATACATGCTACACATACAGATCTAGGCTAGGTACATTTAGGCAAATTACTTAGGACGCGCATTTTAGGAATATGCAAGTGCTACTGTTTTTATCTGAACTGCTTATGTTCATCTTATTAGCACTATGGTAGAAATGTATCTACTATTTACTATATTGGTACTAGCAATCTCTTTTGTATGCTTCTATCTCCAGATTGTCGCAGCACATATGTTTTACACAAGACTGACGCTGGACCAATAAATACTTATTGAAATGTCCTAATCGCCCTCCTGTGTATTTTCTGAGAATAAATGAGCACGAGTGACTGAGCGAAAAGTACTGTACTGTTTTCCACGACCCCTGAGGAATCAGGGTTGCCATGTTCAGTGGTTGCCAGAAACTACCAACACCACTGTAAGATACAGGGGGGTGATAGTGGCACTGTAGAGCTAGCTGGTCTAACGGCTGACATATCCTGTGGGGGTGTCCGGAAGCGGTTGGGACACCAAGCCCTCAGTTTAGGTCATCCAAAATGCGCAGGTCCTGGGGATTCCTAGGGACTACACGACAAAGGGTATTGTGAGTCCCCTAGCATTTTCAACAGAGTGGTGAAAAATGATCTGTCAAACTTCCAGTGTGACAGTACATTGTTGCAGTATGCTGACGACATATTAATTTGCAGTCCTACGATATGGGAAACAGTTTTGGGAGACTAGAGGATGCTCCCAGTCAGGGGACAATCTAATTTATAGATAAATATCTACAGGTAAACCAGTAGTGCCTCAGGCTTTACTTATGATAGCTCTTGATCAATTACATTTACCAGCCCACATCTCGAGAGATCATTTGTCTATGCAAATACAACAAGATTGGTTTGTTTCCAACTTACATGAGAGGCTTACCATGTACCTTCATAATTGTACTGTTTGTCAACAATTCTCTTCAAATACCACATTGAAGGTGATAAATACCATTCCACGACCACAAGGGCCTTTTAAAGTCTCCATCTTGACTTTGTGGACATGTTAGACAGATGCAACACCTATCGGTATCTTCTAGTTGTAGTTTGTCCTTTTTCTCGATGGATTGAAGCAGGACCGTTGTCCATTGTGATGCTAAGTCAGCTGCTACTTTTCTGATTTGTGAGGTGATTTCCCACTGGGAAATTTCAGAAGGGTTAAGATCTGACAAAAGCACACACTTTGTTAATGCAATCTTCACACATCTCACAACAATGCTAGGAATAAAACAAACTATTTTCTGTTTATCATCCCCAGAGCAATGATATAGTTGAGCGCCTTAAAAGCCTGCTGAAGAATAAGATCGGCAAGCTATGTGCCACGTTGCATAAGAAGCGGTTGTATTGCTTACCATTGGCACTCTTATACCTTAAGAACACTCCTAGGTCTGAGAATCACCTGACACCCCATAAAATAGTGACAGGGCGACTTATGAACATACAGATACCTGCTACTAGAAGTAAGGTACAGGGAGGATGTACAACGGATATCCTAAATAATGGAGTGCATGTTTATCTATCTGAATCAACCAAAGTTGCAAAGTTTGTTTCTAAGCAGGTAACCAAAGGAAAGGAGAAGTGCGCCATTGCTGAGCTTGACGTCCCAGTTGTGCACATAGGCAATGAAGTAATTGTAAAGAACTTTGTTCAGAAATAGAGAGAGTCCAAGTTCGAAGGGCCTTTCACTGTGACAATGGTAACCCCCACTTTCCTCAAAGTAGATGGCAGTAAACCTTGGACTCATCTACCGTACATTTGATTACACCCAGCATCACAGCAAGTACCCCCAGCAATGTAAATGGAACAAGAGATGGAGGAAGAGTTTGATTGTAAAAATATCCCTCTCCACCTCTGCTTTTAGACAATTCTTTGAACTAGTAAATCGAAAGTTAGGAATTTTTGTTTTCTTTTTCCTTTTTTGTCTCCTATTACTATCATTTCTACTATTGCTCTTTTATAGTAATGTATCTTCTAGCTCTGACATCACACACCTGCAAAGAGAACTCTCTACTCCTGCTAATGCGTCCCATAGTATTCATACCAGATTATTAGATAACATGTGGTATCAGCACATGACAGACATAGGTTCAGAAAGTACTGAGTCCTGTTTTGTTTGCTCTTTAATTCCTCATACCACAGGATCAGATAGGTCACATTCAGCTAAAGAACTACCCCCAAGTACAGCTCTATGTCTTTTGCATCTCTACCTGTGTAGGATTGAGGCCCAACTGCAGCCAACACATGGTAGGGTAGTGCAATTTCTAGTTAATGCCACAGAATATGACTCTTCAGCAGACGTTTTTATACATCCTCACAGATAGACAGGACAATAAGGATGAAATAGCACTCATTAAGAAAACAGGTCATCCTAACACTACAGAATGGACACAAATGGTCTTAGGTTTAGGGTTTTTAGAACTATCAACTGTAGTGCCGCAATAGATAACACTGACATGCAGGGGGGCACCTCCAGCCTCATGGACTATTATTGGCAGTATGGAGAACTACTGTACGCTCAGCTACCACCGAACTGGAATGGCCTAAGTACAATGGTCACTTTGCATGCCCTTTATTGGTAATTCCGGGAGTCAAATTATTACCACTTCATGTACACCCCATGAGCCCTTCACGACTGTTACATCAACACCGAAGGAGAAGAACTTCAGAGTATTATGGCACTACCACTTGGAATGATGTTCCCCAATAGTACTAGTTGTTTAATGATGCACAGTTGTTCTTTGGAAGTATTCTGCAGTTTTTTCAGGCAAAGGCAACTGCTTGATGGTTACAGATAACTAGATGGGAACTCCTCAAAAATATAAATACTATGAAAGATGAATTTAATGCCATAAAGGAAGAAGTGTATGCCATGAGAGTGATGATAATGCAGCACCGTTATGTACTTGACCGTATGACGGCTGTGGAAGGAGGAGTATGTGCAGCGATTGGGACTGCTTGTTGTACTTATGTCCCAGCTAATGATGCGGATAATGGAACTTTGTGTGACGCTATACAAACTTTGCATAATCTACAGAAGAAAATGGTAGATGAGGGAGGCGCCCCAGATAATTGGCTTAGTGGGTGTTTTTTTTTACTACCATCCTGTAAGTCGGGACTGTTGGGAGCCTTGTTGCCAGCTCTTGTGGCATTATTGTTGATATATTTTGGTATTCAATTAATTCTAGCATGTTGTTGCAGGATCAGTACAAAGGCGGGAGGGATGTTTCCAGTTAGGGCACCAACACGAGTACAAGATGCTCAGGGCACTACATACCATCTAGTGCCAAGTACAGATTCCAGATTAGAGCCAGTAGTTGGAATATCAACTAGAGGGGGGAATGTTGAAGAGGAAATGAAATATGAAGAAATTATGCTACAGGAGACATTAGTAGAAAACTAAATACCATTATACCTAATGAAAGAGCAGTGTAGGCCTAAAATACGTGCTCATGCAAGAGAGGTGAAGAGTTTGCTTGAAAATAGAATGCATGGCCAGCAAGGTCTTAGTTAAAGGAAAATCTGTGTTTGTAAGCTTGAAGGAATTTATGGTCTTAGCATACAAGCATGCATTCTGTTGACCCAGTAAATTAAAAACATGATTGAAGTATAGGAGCAGGAGATTGAATTAACCAAGGGTAGACAGAATCTGATAAGAGGTCTTGGAAGCAGAACGATAAAACACACATGCAAATACACATGCATTTAAGAGTAGTGAATAGTTACTTAGTTAAGCATTGTTAGAACTGCAATAAAGAATTAGTAAGAAACAGATTAAGGGTTTAAGGAAACAGGTGATGTGACCTCTTGTAACAAACATGTAACTGCTAAGTAACTTATTATTTGATCTTTTGTAATAAGCATTGTTCATGTTGCTATATAAGTGGCTGCCTCTGAAGCAGCAAATTGAGACCAGCTGTTTACCTATGTGGCAATAGCTACCCTCCCTGCCGCAACATTAAAAAGCTGTGTTTGCCTTGCCAAGATGAGCCTTGTTTTTTTCTTTATATTAAGTTACCCTGCAACACCATTTCCCTCTTTCCTGTTTTGAAATGTTGGCAAGTATACTGTTCCCTCTTTCATACCAGAGCTGACAAGCTTTCAGATCGGTTGTGTTTGACATTTCCATTTTTCCAATGAGTTTATATGTGACATTTCAATTCCATGTATGTGACACTTTGAGGGACTCTTTAGGGTGAGTAGAACAAAACAGTTAGGCCCACGTAGAGAACTAGATTTCAGAAAGTAGTCCCTTTTGCTCAATGTAATGTACTAGAAAACAAAACCTGGACTGGATAAGATATTCAGACTTCGTAATACACTAGCTGCAGTTTAAGAACAGCAGTTTACAATTTTCTGGGAATTTATGACTCTAGATTTTTAACATAAAACATAGTACTCACCTGACAACTTTCGCCTTCTCATTTTCCTGCAGTGGGCAGCATACTCATTACATTCAATTGCTTCATCTTCCATCATCTTCACTTTACATTGCTGAGTAACAAGGCACAGGTTTACAAAGTCTTTTTTACTCAGCACAATGTGTTGTGTTGGTTTTAAAATCCATCACAAATCACTATTTGCATTGGATTGTAACCAAAAGTAATGCAATGCTGCATAATGTTGTCTTGCCTTCCTCTGCGTCAAGAGGGCAGTCTAAGGATGGTGCATGGGCATTTTGCAGCAAACCTACAATCTACAAAGAACTGTAGACAGGGATTTGCGCCAACATTCTGTGCCTCCCTGAGGCAGTGGTAATGAGGAGAAATTGATTCACTTCTCCTCGTTTTCCCTGTTTATATGTGTGCTGCATTGTACAGAACACATGCAAAGAGGGAAATGCCCTAAAGCATAGTTTTTGTACAGGAAGGGCCTCCTTTTGCTTAAAGGCTATGCTTACCACAACACAGACACACTTGCACTATGATGCACTATGGCGTACTATGTCGTAAGGGTGTCTGCATTGGCGCATTGCAGCTTAAAGTGCACCAGTGCAGGGAGAGAACAGTACAGCCACACATATTATTAGATATGGTGTTGTTCTGTCTGCTCTCCCCTGTTCATACAATGCAGAAACTTTACTTTCTGCATAATTTCTTTGACAATCTGGGCCAAAATTCACAAACCAAATAATTGAGAATCAGATCTCTTCCTAGCTGTAATCATTTAATTACTTGGTCTGATCTTGTCATGACTGGGCATTCCCATGGTCCACCCACTCTAGCCTCCTGACCAGTGAGATCATCTCTCAGTCCCACGATTTGCCATGGTGCTGCAGTAGTGTTAAATTCTTCTTCCAGGGCCCTAGTGTTGGAATGACCTGTGCCAAGTCAGTGCTGATCAGAGTGCAGTCAGCCTCATCGTGCACGTGCTGGGCTGAGTTTGGGATGCCAAGTCAGGGACTTCAGGTGAACTTGTCTCGTACCCAGTGGTACTTTGAGGCAGGCAGAGGGACATGCCTTGGTGCACTGCAGTACACAAAAGGTGTTCTTGCTGCTTTCTGAGTGCTGCAGCAGTTCTCATAGACTTCTACTGGCACTTTTTAACTCCATGGCTGGGCCCGGCCACTCAGGATCCTTCAGTGCAAAGCAAAATGAACAGACAGATCCTTCCTGATCATGAATTCAGGGTGAAAAGGGGGAGGTGACACTGATGACCCCACTGAGTGCCAGGAAGATGAAGAAAACATCCTTCGCAACTCCCCTGCTTCCAGGCACACTCTGCAGCGAGACCTGTGTGTGCCCCACAGCTGGCTATCAGATCCCGAGCTGGGGCTGTGCGGCACCACCCTGTCTGGGCAGCAGTAAGAAGAAACAACTTCACTACCCAATCAAAGCACCCTGAGTGCAAAACAGGAGGGTATAATGCGCTGGATCAGGTAAATGCCACATGAGGATATAATGGGTGGGCCCAGATGCAGGTCGGTTACTGTGTAGCCCAGCGTTTCCAAAATAGTGGGTCACGACCCACTGGTGAGTCGCCAGCCAATTTCTGGTGGGTCGTGAAAGAACAATAAATACAGATGCCTTTACATTTTGCATTTATCTTGTTACATTTGCTGTGCTTCGAAGACAGAGATAAAATGTCACGATATGTCTTCATACAAACTGCTGCTGATTCTTTTAACATTGGTGTTTATTTTTCTTTGACTGCAAATTGTGAGTAGTTTTTCAAATGAACTATGTGCTAATTTTGCTGTGGTACAGGGAATGTGATAGGAAAAGCTGAAGGGTGTATTTCTTTTGTAACATCTAACATTTAAATGTCTGTAAATGAACTGTACACATATTTAAGAATGCATTTGCAGTTAGAAAAGCAAAAATGACGCTCATATTTTTGTAAATTTAGAAGTGTGATGGAAACAAAGATTTTAATAGGATCAAAACAGATCAAGACACTTTACTTGATGATGCGCAAATGATAAATATTCACTGAAACTCGGTTTCCACGCATTGTCTTTTGTGTGCCGAGAGAGCAGAACCCCAAACCCCAAATTCAGACACATAAAAATTTAGAACACTAACATTTACCTTCATCCGGTGAACCCCAGCACCGTTAATCTTGCGATAAAGAACATCCTCCTCACATCAGGCCCAATCATCAATTAACAGAATAGTAAATAAGTCACAGGGTCTTCTCAATAACTGAGTTTTATATCAAGGAAAACTTAAAGGTTTTATTATGAAATCTCAAAAATCAAGCAGTACAGAATGAATGTTAAATGTCATGAAGACATAAACTGAGATTACATAACACACAATCAGAATAATTCTAAGTCCCCAATGAATAGTAAAATCAAAAGAGAAATGGGCAGACCACCGGAAGGAAAAGGGAAAATCTTTGGCTCACCCCCAAAACATGTTTTCAGTATAATTAGCTAGCAAAACTGCAGTCTCAAAGTGTTATAACTAGAGATAATACATTACAAGCAAATCAGAATCCGACACGTAAAAAAAAAGTATATAACCCTTACTCCCTTTTAAGTAAGGCTCCAGCGGATCACTTACACAATATTGTGGTAAGAAATATCGTAGACAAACATAATGTGTCAAAAATATAGTTTGCCGCAATATCAAGATCATATACTTATAACGGTAAGTACTAAAATTTTGGGAAAAACATATTGCTGATACTAATATCACCCAAAAAGTATAGATTTTTAAATATAAATAGAGTTTAAAGTAGCAAATATTACATTTTTAATATATAAATGTAATATAATGTAAATGAAATAAATTCCACTAATATTTAATACTATATATAAATATATATAAATATACACTTATAGAGACAAAAAAACACACATATGGCAGCTGCATCTGTTTGGGAGTTTAAATAAATATTGCAGTTTGACGAACTTCGGTGGTCCGCGCTCTTTCTTTGGGCCCTGGAAACTGGCTAATCGAGATGGAGTTTGGTTGGATATATATATATCCTTCGGTTTTAGCCCAGATTCGGACGTCGGCGCAACTTCTTTAGGGGCGGTGCGTGTTCTCTCCGGCAGGGCCACGCCGGTCACAATTTCTTACAAAAGACCGCCAAAGACGATACACACGAGACCGCACTCACTCTGGATTTTCTTGTGAAGATTTTTATTGCAAAAAGGCAATTGCCATGCCCTACGCGTTTTGGTCCAGTCACTCGGACCTTGATCACGTGAACAATTTATAATTTATAATTCATACAGCAGCATTGTTGTATTGTCTTATGCTCCTGAACACTATCTCATGGGTCTAGTACCCTTAAGTTTGGAGTTATTTATTAGTAAGTAAAATTTTAAAAACCTTAGAAATTCACACAAAAAAAAAAAAAAGGCTATAGGGATGTTATGGTTAGGCTCAAAATTTACACATACAAAACCATTGAAATTCAGCAGTTATAGTTAAAGTTATCTCAAGAAACTATAACTTGTGCCATAGGATAACTATAACTCGTGCCTCCTTCGTCATTTCTTTTAAGGTCGAGCCCTGGAGTCCCAGAGGCTGAATTAGGCCCGGGAGGGGGCCGCACGGCCCCCCCCTCCTGTATTCTTATTTGACCGTGCCCTGGGAAATGGAGTCCTCAGGGCTGTAATAGGCCTGAGGAGGGGAGCTGCACGCACCCCCCACCCCTTACTATAAAACATACTCCCTCCCCCCCGGGCTTGGCCCATCAGGGGGGCAAAGAAAAGCAAGCTTGGGCAACCGCACTTGCTTTTTTTTTCAATGTTGCTGCGTATTCGTGGATCCTCCTGTGCCCCTGTGGCATCCCACCAACAGGCCTAGGGGGTCAGGGTATTCCTTCCCTACCCCCTTCTTTTTTTTAACCTTTTTTCTTGGGACTCAGATGAGCCCGAGTCCCAAAATATCTGTAAACACTTCCTGTTGGAAGTTTTGGCAGCCAATCAAATCTCAGCATGTGATCTCTCGAATCCACAGAGGATTTGCTTCCTTAAATATGCAAATTTCTTTTTTCTTTAATAACTCCAAAACTACTGAATGGATTCAAACCAAATCACAAAAAGGGCTTTTTTGGACCAAATTTTATGTAATTCCGTCCAGGGGTTCAGCTTTAGTTGTGTCTAAAATCCCTATGGAAAATTGCATAGGAAAAACACATTTTGGGACACACCCTTTTTCTTGGTCCATCTTGACAAATCACCCTTAAACTTCCCAGACAGCAGCAGAGTGATTGGATAACTGCTTTTGAAAATTTTGTGAAGATTCGTTAAACGGCACCAAAGTCATTAGCAAAACAAAAAACGCTTTGTCTATGGGAATTAGGTCCTAACTATAACTACCTACTGGTGACCGCCAGTAGGTAATATGTATATATAATACACAATAAAACCATAAAAAATATAAACAATTCAATAAGAAAGAATATATTAATTAAAGTAGACAATAAATAAAATATTACAAAATTAAAATCCCCAAGAACACATTTACTATAAATACTATAAACATTAAAATAAATAAAAACATACAAATAAATAATATTAAATATATATATTTTTTAAATTAATGCTAAAAAATCTATTTGCCAATATTATGAAAACCATTGAAGTCTACTGAATATTAAATAAGCTATTTCCACTCTAGTTTATACAATAGTAGGGAGAGGGTTGGACTTCGGAGGGGTTAGATTTACTATTCCTATTCCAGTCACTGCAATAGTAGGGAAAGTGTTGGACTTCAGAAGGGTTACATTTATTATTCTCAATCCAGTCTAAGAAACAGTAGGGAAAGCGCTGGACTTCGAAGGGGTCAAATTTACTATTCCTACTCCAGTCTAAACTTTGAAGGTTTAAAGTTTACTATTCCCACTCAAAACAGTGCAACAATAGGGACAGTGTTGGACTTCAGAGGGGTAAAGTATACTATTACCACCCCGGTCTGAAAAACAGCAGGGAAAGCGGTGGATTTTGGAGGGGTTACATTTATTATTTCCACTCCAAACAGTGCAACAGTAGGTAAAGTGTTGGACTTCGGAGGAGTAAAATGTACTATTCCAACAGCAATCTGTGCAACAGTAGGGAAAGGGTTGGACTTTCGGAAGGGTTAAATTTTCTATTCCCACTCCAAACAATACATCACTAAAAAAAGAGTTGGACTTCAGAGGGTTTCAATTTAATATTCACACTCCAAAAAGGGCTACAGTAGGGAAAGCGTTGGATTTTTGAGGGGTAAAATGTACTATTCCCTCTTAAAACAGCGCATCAGTAGGGAAAATGTTGGACTTTGGAAGGATATAATTTACTATTCCCACTCCAGTCTGTGCAACAGTAGGGAAAGGGTTGGATTTCAGTGGGGTGAAATGTACTATTCCCACTCCAAACAGTGCAACAGTAGCAAAACTGTTGAATTGCAAATAGGTTAATTTTACTATTACTACTGCACTCTAAACAAGAGTAGGGAAAGTACTTCACTTGAAAACACATTGCATGTAAAAGTAACCCCATGAATGTACAAAAAATATTAAACACTTAATATAAAAATTATTAATTAACATGAACAATATTTAAATATGTATTTTAAAAACAATCAATTTACATAATTACCTATCAATAAAATAATTATCAATTAATAAATAAGTGTTATTCAATTATTCATTTTCGGAAAGTGGAGTATTATACGGTGTGGGGGTTAGACCTCACCATGTAATACTATCACAATACCCCAAAGATGGTCCTTGGATTCACACTAATAAATCCTTAGCTCATTCCTGGTAGAGCGGCAAAGAGCAGTCAGGCTTTACTAGAGAAACAAGTGTTAAGCATTTTAGAGTACCAACATGGACGATAAGTAATTGGCACGGTTTGAGAGAAATCCAACACCAATTTATAATAAAAGAGTGTATTTTTATCTTAATTTAGACACCAAACTGAACGCAATTGCACACATACAACAAGAGTTTTTGAAGCAATATTAAATCAGTGCACATGAATAATATAACATTGCGGTCAATGGGGAAAAAACACTAGTCACAATCGGTCACTTGCAGGTTGAGTTACGTGGAACCCTTAAAGCATGAGTACTCACAAACTTTCTCTTGGGGGCCAAATTTACAGTGTGGTTTGTGGCCGAGGCCGCACCGGTGGGGGCAAGGTCAGTGGGGGAGGGGGCGGGGCTAGAGCAAAAATAAAACTGTGACCATGAGGTTGAACACAGGCCCCTGCAGCGGACGCATTCGTCCACTGAGCCACCAGACCTGGCATACACACATCTATCTACCTATCTATCTCTATCTCTCTTTATATATCTATCTATCTATCTCTATCTCTTTCTCTCTCTCTCTATCCATCTCTCTCTCTCTATCCATCTATCTATCTCTCTCTCTATCTATCTCTCTATCTATCTCTATCTCTCTCTCTCTATCTATCTCTATCTCTCTCTCTATCTCTCTTTCTCTCCCTCTCTCTATCTATCTCTCTATATCTCTCTATCTCTCTCTCTCTATCTATCTCTCTCTCTCTCTATCCCTCTCTCTCTCTCTATCTGTCTCTGTCTCTATCTGTCTCTGTCTCTATCTGTCTCTGTATCTGTCTCTATCTGTATCTATCTGTCTCTGTCTCTATCTGTCTATGTCTCCATCTATCTCTGTCTCCATCTCTATCTGTCACTATCTGTCTCTGTCTCTATCTGTCTCTATCTGCCTTTGTCTCTATCTGTCTCTGTCTCTATCTGTCTCTGTCTGTCTCTGTCTCCATCTGTCTCTGACTGTCTCTGTCTGTCTCTGTCTGTCTGTCTCTGTCTCCATCTGTCCCTGTCTCTAGCTGTCTCTATCTGTTTTTGTCTGTCTGTCTGTCCCTGTCTGTCTCTGTCTGTGTCTGTCTCTGTCTGTGTCTGTCTCTATCTGTCTGTCTCTATCTGTCTCTGTCTCCACCTGTCTCTGTCTCCACCTGTCTCTGACTGTCTCTGTCTGTCTGTCTCTGTCTGTCTGTCTCTGTCTGTCTCTATCTCTATCTGTCTCTATCTCTGTCTCTATCTGTCTCCATCTGTCTCTGTCTCTATCTGTCTCTGTCTCCATCTGTCTCTGTCTCCATCTGTCTCTGTCTCTTTCTCTATCTGTCTCTATCTGCATTTGTCTCTATCTGTCTCTGTCTCTATCTGTCCCTGTCTCTATCTGTCTCTGTCTGTCTCTATCTGTCTCTGTCTGTCTCTATCTCTATCTGTCTCTATCTCTATCTGTTTCTGTCTCTATCTGTATCTGTATCTCTGTCTGTCTCTATCTGTACAGAAGGTGGATGAGAGGCAATATCAATTGATAACAAGTAATACACTGTAATATGTACAGAATAGAAAGACAATTAGTAGTCGTTGGTTGAGGTCTTTGTGTATCCTTTATTTCAAATGCGCCTGGTATGCGTTTGTTGGAAACAGCCAACGCGTTTCGCCCAAACGCGGGCTTCTTCAGGGCTAAAGTTGAGGCAATATATGTCTTGCACGAGTAGGTAAGTCATAAGTCGTGTTCAACGTGGTGTCTTCGTATAGAAGCGCAGAAAAGAAGATGAAGAGGCCTTAAGCCTAAGGGACCGCCAATAAGTCCAAGTCAATCGTGTATAATAAATCCAGTTGGAAGAACTAAGCAGCCAGTGACGCTTCCAAGGAAGCGAAAATTGCTCCTCATCCCGTTGAACACAGGACGTTATCCGGACACAGCTTGAATCTTTCAACACTTTAATCTACAAATTTTCGCTTCCTTGGAAGTGTCACTGGCTGCTTAGTTCTTCCAACTGGATTTATTATACACGATTGACTTGGACTTATTGGCGGTCCCTTAGGCTTAAGGCCTCTTCATCTTCTTTTCTGCGCTTCTATACGAAGACACCACGTTGAACACGACTTATGACTTACCTACTCGTGCAAGACATATATTGCCTCAACATATCCCTGAAGAAGCCCGTGTTTGGGCGAAACGCGTTGGCTGTTTCCAACAAACGCATACCAGGCGCATTTGAAATAAAGGATACACAAAGACCTCAACCAACGACTACCAATTGTCTTTCTATTCTGTACATATTACAGTGTATTACTTGTTATCAATTGATATTGTCTCTCATCCACCTTCTGTGCATGTTTTGATTTGTGATCAAGGGGCAGCTGATCACTTGAGGTGGGCAAGATCTCTACATCACGTGACTGACCTGGGTAGTGCAGTCTCTCATAACCCGGCTGCTTTCCCCTTTACTGTCTCTATCTGTCTCTGCCTCTATCTGTCTCTGTCCAAACAGGAAGCTTCCCAAAAGGCCCTTTTAAAAGTCAGCTGTGAAAGCGCTTACAGCGGACTTTTAAAGGGCCTTTTGGGAAGCTTTCCGACGGTGCCCTGACGTCACAGAGTCCGGCAGTAAACACAGGAGATGGCCACAGGAGCATAGTAGTGAATACCTATTTAATACGTATTCACTACGTATTCCCCTGCGGTCATCTTCTGTGCTTACTGCTGGCCTCACTGGAAACGTAGAAACTGCAAGGCAAGGTCCGTGGACCGCCAATGAAAGCATGCCGGGCCGCTGGCGGCCTTCGGGCCGTACTACGAGTACCACGGCCTTAGAGGGTTAAGGTCATGCGGGCCCCTGCACCAGGCCACAACAGTCAGATCAATTTTACCTAGCCTGTGGAGTCTGGGTGCAGAGTTGTCTTGCCTGTCGGTGGTGCTGAATGGGAGCCACGGGGATGATGGTTTTACCGCTTACATGGTGCTGCAAGAAACAGAATGAAAAAACACAACAGATACATAGCTGCTGACATCAGATGAAGATTGCATGGTGTTCTATGTAGATCCCAATGTCTAATGTTGGAGTTAGTTGACAGATTGGCGACCAACAAGTCTTAGCAGCGGTAAGCACAGCGAACTTCACTGGGTCCTGGGGAGTGAGGTAGTGGCCTGAAACTTTGTGGCAGGTGGGACTACAGCTCCCACAATGCACTGGACGACCTGGATTTGGGCGATCCTACGGAAGGCCCGATGGCCAGTGATTCTTCGGATCCGGTGAGTGTTTTTACCTGCAGTTTGCAGGGGACTAGTGCTACTAGTTCAGGGAAGTCTGAGAGTGCTTCTGGGTCCCACAGGGGTCCCTCTCTCAGGAAGTGCTGAGTTTTAGCCAAGGACGACGCTCAATCACTCAGGTCCACGTCTGTTGCCACAGGGACAAAGTATCCCTCTTTGCTTTGGTGCTGTGGGCAAAGTCCTGTTGTCGGTCTCTTCTTGGTCCTTCCTTGATGCAGGTGGTTCAGATCTGAGGTTCTAGTGTCAGGAGGGTCCCTTAATCCTAGATTTAGGGAGGTTAGGGGTGTGGGAGCCAATAGGCAGCTTGTCCCTGCAGCTGGTCTGCCCCTGAAGTGACAACATCCGGGGTGTAAATCACCTTTTCTACCCAGAACCCTCTATTCTGCCATTTCTAAAGATTTCAGTAATCAAACTGTGGTGTAGAGGCCAGGCTGCTCACCCTGGAGGTGTGGCTCGCCTTCTGGGGGTGTACACCGCCTTGTATAGCTAATTTCCCACCTGCCCGGGTGCAAATGTGCCTAGGGCAGGTGGAGGGCTGTTTCCTCCACTGGGAGTCAGCCCTGATGCATATCAGAAGTGGTGCTTCCTTTGAAACTCACCACTTGATGTACCACTTCACTAGCCTGCTTGGGAGGAGGGAGGTGTGACCTCCTTCCTGCCCAAACCTTTGTTCCTGACTCCTGTGAATGATCACACTGCATGGCAGGAGGTGTGAATTCTGTCTTGGCAGCAGCAGATGCAGGAAAGTGCAGGCTGGCCAGTCAGAGCACATAAAAGCTGGGGCAACCAGGTAGGCAACCTCTAAGGTTGCCACCTGGGTGCATGCCATATCACCCAGGGCACGAGATTCATGTCAGGGGTGAGAAGGCACCTTCTTTGATACCAAACATGAAGTATTTCGGCAGTACCATAATGGAGCTGCCAACCTTGAGAATGCCCTAGTGGCAACCCATGTTATCCGATGGACATTAACAATTCCTTAACTACGGGAATATTTCCAGAAGTCCTAAAAAAGGTTTAAATACTCCTATTACTAAAGAAAACAAACCTGGACCCGCTTAACCCCGACAACTACAGACCAATTACAAATTACACTCTCCTGGGAAAACTGATAGTAAGAGCAGCATTCGCCCATATGTCACAATTCATTGAAGATAATTCCATACTTTCAGACTTCCAAACAGGATTCCATCCAGGAAGAGGCAAAGAATCTGTCCTCATTGCCATCTGGGATGACCTTAAGAACACAGTTGACTGCAACGGGGTTGCTGCACTACTTCTCTTGGACCTCTCAGCCGCCTTTGACACGGTTGACCATGACACTCTAATACAAAGAGACTACGAAGCTGGCATAGAGGGGACTGCTCTCGACTGAATCACATCCTACCTTCAAAACAGAACCAATGTCATCCATACCCCCTTTCTCTTCCAAAACGTACTTCACAAAAGGAGGGGTCCCTCAAGGCTCTATCCATCTCACTAATGCTTTTCAACATCTATATGAAGTCATTACTGTCACTAATCAATCAATTTCACCTCAAATGCTATAACTATGCAGATGACACACAAATACTCTTTAAACTGGAAAGCCCCAAAGACATTGGAAACTCACAACTTTTCAGTTGCCTCAGAGCCGTTGATCAGTGAATGACATGGAGCCATTGCAAATTGAATGCTTCCAAAAAAGAAATATTCACATGTGGTGATTGGAAAAATGATGACCCACTCACCACCTGGCCTGACGATCTGGGAACACCGCCTAAAGCATCTAAGAAAGTAAGAAAGCTTGGAATAACCATGGACTCCAAGTTATCAATGAATGCCCAAGTGGACAAACTAGTAAGATCCAGCTTCGTTACTATAAAAACTTTGCGACGCATTTTCCCCCACATGCGATCTCCCCAGAAGGTCCAGGCTACTATCTCTCTTGTTCTGTCAAAACTCGATTATGGCAATAGCCTCTACCACGGATCATCTGTAACAACTATGAAAAGACTACAACGGATTCAGAACTCTACTGCCAGACTACTCTTACATACAAAGCCACAAGCCTACATTTCCTCTGCCTTGAGGGCCCTGTATTGGTTACCGGATTCCAGAAGATCCACCTTCAAGTTGCTTTGCATCACCCACAAAGTGATACATGGAACAGGGCAGTTCTTCATCAGGAAAAAATCACCAAACACATTCACCAAAGAAACCTCTGCTCTAGATTGGCACCTTGCCTAAAGATCTCACCATACAAGAAAAAAAACCATAGGTGGCACATTCTTCTCTGTTCAAGCATCCAAACTATGGAACTCTACTCCCAAACATAAGATCCATGGATAACTACCTTATCTTCAGAAGACTACTCAAGAGGTGGCTCTTCCCGACATAACCACCATACTAAAACATAAATATACAGCACATCCCTGTGCATATAAGCAGGTATTTGGTTTATATATGTGTACCTAGATATGTGTATTCCTTTCTATAAATGTGTATAATAATCTTGTTTATAAAGATATAGATTTTCATTAGTTCAGCTTAACAAATGTACATATTACTTATGGTTATATTTTTCTATGTTTAACATGTATACAGGTCACTGCATAAATAAGTAAATTTTTATAATACCTATTCATCTACAATTGTGCCACTATTATATATATATATATATATATATATATATATATATATATATATATATATATATATATATATATAGCTTAAAGTACAGCAACACTTGAAAGTCTGAGTTTATTTAATACAACTTAAATCTAAGTATATTACCTTACTTATACATACATACCTCCCATGTACTTATGTATCTTTATATTTATTACTTTACTCCTAATTCAGCATCTCCAATGCACTACCCTATATCTCACCCCATACCTCTCTCAATATATCCTCTACCTCCACTCTCTGAATACTATGATCCCCAAAATAACCCTTCCTAGACTCTTCCCTTCTCTACCCTTACTAAAATCCCCAGAATAACCCTTTCTAGACTCTTCCTTTCTTTACCCCTCCCTTGCGTCATCTCAAACCTCTTTTACTATTCAGATTTTCCAAAAAAGCCTTTCTAATCCCTTCCCTCTGACTCTTCCTACCCCTTCTCATCCCAAACCTGCTCCTGCTGCTAGGATCTCCAAATAAACACTTTGTAGACCCTTCCCTCTTCTATCTCTCCACTATCCTTTTGAATCCAACTAACAGACTCACATGTCCACCGCTCAAATTAATTTCAGATTTTCATATACCAATTCACCACTAATCCTGTTTGGGTTCTGGAGTAGCGTACTACTCCTGGAAAAGCACTTTGATGCCTTATCAGGGGTACCAAGTGTTATATAAATGCAAACTCCTCCCTTTTCTATCACTCCACTATCCTTTTCAACCCAAATAACAGACTCACATGTCCACCTCTCAAATTTATTTAATATTTTCCAATACAAGTTCGCCACTAATCCTTTTTGGGTTCCGGAGTAGCGTGCTACTCGCCAAAAAGCGCTTCAACACCTTGTCATGGGTAGTAAGCGCTATATAAATGCAATTACAATATAGGCTTGCACTTAGATGTCCTCACCTTTAATATACTGCACCCTGCCTGCTAGGCTTTGGAGGCCTACCTTAGGAGTGCCTGACATATATTAAAGATAGTGCATTTGACTGTGCCGCACATGGTGAGGGCACAGTCGAATTCGAGCAGTTTGCACTGCTTTTGCAGTCTGCAACGGCAGACCTGATATCAGTAGTTTGCTGGGGTCATCCAGGGTGGCACAAACCTGTGCTGCAGCCCTGGGGACTCCTTTACCACCTATGCCCGAGCAACCTTGGTACCATACACTAGGGACTTATAAAGGGGTATAGTCATTGCCAATTAGGGATCACCAAGTCAAACATAACAGTCTTGGGAGAGAGCACAGGCACTGGAGTCTGGGCAGTAGACTCCTGTGCACTATCAGAGTCATAACCATCAGCATTGGAGCAAAAATTGGGGAGGGGGGGTGACCATAAAAAAGAGCACATTCTTACATTAATTAAGTAATTACCCACCCTATAGCCCCACAAACCTAGCAGCCCACACCTAAAACATAACTAAAAAAGTAATGATTCCATAACTTACACATTTAAAATCAATTAAATCATGAATTAACAATTGATAATTAAATGTTAATTAATTATTACTTAATTAACTTCTGAGCCTTGACCCCCTACAAACCTAGCATCCCACAATTAAAATATAATTAAAATACATATTTCATAATTTACAAATTTAGAAATTCAATTAAATCATACATTTACAAATAATAATTAATAATGAATTAATTATTACTTACTTAACTTACTGCCCTATACCCCTACAACCTTAGCATCCCACAACTAGTATATCAGTGAAATAAATCAGTATTCCATATTTTCCATAATAAAAAAATAACTAATTAATGAATAATTAATAATGAATTGTTAATTATATGTTGTTATTGACTTCCCACCCTACAAGCTTAGCAGTCCGCAACTAAAATATAAGTAAAATTAATAAGTATTCCATCAATTACATAATTAAAAATCTATTAAATTATTAATATTCAAAGTAAATTTTCACTCAAAATTGTGCATTAAAAAAAATTCAACAGTGCAATATCGTTTTAGCAGTAAAGCTGCATGTCTGTGCAAATTTAGAGGTCATTTCAATGAAAAATGTGCTGTCTGTAAATATCAATGCATCACGGCACAATGCTTTAGTAATATTTGTTTGACAGTGTGTTCAAAAAGGCCCCACCGGCTACATACCACATCCTTATCACACTTGTGCTGAATACATTTGCTACACTTTGGGTGAAGCTTGTTTTTTTCATAATCCTTATGACTTCAGTGATGTAACATTGATGTTAGCACCCCCATTCTGAACATTGTAAACAAATCCTTACAAGTGTTAACAAGCAGGACTCTAGGTGAACCTTTCAATATTTTTTGCTGCTGTTTTTTTACTTCACAAAGCATTACGACAGAGAATGTGCTCACTATATGTGATCATACACAATCATCCCACTTGCGTATGACTTTCACATATGAATTGAGAAATATGGATGTGATCTAATGGCCAGAACTGTCGACTTTGGATCTGGGGACCAGGTTTGAATCTAGTTGTTGGCTTTTGGAAAATCACTTAATCTCCTGTGCTTAAAATAAAATGAATCTGACCTTATGCAATGTAATCTGGTGCTCATGTAAAGTGCTCCAATTCCCTTGGGCAGTGTTTGTGCTGTATAACACAGCAATGTAAAGATTCAAAATTCACCAACAGGCCTTGTTTTAACACAAAAGTGCTCATAAGGCTTTTCCCCATGCTCTGCTGCAGAAGGGTTTTTTCAAATTTGCTAAAATCACTGGTATCAAAGTCAAGATTTTTCAAAAGCCTTGTGATTTCAGTGAACAGATGCCACAGGCCAGCACCCCACTCTGAAAAGTGTTCCAGGTTCAGTGCTCTTCACCATCTGCCACTTTTATGGGCAGATAAATATCTTGGTCACAGTCCAAAAAAGACATATCGAAGGGCGTGGTCAAGGTTGTGGCATTCACAAACAATTGGTGTTAGAGAGGAACACAAAAAGATTGTAAACAGTGTGTTCTTTTGGTTATTCGCAGCATTTTGAAAGCGTGTCTGTTATTACATTAAAAGATCGCCCCCACCTCATGTCCATTAAAGCTAGGTGAGTCGTGACAGTTGGTTGTTCTAAAAATTGACTTGTGGTTCTAAAACGTTTGGGGACCACTAGTGTAACCAATTATCACTAAACAACTGACCTGGGCCCGGAATGAGCTCTGAATAGCAACCAGTCACCTCTCCTCGACCTGGGCCTGGCTTACACTCTGCGGCTGTCCGCGGCCCCCGCAGGGGGCCACCTCAGCAGGGCGGCCCTTTAGTGCAATTTTTGGCACTGCCCACCCACTCTAGTCTTTGGAGGGGTTCTGTGGAGCCCTCTAGATAGGTCGCCTCTGTGACGTCCTTCCGGTGCGACAAGGGGGGGGAGGGCATATATGCCTCCTCTGCCCCTCCTGGCGGTCTCTGTTCGCCAGCCACGCCGTCTCAACTGGTTGTCTCGCGTCGTGATTTATCGTTGGGAACCACGCCGTGTATCGTCGCGTTCGTGATCCCCTGCAGGGCAGTTGGCGGTGAGTCCTTGCCCCCTTTTAAGGGTGCCAATGGGCATGAGTGGGCTGTAGTCCTGCCACCGTATTTTCCGCTCGGGGCATGCTGGCGGGCCCCTGGTCTGACACTGGTTCTTTTGCGGGCATTGATAACCCCGGGACGTGCTGCGGGGGTGCTCGGTAATGTGAGACTGATTGCGGCCGTACCGGGGTCGTAGCTAAAAGGCGACCTGGTCAGTAAGAGGATGCGGCGCCGCCATAGGTGGGCGCTGCGCCTGTATGTGGGGGCGGCGTAATGGTGGTTATGGCAGAAGGGTGCTGCAGGGGATTAGGCGCGCTGGTATGCAGCAAAGAGGCGCCGGGAGTGTCTGCGGCTGTCGTGAATTAAGTGCAGTTCGCGTTCCCTTGGTAATGTAGAAGCCACGTCAACGGTCTCTAGTGGTTTTTCTGCTGTTTGCCGGTCGTCAGGTCACATCGTTTGTCGAGGCGCGTTTACTCCGGGTACTCTTGCTGGAGAGGAAGAGTGGTGATTGAACACTGCTTTTACTGTTAATCCGCGCTAAGGCAGAGGATGGCCGAGTGGTCTGAGGCGCTGCGTTCAGGTCGCAGTCTCCTCGGGAGGCTTGGGTTCGGATCCCGCTTCTGGCAGTATATATATTTTTCTGCTTGTAAGGAGAATTTCGGGACAATTTGTCTTCCGTTGTGGCCTAATAAAATTGATGACCCTGTTCGATATGCGTGGTATTTGGTTACACTCTGGAATTTATCACGGTGGCCTTAATTGTAAATGTCCTTCTGTAACGAAGCTGGTGCTCATGCAACGGTCTACGATACCCGATGTCCCGGGTCTAGTTCGCACTATGTAAAGTTGCGGGGTTTGAGGTGAGTGTGCACCCTCCCCCCACATCCACTAGCCGCGTTTGGGCACCATGACCGTTATCGGCTCCCTGGGAGCCAGGCCAAGCGGGAGTTGGCGGCGGGAAGCATGTGTGGATGGGGCGGAGGATCGGGTGGTAGGGGGTTTTGGTCCACGGCGAACATCCTCGGCTGGCGCACGGAGTGCGCGGCCCTGGTTCTTTCATGCCTCAGTTTGAGGAGGCTGACCACGTGGCGCTCCCCCCCCCCCGCACCGAGTGGGTTGCGACCCGTTGCTAGCTGGAGGATTGTTGCCGGGCGGGGGCTCACGGGATGTGATGAAGGTGGGGGTTTATTGGGGGGCCATGATGCGAGCGCGGTCTCACGCTTCGGCGCCGTTCATTGCCGGTTATGAGATGCTAGAGGTTTCACCATCAGTGTGAGCATTTGTTGTGTCCATGGCCAAAAGGGGGCTCGGTGGTGCTCAAACGTGAGCAGACTCCCACGGCCTCGTGAGTCAATTTGTTTCTAGCTTGTGCAGGGGCGGCGGCCTGGGAATAAGCACGGCCTCCGCCATCTAGGGAGATTAATGTGGTTTGTTGTGCAGTGTGCATAGCCAGCTCGCCTGGCTCCGTGGTGTTTTCAACCTTATGCATCGCGGTAGCTTTTGATCTGCGGTAGCGCTTGGTGCGAGGAATACCACATTGGACCGTGGTCAAGGTGCTGCTTTGTTGTATGCTTTGTATGCTGCGCAGATGTTAGTTGAAGCGATTGGAGCGCTCGGCCGTCCAAGTGCGGGCCCCCCCCCCTCCTTAACCTATTTGTTGCGAGGGCCAGCCCAGCCTGGTGCCATGGTCAGGTTGCACCCGGTGCACCGCCTAGATGTTGATATGCGGTGGCGCGGAGTGTGGTGTGTGCTGGTCGGTCCGAGACGGGGATGCTTTAGGGTGCCTGTACAGCAGTGTGGCAAGAGTGTGGGTCACCCGGCCGTCCGGCAACGAAGGGATTGAATGAGGGGCAACGTGATGACGACCGCCATGCACCCAGCAGACATGGGGATCTGTCTCCGGCCCGCTTCCGGGTTGGATGGGTACCGGAGGGTGGGATCGTCCAGACTGGAGAGCCTGTCTACTGTGCCAGCTATTCACAAGCAGGTTTAAGGTTTTAATCTTTCCTTCTGATCAACATGGGCTTAGGATTCGTACCAAGCGGAGCCGGTGCTTTGTCTTTGCAAGCCAAGTTGTGCATCGTGCTATCAGGCGTCCTTTAGATGCAAGTGAATGATGCGAGGCTGACAGATCAAGCGACTGCGCGCAGGTGCGTGGGGAAGCTCCATATTTGGACCACTCCTTCCTTGTCCTGGTGGTACCAACTAGCCTTTGGGACTTTGAGTTAGTAAGGTGCTAAGGCCACTCGGTGGCACTTTGGCTACTTTGTTGAACGGGGATAGAACGTTTCGGTATGTTCTTTTATTTCATTTTGGAACTAATTTTAGGTCTTGTCTTTCATATAACCAATTTCAGACCTCCGCGTGCGGCGGGGACATGAGAAAGCAGATCCTCAAAAAAAAAAAAATATATATATATATATATATAAACTGTTGCCAGTGCCGCAAGGGGCATTCACGCAGTTACAGTGAATGGGACAATTAAACTGCCCCATGGAGAATGCTGTTTCAGTCCCTTAGAGGGGACAACATTTACGAGGTAACATGGACAAGTTTCAAAGCTGGGGGCCAGAACACTAGGTTTATGAGGGCCAACTTGTGCTGTTGGGCTACTTTTGCAGACAGAGGCCAAGGCATACTGAGCTATAATGGTGGCGTATTTCAACTTATGCAAATAGAAGCACTGATTAGCCAATAGATGGGCTTGTTGTAGGCAGTGCTCCTTTTGTAGGAAATATAGGGATGCAATGACTGTGCTGAATATGTAATGTAACTGGCGCCCATGTATAGCGTTTCAATACCTCTGCATTCAGATAGACGTTACATTTGTATAAGTAATATGTAATTCTATGCGCGTTAGATTAACGCTATGAATGGCGGATCGGTCAGGCTTTTCAGGGAGCGGAATACCTAGTAAATGCGCAGTGTGACGGTCTGAATGCCATAGTCATTGCCTGAGCAAGCTGGGTAGCCCGGCAGATTAGTTTTAACTCTTAAACAATCCCTGAAGCTTGCTCAGGGCTCCCTCAGCTCTGTTGGTGTCTTTTATATTGGCCAGGCCCTTCTGGAACACTTCACCGCTGTGTCCGGGACCAGGTAGAAGGTGAACTCATCGCTTTCCGGACCCATGCTAAGCAAAGAGTTAAAGCTTAAGTGTTGAGGGTGATATAATGTTCCCTGGCCTTTCTGAAGGGCTCCATAGGGTAGGATGACCCAGCTGCAAGGAGCAGCTAGGGTAGTTTACGTGTGCATCATCGACCAGAAGCCAAGTATGCATCGCGGGGTTGTGCTCACACTAAACTGGGCCAAGATCACACAAAGCATAGGATGAGAGTGCGGTGTCAGTCATATATGGCGATTTATGAGAATATGCCAGAGGTAGCGACTATGACATCACAGACTTGATTTCATTTTGCGTTGCGGGCGTCTGCCTTGGCAGTAACCGGACAGGGTGCCCTGGGTGGGGCAAAACAATATATCAGTTTAGGGTTGATTATTGGTGCGTTAAACCAATTTGCACGGCCAGGGTGCCACAAAGTGGGAAGGCCACTTGGGGGCAGTGTTCCTCACTTTGGCTGCACATGTATGAATAATGTCTTCATTCACTAATATCAATAATGGGCATCGCTCCATCCTTCTCAGCAAGGTAGACCAAAGCGGTTTGATATGTCCTTTGACTTTGATGAGCGATTCATTCAATGCTTTTCTTTCAAAGAACTATTCTCGCCAAATTTTAATTCAGTAGTTTGGATGGCGCCTATGTTGGCACATTAAATTTACACTGCCTCTGGGATAAGCCAAAGTCTCTGCCTAACCACCTAAGGGGTGGTCAGGTGTCAGCCTAAGCGTGTGCTCCCTTCTCCCGACTAGAGAGGTGGGTTCGGCCAGGCGTAGGTGCATACCCCAGCCAACCAGAAACTCCATTTACAACATTAGTAGAGAATGCCTAGGAGTGGTTTGCAGTCCATTCGCAACCGCCCCACAGGGCGAATGTTTTAGGCCACAAGGTTTGTGGAGGGCTCTTGTGTGGGAGCCTGGTGAAGAGCTACGGTCAGGCTAGGATGTCTCGTGCTGACCTAGTGAGTTATGTAATCCCTGTGATGTCATGAGGTTTGGTGGCACAGGATAATAGGGGCAGATGATACTAAGTCTCTCTTGTATGGACGATACGAAGGCTAATCAAAGAATTGTGTGGGAGCCTGGTGAAGAGCTAAGGTCAGGCTAGGATGTCTCGTACTTTCACCGCACTGTTGAGTCCCAGTCACGAGCGGATTCCAGCAGGGTCAGATGGCGGTGGGTCAGGAAGGCCAAGGCATCAGTAGCACTGAGCGGCTTACAGTCTGAGGCGGTATCCTATTAGTGACTAAGGTGAGGCAGTGGATAGTGTTGCAAGCATGCGCTCAGAGATGGGTCCTTCGATACCATTATTAACCTTAAGCTCGTCAGTGTACAAGCCAAGGAATGGCAGCATGCCCCCGGGTGCTGGGGATGGTTTGTTGGTGGGCAGCTTGTCATGTTTGCCGCAAGCTTGCACTTGCTGCGGTTTACGCAGAGTTGGGGGCAGGTTAGCATCCCCACCTGGTTTCCGCAGGGTTGATGTGTCTTCGGTCAGTATGATCAAGTAGAGCCATTATCGATTGGCGTAGCTGGACATAGGAATGCCAGGCTGGAATCCAAGGGATTATAGAGCAAGTGTTCCGTGTTCTGAGCCTAGTATATGCAGGCGTGAGTGAGAATGGTAGCCGCCAGTCCAATCTTGCATCACTCTAAATTCAGGAGAATAGGCATTTGTTTAAGTGTGAAATAGGCCCCACACAGAGCTCAGAGGGACCATTCACCTAGGCTAACCGGGACTGTGCAAACTAGTATGAGCTGGGTCGTACGCTGGGACCAAAAACCCCCTTCACCAAGCTGCTGGGCATTATGCCGCCAGGGTCGTTGAAGGACAGGCAAGGGCATTAATGGGCCATATTTAGCAACAGGGTCAGCTGCGGGGTGGACTGTCAGTTGTCACTCCACGAAAGGGTGCGGTGGTGCTAATAGTGGGCACAAACATTACCCTTCCAAACCAGATGTGACACTATTAGGAGGTTCACTAGGGTTTAGCAATCAAGAAGGTTGGTGCAAACTGGCCAACTGGGCGCAGTAAGTGCATCCTAGAACCAAGGGTAGGCTCCATGTTGCTCCGTTAAGCTCTAATGCCCCGCCTGGAGAGCGGGACCATCCAGGCGGGTTGGGGACGCTGGAGCCAACATAGGGTGCTGCTGTCCCAACAATTGGGGAAACAAAGTATGGGGGGTGCCTAGTTGCTCCCAGCACAGCACATTAAGGTGGGCACAAACCGGGATGTTACCCATTTAATGTCGCGGCTGCACACGGGGTTAGCAGTTAAGCAAAGGGAAGTCCCCTCAGCAGGAGCTGAACAGGTGTAATTCTGTAAGTTAAGCAAGCCAAAGGGTCCAGTGCAAATACCTGGGCAACTGCATCAGAGTAGGGGCACCTTGCTCGATGGGCAGGTTTTGGGTTGCTTCAAGTTAGCACAATATTCTCCGCCCTGACAGCCCCAGCAGATAGGCTGGTTGTGGAAACGGTCATCTAGCAAGGGTGATGCTGTCCCACAACTTTGTGGAAAATGGTGTTATAGCACTTTAAATACGGGAGGATTTAAACTAAAGGTTGCAGGAGGGGGAGCCTACATTAGCCCCAAGGGTAACGTCAGGCACCATATTGCAGACAGTGCGCACTGTATTAATGCAGACATGTTAACTAAGCTGTTATGCCTAGGGGGTTTCACCACAGAGGGAACTGAGCAGGCGAAATTCCCATAAGGAATAAGGGATGCATGGCAAGGGCAGGAGGGCACCCCCGATCATTGGCACATACTTCCAGTTATGACCATGCCCATGCGTCATGATTTAGAAAGCAGAGGGACAGTGCAAACGTTAAGCACATTTCTCCTCGCCCGAATAGCCAAAGTAGGCAGGCGGGGTGGGGAGCGGTTACCTAACCAGTGGGCTGCTGTCCCATAGATGGGGACACAGGTGTTCAGGCACACACGGTGCTAGTAGGACGGCAGCTAGGTGAGATCAGCAAATAGATGGGGCAATGTGAGCCATGGTGTCTGAACGCGGCCCGCCCAGAGTTGGCACGGGGCTGGGTCATGTGAGGCAGTGGAACGTTCCCGCAGGAGGGGATTAGTTCTTGGCACAGGTTCACAGGCCAGAAGGGCCTTTGGTTTCATCAGAAACTAGCTGATCCAGGCTAACGTCAAGGTCTATTGTGATATTGATGGGGCCCATCTATCACCAGTAGGGAGGGATCCCTTTCCTTTAGATTTGCAGGAGCCCTGGAAATGAGCTGTTTTTGTGAGAAATGAGCTGTTTGGTGAGATCAGCAACTACATGGGTCAATGTAACTCTGGCGGTCCGAGATGATCCCCCGCAGAGGTGGCACAGAGCTAAGTCAGAGGAGGCCGTTGAACATCCCTGTAAGAGTGAACAGTTCATGGCGTAAGTCCTGGACCAGAGACTAGATGATCCAGGCTAATGTTAAAGGCTACTTTACTAAAGATGGGGTCCATTGCCACCATGCCATCCAGGCGTACGCCTAGGTTAGGTTGACTAACTTGGGGTGCAATTGTAACAGGTGGGCATGGATACTTTCCACTGGACATGCACGAAGCCTTAGAAAGCAGGTTGCAGGTCGGAAATGAGCTGTTTTGGTGGGGGCTCTCGCGGCGACGGGAGCCGCCTCCAGAGCTGTGGCGGAGTTACAGGGCGATCTGGAAGCAGACTGGTACAGTAAGGGTACCTCTGCGGCAGACCGGTACAGTAAGGGTACCTCTGCGCGGCACAGTAGGGGTGCCAGAGCCAAAGACCAGGAGCCTCAGGGCAGGTTCCTGGAAAACCGCGACGGCGCCCCGTTAGTCCTTCGGGCGGTTGGGGGCCTGACCAACTGGGGGTTTGCCCTGCTACGCTCCACCCTGAAAAGGGCGTGAGTAGAACAGACCAACGTGTCACGTGATCCGGAAGAGGATCATCAAAGGTAGCACTGACGGGGTGCCCCACAGTGCTGGCTCACCAGGCGGGCGGGGGCATCATAGGTTGGTACAGCTGCCCCGCCCTTGGATCGCCCGTAAGATAACCCACATATTGCATACTCCTGTATGGAATAAACCTGCAGCAATATTTTCCCACTACAAAGTTGTCTTGTGTATTTATTCATTCTTGCATGCTCAGACGGGGGGGTGGGAGAAGTTGCCGATAATGGCACTATGCGGCTGTCCGCGGACCCCGCAGGGGGCCACGTCAGCAGGGTGGCCCTTTAGTGCCATTTTGGCACTGCCCACCCACTCTAGTCTTTGGAGGGTTCTGTGGAGCCCTCTAGCTAGGTCGCCTCTGTGACGTCCTTCCGGTGCGACAAGGGGGAGGGCATATATGCCTCCTCTGCCCCTCCTGGAGGTCTCTGTTCGCCAGCCACGCCCGTCTCCCACCCCACCTCTTACCCGGCGTCCTGGCTGGTGGACAGAGTACTCTGAATGCTTTAATGTTTTCCTTTTGTGTTGCAGGCGGAGTTACAGGGCGATCTGGAAGCAGACTGGTACAGTAAGGGTACCTCTGTGGCAGACCGGTACAGTAAGGGTACCTCTGCGCGGCACAGTAGGGGTGCCAGAGCCAAAGACCAGGAGCCTCAGGGCAGGTTCCTGGAAAACCGCGACGGCGCCCGTTAGTCCTTCGGGCGGTTGGGGGCCTGACCAACCGGGGGTTTGCCCTGTTACGCTCCGCCCTGAAAAGGGCGTGAGTAGAACAGACCAACGTGTCACGTGATCCGGAAGAGGATCATCAAAGGTAGCACTGACGGGGTGCCCCACAGTGCTGGCTCACCAGGCGGGCGGGGGCAGCATAGGTTGGTACAGCTGCCCCGCCCTTGGATCGCCCGTAAGATAACCCACATATTGCATACTCCTGTATGGAATAAACCTGCAGCAATATTTTCCCACTACAAAGTTGTCTTGTGTATTTATTCATTCTTGCATGCTCAGACGGGGGTGGGAGAAGTTGCCGATAATGGCACTATGAGTGGTTGCTGAGTTCAAACCACCACTCTGAGGTGCAGCGCCTCGTCGTGCATATACGGAGCTAGCTTCACTATGCATGCATAATGCATGTGACGTAGCATTTGGGGACACCAGAATTAAAATGCATTATACTAACCTGGGTAGTGTGGTACTTAACAGAGCTGTAAAACTTGTTCTCTGGGAATGTGTGAGCAAGAGTCCACCCATCAAACCCTATTGCTGTCTTATTGCTCGGTGACCTTTTCCTGACCACTTCCTGCACCTTCCTTCCCTTCTCAGGAAGTAGTCACTGTCCATTGTGGTCGAGCGACTTCCAGTCTCAGACCCGGTGAAGTATCCTAGCTCCTACTCTGCAGGAGTGTAGTGCCTTCAAAATAGGGCAGGACAAAAGCTTGCCTTCTCAGCGTGACTTGGCATTTGCGCCGTCTCAACCGTTCTCCGCGCCTTTGTGATTCATGGCAGGCTCGTGACCCGCCTCCAGGAGGCGCTGTTGCTTTTTCTTAACGCCTGTTTTCTGACGTCAGAGTGCTTTCTGCTGGGCCCTGGGAAGGGTGCTATTGTCTGTAGTACACTACGCAATGAAAAGAAACAATATAGCCACCTCTCTCTTTCTCTCTTCCTTTCGCCTCCTCTCTCGCTGTCCGTCTAATGCTGACACTCTCTCTAGCTCCCTTCTTCTCACTGTTCTTCTTTGCTCTCCCCATCTCCCTCTTGCTCCCCTTCTCTGTCTGCTTCTCGTCTCTCTCTGATACTTGAAGCCTGTTTTACTCCTCTTTAAGCTATGTTTTCTGGGCGCTGCCATTAACTAGAGAATTTCCCATGATACATTTTCCACTGTTTCCGTTCATTCATTTTAAGAATTCTATTAATGCCTTGGCCAGAATCCTGGAAACACAAAACAGATTTGGACTGGGCAGCAGCAGTGACTAACTTGACTAACGCGGGCAAACCCTCTCTACACAGTGGTAGGCACACAGCCTGTCACACAGAAAAGTAATCCGAACTCCACAATGGTAGCATGGCAATGAATCAGTTTTTTTGGGATAATCCTGATTTCCACACCTACAGATCTCTTCTTAACAGTTGCTAAATTTGCTATGTTGCATTAATAAAATTAAGACTCCTCTTTTGATGGAATTTGGAATGCCGCATTAATACAATTAAAAACCTTGACACAGTGATATCACCACCAAGCACATAGGCTGTAACTGTGTTCTGTTCAAGAAAAGATGAACCATTCTGGAACCATGGTACCAGCATGAGAGAAGTGCTGGGATTGGCCTGAGCGTGCTTGTTTTTCACTCCAAAGGGGACTTGGAGCCTAGGCCTGCTGTTCTCTCCACCCGGCAATGCAGCTCGTGTGGGAGAGATGTCAATGCGCATGACGGTTTGGCCGTCCTAAGACAGCCGGCCAAACCGTCATATGCATTGAGAGCAGTGCTGCCCACCACTCCCCTTCTGTGCCTGTCATGGTATGGCCCCACCCCTCAAAGACTTGGCTCCATCCAGAGGAAAAATAAAATGATAATAATACTGTTTTATTACCATTTTATTTTTCCTTTCACTCAGCTGACCAGCGGGGGTGTCGGGGTGTGTGGGCCATAGCGGAGGAGCAGCCGCTGGTGGAAAGTGCTTTTGTGACACAAAGTTTGGGACAACTGACGTGAAGACATCTGAAATTTGAAGCAAATATAGACTGAAGAAAGAGAGAAACTATAACTGCATTATCATTTTTTCGATAATATATTTCCTTGTTTGCCTCCAGCTACTAAATTGACTAAAGTTCGGTAGTAACCAGAGAGAGATGGAGCGAGGGAGAAGAAGGTGAAGTAGCTTAGGGAACAAGGGTGGCCTTTGCTCAGATATTGCCCCATGTGAAAAACAAATTGACGCCCTTCCTGATCCTCTGAGACAAATTGGAGATGAGAGGCCAGAGGAGGTATGAGGGGTACAGTGTGAAGGAGAGAGGGAAAGGAGGGGGATAAGGGAAGGTAGGAGAAAGATCTCTGGAGAACCGGAAGATCATGAAGAAGCGCTAGAGGTCTGGAATTAAAAATAATGATTTAAAGCAATTTGCTAGGTAAGCTGAATGCGGCCCCCTGAAACAAGATGCCCTTGGCTTGTGCCCAGCTCGCCCATGCATAAAGCCTGCCCTGTTCGGGAATAAGAGGGACACAGGAGAGCTTAGGCGGTTATTGTGAATAGATTTTAATTATTGATTTTGTAGGCCTTTACAGTATTGCAGAAGATCTTTAGAGCATCTCAGATCAACTGGAAGTGAAGTCCAAATGGAGGGGGGCAGCTCCAGAGACATATTGTTTGACAGCCTTTCGAAATTTCAAATGTTTGTTGCCTAACTTGTCAATGCTTCTTGCGTTCTTGTTTCCCCTGACCATTTTAGAGTGTTCTGAGGTTTTCGAGGTGTTGATTGAGTATGGGCTTAAATGTGATACATGGCATCTTGAATGTTATCCTAGTTTCACGTGGAAGCCATTGTTGGTCTTTTAGCACTTGAGAACTTGTGGTAGGGAATCAAACTTTCTGGCTCTGAAAATCATTCTTGCTGGAGAATGGCATTCACGGGAGCTAAAGAGATGCAGGGGATATTGCAAGCATGGACTTGCCATAGTCCAAGATCACAACAACTATAGCCTGTTCTGCTGTGCTGAAGTCCTTAAGAAGCAATAGAGGTCTGAGCTTCTTTAATGAGGTCAGGGACTCACCCCTTCAGGTAAAGCAGTGTGAGCAGTTTGCGAAATCATTGATTGATTGGGTTCGATCCACATACCAAATGATTTTACTTCTTCCACCAGGACAAGGACGGAACCATATCAGAGAAGCACAAATAGTCATGCCGTTTTGAACTTGGTTTCAAGGGGTCGTCTAATTAGACTCACTGGGAAAATTACTAGACATCCATTGGTGTATGTTTGCTAGACAGTTTTTTAGAATATGAACGCTCTGTATGGATGTTACCCTGAGGTGTAATTCAGTATCGTTTCCATATTGATGGCTCAGTAAACCTGCTTCCTCAATTCAACCTATTCCGAATCTGAATAAGGGATCTACCACACCTACGGGAGTTGCTAGCCGCGGGAGATGAATACAAGTTGAAATTTGCCCACTCAGGAGGTTCTGTAAAAGGAGATTGCAGCCCCAAAGAAAAAGATGTTTGGTCTGTGGGTGGTACAAAGCCTTCTAGCCCAGAAGTTCTGGGAAAACAGGCTTCTTTACATCAAGCCCATCGACTTTACCCCTTGATCCAACATTAGGCTGGTGGTGATTTGGTGCCTCTGGTCCTTCCTGTTGCCGTGGGCACCTGTGGTTCTCTTTTCCAAGCATCACAGCGTAAAAAGAATATGGTGGAGATACTCTCTCTTCACCTTTACTTGCCTAGCATTAAATTGAATGTAGAGAAATACCACAGGGTCTGCCATGATTCTGGTATGTCAGGAGTCCCCTCTGGTGCCTGTGAAAACAGTACGGATCCCACATCAATGGTTATGAGTAGATATAGCCAGCCCTTCAAATATGTCTACTACCTCAAGAAATATACTTGTTATGGATCAAAGCCACGAAGCCCAGAACCAGTACGAAGCCCAGAACCAGTAGCTATCTATAGCTAAAGCCAAAAACATTTCCCATTCTACGTTAAACTTCCCAAGAGGTTTGTTTCTGACTAGAGAGGCAATATTATCCTGGTGTACGTAAGAGCTGGGGGCGGACTAATCTGGAATGACGGGCAAGATCTTCACGTCTTTCTACTCCCAGAATAATGGGTTTATTGAAAGGTTCAACAAGACATTGTAGCTAACAAATGATACCTTAAAACAGTGCATGGGTAGGAAGTAGACTATCCTCTGGTTCGCTTTTGTTTACAAGTATTCAAATTTTACCACAGAATGAAGTTGGGTTCATCACACAGGATGGACCTAATTGCAGAGATGTCAGCCTGTAATTTGAACAGCAGACACATCTGTTCAGCTCTGAACAGCCCATGAGATCTTTCATGGGGTGGGTCCTGCCATGTCCCAGATCCGGCAGTAGTTAAAAACGGATTTTGAAACAGGTACTTACCAGGCACTATATTCATGCCCTTAACTTTACAGGCAAAAACAGTGGTCCATTTCTTAACAATGACTGTAAAAACCCTTAAAGTTATCCATGTCAGCGATTCAGCCCCTGAATTAATTTTACATGTTTTACTTTATCTTGTATTCCCTTAGAGTATTTGCTTTTTCCAGACGTCGAGCTTCAGAAGTTTTTTTTCTCCATAAAACATATGACACTTGTATAGTGCAAACTGCGAACTGAGTCATGTTTAGGTGTCTGAGTGAGTTCAGGGTGTTGATGGCGTTCATGACGGAGCACGACTGAGAGCTATATAGTTGAGGCTCAAGACATGTGAGGTTCTCACGGTGCCTGCCAGTGAGTCATAACGGTGTTCATCAGGCTACATGCTCATCCAATCCTTGGCCTCTCTGCACAGCCCACAGAGCAATAGTCACATATGTGGCATCTGTATTTACCATTTTATGTAAAAGTGTGTGAAAGAGGTACACAGCTGTCAAAATATTAACACCGGCGAAGGGAAAGAGAATATTGTGTTCAGTGGTGAGGAGAGAGAACAGGCATGGTGAAGGGGAGGTGAGTCAAGAAAGTACATGCGAAGGACAGAGTGAAAAGGAAAGCGATGAAGTGGAAGGAGATGACTGAGATACGCAGACAGAGGATTTCAGAATTATGTGGAAAGAAAACAAGCATTTGCAATGCAATAGGTCTCGCATTTATGCAAGTTTAAGCTATTGACATTGTAAATGGTAATGCCTTTTAGTAGTGTTTTTGTTTTATAACATAATTAAAAGGCATTGTTATTTACAATAGTAATAGCTTAATTTTTTGCAAACGCAAGACCTATTGCATTGCAATGTGCAGTGTATAAGATGTGTAAGTGGCGTAAATTATACAGACAGAAAGTGTAAAGTGAAAGGTACATATGTTTTGAGCTATAAACATTAATAAAGTGCTCTAATAGCTTTTGCATTGTGTTTATACTGTTGCGGCTTAGGAGGAAGAGCAGGAGGGGGGGGGGGCTATTTCCTGCCCTGTCTGTGATTTGAGCATGTAGTGTGGCATTGTGTAGCGCTGGCTTCACATCTTGGTGCAGGGCGGGCTGATAAAAGGAGGTTTCTAACAGGACTCAGAACATTTGCGTCATATTTTCATATGTTAGTAGGGGTCAGGGTGACATATGTCATTTCTTATTTGCGTGGCTAACACCAGAGCGAGCAGCGCATGCGCGCTGCAACGCTAGGCGACACCTAAAAAGGGCCGTGACACCATGGGAGGCGTCACCAGTAGCCGCTAAAAGCCCTACAGCCAAACCCCATCTATTTTATACTCACGCAAGACTTGCAGAAAACAAAATAAAAACCAAAAAACTTGTACAAAGAAACAAAGACGGAGATCTAACATTTACAGACCCTAGACAACAAGCGCACCTCCGGCCCTTCTGTGTGTGTGTGTGTGTGACCACCAATGTACGAAGCAGTCCGGATGGGCCGTACGAAAAAAATACAGGGCGGTAACAAAAAAGCACAAAATCCAATCAGAAAACAGTAAACAAGCTACCAACACACCCTCCTAGATCACGGGAAACAAAGATGGCGTGGGCCAGTCCAGATGGGCCGTCCCAAAAAGCGACAGGGCGGTAACCAAAAAGCCCAATTCCCAATCACAAGCCAGCGTTTACCCCAGTGCTTAATTTGTAAAATATGAAGTCCAGGTGCTCAAATTTTTGCAGGAGGCCACACCCACTTTACCAGCTCCACCCACCAGGATGCCTGAACCCGAACCCCGAACATTGGCATTTATGTAAAACACCTAGATTAGTCAACACGGATTTCACATGCTTCATTACTTTCTTTTTAGTTTTTTGTCTATGATGCGCTTTCTAGAAAGTACAGCAAGTCTGCCAAATACAACAGACAGCCTTGCCAATTACCAAGCATCAGGGGTGTGTGCGTATGTGAATGTGCGTGAGTGTGTGTAATCACAGAGAAACAGAATTTAATCATGGTGCAGTGGGGAATGTGACCTATGTGTAGCGCTATGAGAACCCAGCCTGCAACTAAAAGCATTGCGAATATGCAAGTCATTTTAAAATAAGGGCAAGAGGTCAGTAACCTTCCATTTTAAGGGTTTCCATCAGTTTCAAGATCTATTTAGAGCTTCTCATTGCTAAATAAGGTTGTAATGTTTGATATTTAACATTTTTCATTTACTTCATTGCTTGGTTTTATTCGCAAGACTAAAACCGTGTGACTCTCAGTGCCACACATTTGCCAGTTTAATGTCACTCATAAGTACATTGAAACCACCATTGGAATGTTACACATTGCAATCTGAAAACTTGGCTGCTATGGTACAGTTTAACATACTGATGATTGCCACCATATACCATACATGCCTTACTTTTAACACAGGAGATCTTTTACCAGAAGGACATTAACCACACTGTCTTCAGCCCTGCGGGATTTTCAACAGACTGATTTTTTTCCATCCATACAAGACTTTCAGATCATTGTGCTATTCACGCACTGAGAAGCCGTACTTTTACTACAAAGGTTTTTTTTAATCCACACAGGCCTTTTTCCACAAGACACGCCACCTTCCTTCAAGCCTCTTCCTGAGGTCAGGTCATCTTTTTTGGGTTCCTCGACCGATTGGAAAGAAGCGAGACTGAAGGAGTCTGTCGGGATTCAGGAGCCCCTCACAGAGAGAGAGAGCCCTTCCCTACACCGCCCGCCCCAGCACTGCACCCACCATAGTCTTCCCTCTTCATCTCCTGGCTTCCCCCCATCCCTTATATTTTACGCCTCTCTGGCATGTTCTCCCTTTTACCCCTCGGGCTCCTTCTTTGACTGAGCTCCCTCAGCCTTTACCTCTCTGGCGGCCCTGTGGCGGGAAAGTGCGCAGTTTGGGTGGGTCTGTGAGAGGACTGAAGTTCCCGACTGACGAGAGACTACCTGTTACAACAACCCCCTCCCTGGCGCTACACTGTCTGCTATAGATCCGCCTGTGCGAAGTGCAATGGGTGTCACTTAATAGATAAAGCCTCGCAGAGCACATAGTGCTTTGAGGCTGGTCTTTGAGGAACAATGGGTACACTGTCACCGTAGGTGCCAGGCAGCTCCTCGAGGCGCATGTAGTGCTTTGATTCCAGTGTTTCTAATGTACAGTAACACTTACACAACAACACTTAAAACACACTTTTACATAGTGGCACCCTACAGCACCATGACAGTAATACTCGTTGTCTCACCTTTGACCTGCAGCTTCGGTGGTATTGTCAGGAGCAGACCGCTGGTGCTGGCAAATGGCTCCTCTGTATTTCTACCTCACGACGCACGCACGTGCAATTTACCCTGCGCATGACTGGACACAAACAATACAGTCTGAGACGGACCTGAATTGTCAGGATCCAGACTGCCTAAACCCAGCTCCCGCGCGCCACCCATTATCCCGCCCCGTCCTCAACCATAATTAACCAATGGGAGCGACATGCTCCTTGAAATGCAGGCGCGCAGTACTGACATCACTAACGTGATCAGTCATCATGCCTGGCCCCGGGTAGGCGATCCTCTGGACATGCCAGGCAGACATGCATTGGAAGTTCGAGACGGAAGGAGTTCAGGACAGGTAATTACATTAATACATTTATTTTCAATAATAACTGGGCCCATCATACAGGGGAGAAAATCAATAGCCCCGGTCCTGTCAGATAAGTGCCGGTGCTAAGCACCGGCACAAATTAAGCACTGGTTTACCCTAAACTATGACGCCAGCCAATTGAAAACTTGTACAAAGAAACAAAGACGGAGATCTAACATTTACAGACCCTAGACAACAAGCGCACCTCCGGCCCTTCTGTGTGTGTGTGTGACCACCAATGTACGAAGCAGTCCGGATGGGCCGTACGAAAAAAATACAGGGCGGTAACAAAAACGCACAAAATCCAATCAGAAAACAGTAAACAAGCTACCAACACACCCTCCTAGATCACAGGAAACAAAGATGGCGTGGGCCAGTCCAGATGGGCCGTCCCACAAAGCGACAGGGCGGTAACCATAAAGCCTGATTACCAATCACAAGCCAGCGTTTACCCTAAACTATGATGCCAGCCAATTGAAAACTTGAACAAAGACGGAGATCTATCATTTACAGACCCTAGACAACAAGCGCACCTCCGGCCCTTCTGTGTGTGTGTGTGAACACCAATGTGCGAAGCAGTCCGGATGGGCTGTACGAAAAAAATACAGGGCAGTAACAAAAAAGCACAAAATCCAATCAGAAAACAGTAAACAAGCTACCAACACACCCTCCTACATCACGGGAAACAAAGATGGCGTGGGCCAGTCCAGATGGGCCGTCCCAAAAAGCGACAGGGCGGTAACCAAAAAGCCCGATTCCCAATCACAAGCCAGCGTTTACCCTAAACTATGACGCCAGCCAATTGAAAACAAGGGCGTGGCTTAAAGTCCCCTTCTAAAATATCGATTACTATAGCTCTCGCAGATCGAGCAGCGCATGTGCGCTGCAACGCTAGGCGAGACCTAAAAAGGGTGTATAGGTTTGAGAGTAATAGATTGCTGAGGAAAGCGGTGTTTATGGGAGAATGGAAGTGGTTGAAGCTCTTCGAGTGACACTACCCCTTTCACAGTCCTTGCAATGTTTAGTTCATGGTCTCTTATTCCAAAATTGAAACAGCTAAATTTCTAATTATTCACAGCAAAATCATTGATAGTATTCATTTAGCTGATACTGCTTTCAGGCATTGGTAAAACCAAAAGGTCTGGCTTGTTTTAGGCGCATGTTCATTGTTGTGTGGTAGGTCTGGATGTAATGACGGAACACTGACAGGGAGACGCCCAAATACTTGTCAGTGCTTTGTGAAGCACAGAACTTAAGCTCACACCGTTAAGTACGGAGACCACGCCCCTCGGATAGGATTTACACTTCTTTAGACATATCCTAGAGACCCTCCTGCAACTTTTTCATCCCATTTTAAGCATTGGGGCAGAGTCAATGCACCTTCTGAGGGCGCCCCATGGATGGAAGAAACGGGGGCCTCAAACAACCCTAGATATCACCCTGTTGTCGGATACAGTCACCCCCTGCACCAGCCTTCAGGGGGTTCTGTTTTCATTTCAAATGCAGGCCAGGTTGCCATCTGCACAGTGAAAGGTGGATTAATGGATTTAACCAACTGGTTCGCCTTTTACTAATGCGCTGCCTCAAAGGCAGATACGAGTTTGCTGTGCTGTGTTGGGGACAGTATATTTACTAGAACAGACCGCACTGTCCTGCACCAGGGGCACCCAGTTAAAGGGGATTCACAGGTCAGGCCGGGATAATGCTCCCTAAAAGAAATACAGGCCCAGGTGTCTTACCTTTTGAACCACTTGGGGGGGCTCACTTCCAGAAGCACAATGCATCTTCTTACCAGCACACCTGGATTGTGGTCTTGCAACGGGTTTTCATCACTGCTCTAAAATTGTGCCTCTGTCTAATCACTGACATGATCTGTCCAGCTCATTTTCTTGATAAAAAGTAAATTTCTCTCGTCTTAACCTTTTAGCGCATGTGTGCGCAAATTTAAACTATGCCTCTTTTCAACTTGCTCCTGTTCCAATAAAAAGCCTTTCCTTCCCTGCTCTGCTCCACCCCTTAAAATATGGCAGAGTGTGGGTGTTCCCACAATTCTTCACAATGGGCTTGGTAGCTGCTAAGTTGCTAGACCATGGGACATGCCCGACGCTCCTGTTCTAAATGGGGCATCACAGGTGTTGAGTACTTTAGAAAGGGTACAGTGTCGAGTATTCTTGTGTGTGTGTTTGTGTGTGGGGGGGGAGGGTGTTTAGTGAAATGGCTTGCTGATATGTCTGCTTGTTTTGTTTATTAGTAGTAGCTGACATCACCTGGTTTGCACTAGGGGGCTCGTGCTGGCACACTCTGGCTAAGTGCTGGGATGCCCCAAACTTGCGAGATTTAAGAATTTGCTGGGTGGTGTTGCTGGCTGTTGATGGCGGTGGGTGCCATTTGAAGCGTGGGTGGCACTGGGTGCCCTCGCGGGGTGAAGTTGAGTGCCCCTAGAGATTGTCATAGTGGATACTATGGGCCTCATTTTCGAAAGTTTGAGCACGTGCTCACGAGACACAACACAATTTAGCACTAGGCGTGCGGGCCTTTAAAATGATGGGTACATTGACGCTATTTTTGCATCACACAAACCTTTAATAAACGAGGAGCTATGTGCCCAAGTTGCGCGATAGCAGTGATTGGTCCTCCAGCTCGCCTGTATCAGTGCTTTGTGCCCTCGGGAGGGGGTGTGGCAGTACTCTGTGCCCTACCTGTGCGTGGTCAGTTTTGAGTGCCACGGCTGAGTGATGGCAACGCTTAGTACCCTCCCTGGACGCTGGCAGTCTGTGGCGCTTTAACCGGAAGTAGCAGATTGGCGTCAGTTCTGTGCGTCATAGCTAGCCCGTGCACGCGCTGGGTGCCCTGGTTTGGTTAGTACCAGGGTCGAGTGGCCACATTCTGGGTAATTGTGTCGTAGACTTTGCCCAGCTCCCGGTAATCAGTGACCGGTCACTTCTAAAATGACGAAACGTGGATTACATATTGAATGCCTTAATTATTAACACGTGGTTCAGCGTCGACTATTAATCATCATGGAGGTGGTCGAGCCTTCGATCAGGGCTACCAGGAGACCCTCACCAGAGCAAAAACATCTTATTTCATTTCCCGCATCAAAGGGGCCATCAAGCCCTCAGAGAACTGTTGATAACAATGGGGCAATTTCCCAACCCAGTGCCCTGACAAATGACGTAGTTGTAGCGGTCTAGTTTATCCCCGCACACCTTCCCACAGTATGCCCCCGGAAGAATACCCACACATTGTAACACTCTCTGGCCAGGCGTGGCCAGAGAGCTTAAATAAAGGGGCCGGGGTCGCTCGTGACTTCCGGCCGGCACCCAGCACCTGTGGTGGTTGTGTCTCATTATACGCGCAGCGCCACAATCCATGTACAGCGCGCTGCCGGCACTAACGCACCTTTACTGACCATCACACTGGCGACGAGGGTGGGATCACGACGCCCACACAAGCACATCAGCTGTTTCGTGCCCGTCAGCACAGCGGGACATCGCCGGAGCCGCGGACCGCGTCTGGCGTGCTGGTGCGCACATCAGGCAGCAGAGCAGCCATCTGACCGCCGGGTGAGTGAAAGGAAGGCTCAGCTGCCCAGGTCCTGTCAGCGACAGTAAACCGTAGCGCTGATGCTCCCGGTGAAGCCCCGGTCGAGCCTGCGCTCAAATCAGCTGTGCGCGCATGTGCAGTCAATCCCTGACGCTCCCAATCCTCGTAGCCTGAAGCGTGCTACTGACACCTGGTGGACACAAGGGGAAATACACCCTGAAAACCTCTGCCTGCTCAGCAACGTGGACAGAAAGCATTGCCACGCTCCACTGCCACCCCGAAACCTTCAATCACCAGACACTGGCCCAGAGTAGGAAAAGAACTTTCAAAACTGAATAAACCAAACAAGCATTGGCAACCACAAGTGCAGTGGGCCACGAGGTAGACACATATCATGACAGATCCAGCAGCAGCAGCCCAACAACCGGCGGCAACACCAACTCACCTACACTCCCAAGTCAGTGCACTTCCCCCTTTCAGCGAACTAATTGATCCGGCCACAGCGTCGCCCAGGTGGAGAATATGGATTAGCCACCTCGACAATTACTTTATAGCCACGAGAGAAACAAATGATGCGGTCAAGAGGTCATTGCTGCTACATTTCGCAGGGGACGAAATATACAAATTGTTCGCCCATCTACCGGACACTGGAGCACCCGCTGATTATGACGCCGCAGTCAGAGCTTTGAACGCTCACTTTGACCCGCAGCTTAATCCTGATTACGAGCGTTTTAAACTCCGACAAGCCCGCCAGAGAGGAGAGTCCATGGACACGTTCCATGCGCGCCTAAGAGAGCTGGCCAGCACGTGCACCGACGATGATCAAACCAAGGAAGTAAGAGCACAGGCCATCCAGGGGTGCCGCAACAAGACCCTGCGGACCCTGATTCTTCGACAAACGCGCATCTCCCTCGGAGACATACTCATTCTGGCACGCTCCCATGAGCTATCAGAAGTCAGAGCAACTGCCATGGAAGCCGCGCTCCACCAACAGGCAGAACCAGCGGTGACTGTCAAGACGGAGCGAGTAGATGCCATCCGCACGCCGACTCGCGGCGGGCGAGGAAGATGGCCTAGCAGAAGCTCGAGACGACCACAGTGCGGGTACTGTGGGAAGGAAGAACACTCCCAAGACGAATGCCCAGCCCAGGGCAAGACTTGTGCAAAATGTGGAATCCCCAACCACTTTGCAAGCGTGTGTAGAGGAGGAATGCGAAACAAAGGAATTCCCGGACGAAGACCACCGTCACGAGCAGTGAGACACCTCTCACTAGAAGAACCCACCACATCAAGGACACCAACGACAGCGGCACACCGCAGACAGAACCTCGAAGACGCATCCACAGACGAAGGAGAAGAATGCTACCTCATATCCTTTGCTAACGACCTAAAACGAAGACGACGGCCACAGCCAACATGCACGATTGAAATCGCTGGGTCGCCCGTCACAGCTCTCATTGACACCGGGGCATCCGTGAACGTTATGGGGTGTCAACACTACAAGAAGCTAAGCCCAAGACCAGCGCTTATACCATCTAAAGTCAGAATCCTCACGTAAGGAAGTCACACACCGCTACCCTTAAAAGGGAAAATGTCCGTCCAAGTAAAGTCAGAACACCAAGAAGTCACGACCACGTTCCATGTGGTTGACAAGGAAGCAGACATACTCGTCGGAAGTCACACTGCGGAGGATCTGAACCTAATAACATTTGCAAACGCTGTGAAATCATTCCAAACAGAAGACATCCTAGAACTGTTCCCGCAGCTATTCGTCGGTCTGGGAAGCGTAAAGAGGCCACCAGTAAAACTACATATAGACACAGCAGTAAAGCCGGTCGCCCTACGGCACCGACGTGTACCATTTCATTTACAACCGCTGGTAGAACAAGAGCTACTGGAGCTTGAGCAACAGGGAGTAATAGAAAAAGTGACAGGACCGACCCCCTGGGTATCTCCCAAGGGGGAGTCGCCGAAAAGCCATAGCAACCTGGGAAAATTTGGATTTGCATCGACATGAGAATGCCCAACCAAGCAATAAAGAGAGAGAGACACCTGACACCGACGGTCGACGACATCCTGGCCGACCTCAACGGCTCCCAGTGGTTCTCTAAACTCGACCTAAACGCTGGTTATCACCAGCTGAAGCTAGCGGAGAGTAGCAGATACATCACCACGTTTTCGACACATCTAGGGCTTCGACGCTACAAAAGGTTAAACTTTGGAATATCATCAGCAGCAGAGATATTCCAGAATGCTGTAAGAGAAATCCTGTCGGGACTTCAGGGTGTCCTTAACGTCAGCGATGATATTTTAATACACTCGGCAACAATGGAAGACCATCATCGCCGGCTCAGAGCGACCCTCCAACGCCTCGCAGAATATGGAGTAACTCTCCACAAGGAAAAATGCCAATTCTTCAAAAAGTCAATAGATTTTTTGGGATATGTATTTAGTCAGGAAGGAGTGAAAGTGGACCCCAGGAAATCACAAGCAATACAGCTCGCTCCAGCTCCCACAACGGCGTCAGAAGTCAGAAGCTTCTTAGGTATGGCAACATATTGCGGAAGGTTTATTCCAAATCTCGCCACCATTGCAGAGCCACTACGGAATCTAACCAAGAAAGAGACTATATGGCGGTGGACTCCGGTGGAAGAAGAAGCCTTCTGTAAAGTGAAAGCGGCGCTACTGGAAAGCACGACCATGGCCTATTTCAACACAGCGAGACCAACAGAACTGATAGTAGATGCCAGCCCGGTGGGACTAGGAGCCTTGCTGATGCAAGAAACCGAACCAGGGACCTGGGTCCCGTTAGCCTTCGCGAGCAAAGCGCTGACTGCAACCGAAACCCGATACTCTCAGATTGAACGGGAGGCACTCGCCATCAAGTGGGCATGCAACCATTTCCATCTATACGTCAGTGGGAACCCATTCAGAGTAGTAACAGACCATCAACCACTGCTCCCACTTTTCAAAGGGACTGCGCCCCACCCACCGCCCCGAATTGAAAGGTGGGCAATACAACTTCCGCACTATCAACTGGAACTGGTGTACAGGCCGGGCGCAAAGAATCCAGCCGATTTCCTATCACGCCACCCTGCACACCCCCGCAGAGGAAACCTCAGACCAGGAAAAGATGACGGAAGATTTCATCAACATGATTTCCCAGTGGTCGTGCCCACGAGCCCTATCTGTGGAGGAAATCAAGACCCACACGAGAGATGACATAGTCCTCAAAAGAGTGGCAGACGCCATACAAAAGGGATCTTGGGAAGGATTTCTTCATGATGTTCATGGATGGAATGAGCAGGACCGAGCTCGGTTAGGAAAAGTCTGGAGAGCACGAGATGACTTGAGCGCAGCCGAAAGCGGCGTAATACTGAGAGGATCTCGCATCGTCATTCCGCAAAGCCTTCAAGAAAGGGCGACTGTTTTAGCGCACGAAGGCCATCAAGGAACAGGCAGAATGAAGTCCCGAATGAGGGAAAAAGTATGGTTCCCTGGCCTAGAAGAAGCCGTAGACGCTGTGGTACGGAACTGCAGAGCCTGTCAACTCACAGGGAATCCAGAGGCACCGGCTCCTGTGATAACAGAAGACCCTGCTCCATCGCCCTGGTCGTGGGTGAGCCTCGACTTCGGGAGCTTCCCGGATGGGAGAGTCACGGCAGTCTTGGTTGACAGCTACACAAAGTATCCCCTCGTGGAGGTCCTGCCGTCCACCGCATTCAACCACCTGCAGCCAGTACTGGAGAAAACCTTTGCGCTTTTCGGACTACCCCATGTAGTCAAGACAGACAATGGTCCTCCATTCCAGGGTAGCGAATTCAAAAACTTCCTAACTCAGCTGGGAATAAAGCGCCACCGCATCACTCCACAGTGGCCACAAGCCAATGGTGAGGCAGAACGCTTCATGCAGACTGTGAACAAAGTGCTACGCATAGCAGTGGCTGAACAGACAGATCCGGAGGCTACTCTCCAAACATTCCTGCGAGAATACCGGAGCACTCCTCACTGCACAACTCAAAGGTCTCCGTGGTCATTAATGCTAGCAGGACCCCGACGGGACACTCTACCCGTAGCTGACAATTGGGAGCAAGAACCATATGACCCTGCAAACACCCAAGCCAGGCGGGTGTCAACCAATGAGAAAGCCAGTCGACATAGGAGAGCGCGAACCCGAGCGATGACGACTGGATGCGCTGTCCTCGTAAGGAACCGTTGGGGCGGAGGGAAATTCCGCACCCCATATGAATCTGGGCTATGGACTGTCAGGGCGATCCGAGGAACCGCCGTCACGGCCGAGCGAAATGGGGAAACAATAACCCGGAACATCTCATGGTTCAAGAGGGTCCCAGGAGAGGAAACCGAAGGGCAGACCTCAGAACAAACTATGAGAGAAGAGGTCACCAATGAGACAACAGGACCCAGCCCCGGTGAGGATCTAGCTGACACGCCTTCAGTTTCATCACCGGTTACAAACACCAGCTCCAGAGCCCCAGCTGTTGGACCGGAGGTGGTCAGCCAAAGAGAAAGCCGAAGTGGTAGCCAACATCGATACGACCTAAGACCTAGCCCAAGACCGAACCAGAGACTAACTGATTTTGTGTGTTGATTTGAGTTTTACGTTTTGTTAAAGAACTGATTTAGGATGGGATGTAGCGGTCTAGTTTATCCCCGCACACCTTCCCACAGTATGCCCCCGGAAGAATACCCACACATTGTAACACTCTCTGGCCAGGCGTGGCCAGAGAGCTTAAATAAAGGGGCCGGGGTCGCTCGTGACTTCCGGCCGGCACCCAGCACCTGTGGTGGTTGTGTCTCATTATACGCGCAGCGCCACAATCCATGTACAGCGCGCTGCCGGCACTAACGCACCTTTACTGACCATCACAGTAGTGTCGCCACACTCAGGGGCTTAATTACAAGCCCCTTGCGCCGCCGGTACGTCACTTTTAATATGGGAAAATGTGACGTACCGGCGGCGCAAGGGGCCTGTAAATAAGCCCCTCAGCATCTCAATGGTGTCCAAATTTGACAGCTTACAGTTCAAATTGTTATTGCCTGCCCTCGGCAGGTGGTAATCTTTCCATACTTTGTGACCACAAAAGTTGCAAAGCATGTGTGCCTGCCCTAGTGAACTTCAAGGAGGCCTCAGCCTTGGTCTCACCCTATTCCTTCCCATTTACAAGGGATCACATTGCTTGCAGTAGGATTCCTAAGTTTGTACCTCGAGGATTCAGAGTTTGCATTTACAAAGTCACTTGCACTTACTTTGCCTTTACAAAGTATATTGGACAGCATAGGGTGGACATCAGGAGATGCAGACCGTGGTCCCACAGACCACTGAGTTTAGTTCCTGATACTGTACACACAGTGTTCCACTGTATATATTGGATTCTCCCCATTTGTCCCCTCAAAACGCTTTAAATCCCTTTAAATCACAGAGGCTGCTCCTGCGTCTCCTAGAGGTCCCTCAGCCGGAGAAGCATACGGAGCACTGAGTGTATTCACATACACACAATGGTTTTGGTTTCACATGAGGGTGAGTGGGGAAGGGAGGGGGGGAGTTGGGGGGGGGGGGTAGGGTTTTGTAGCTTCTTCTTTTTCCTCTCTTCTTGTTTTTGTATCAATCTCAGCACGGAATTATGTTTTGTATTGCCCCTCAGTGGTTCTATGCCCCTGATGACTAAAACCTGCTGCTGTACTTGTTTGATATCTTTGAAAATGCCAATAAAAGATTTAAACCATAAATCACAGAGGCTGCATTGCAGGAACATTGCGAATGGGGGAAAGAAGTTTATTATCCCATGCAGGCCTCCATTCATTAGTTTTCGCATGGAGTCGCAATTTGATAACTGGTTCTTTATATATTTCTGTGGGGGCTGATTTTGTGAAAACACTCTTGTGGTGCAAGAGCTTTGAGCATCCCTCACACTGCAAAGGAAAAAGTTGATTGCAGCGCAGTGCAAAAAATGCACTGTAACCCAGCAGCGGCCCGTGCAGGTAAGAGCGGTGGGGCCGGGTGGGGGGGATTTCGACAGACGATGACGAGGAAAAATGTATTATCTATTTATTTTTTCCCTCATCATCGTCCGTCGAAATGCCCCCCCCCTCCCCCACCCGGCCCCACTGCTCTTAGCTGCACGGGCCATGGCTGCTGTAACCAGCCTCTCAGATCTGGCTGCGAATTTGGGAATCCACTGTGCTCTAATTGTCTGGCCATCCAGAAAATTTCTGTTGGGGCTCCATTACTGAACACAGAGCACCATGATGAAAAAATACAGTGGCGTAGCTAGACCTTTGGCTGCCCATGGCGGTCCCTGCGTTTGCTGCCCCGCAGTTGCCGCATGTAAGAGCGGGGGGAGGAGGCCGCCGCCACCAAAACTCATGCCACCCGGGGCAGACCGCACCCCTCCGGCCCCTCCCTTGCTACGCCACTGAAAAACTAAAAACTAAAAGGGCACACCTATGCCTGTGTCAGCCCTGTCATTAAACTATTTATTAAAGAAATATTTTTATTTCGGTATTTCTGAATCTAGTGCCGGATTTGCAAATCATGGATCCTCATTGTGGATCCGAATTTGAGAATCATGAAGAAATATCCAGTATGCATGTTCTCACTCTGTACATATAAATACATAACGGGTAACAGTGTGATACGGCTCGATATTGCTCTTGAGGGTTTCTGGTGACATTTACAGACAGCTGAGTACTTTAACATGTCACCTGAACCCTGAGATGGCAATATAGGATCATGTTACATGTTAGTTTTTATGGATCTTTTATATTACAGGATTTATTAATGTATTTGTGAGAAGTTGGCCTGGTATATGCTGTTCACTAATTAAAGTGGACACCTTGCACCAGAACAATTCGACTCTTATGGTAGATAGGTTTAAGACAACCTTTATAGAAAGCTATCCTAGTGGTAGCTGTGGAGAGCAGCCTTCAGGCTAAGTCTTGAAGGAATGTAAAGCAGCTTGTTTTACCACACAATCTCTTGAATCACCAAATGAAAAGACACCACACAGGTATATATATCAAATATATATGTATTTATTAATAAACACTCTCTACTAATCTCTTTATGAGATTAGAGGTCAGGAACATATGTACAAGTCAAATATTATCAGAATAAGTTTAGCACAATCGAATATCACAATCTTAGTTTGCTAGACCTAGGTCTAGGGCATCTAGAATCGAGGGACCCCAAGAACCACCCCAGGTAGTTGTAGGAGACCCACAGGGGACGGACGCGGTGAACTGGCACCGGTGCGAGTCCTGTGCGAGTCTATGTACTCAGACGCGATTGAGATTTCAATGTTAAAGGTCCCTTGCGTGTTCGAGGTGAACACACCGATCGGTCCTTGTACGAGTCGAAGGACGTGGTCACAGATAGAGATGCAAGGGAGATGGACGCGCTGTGTCTAACACAGACGCGAACCTTGTGCGAGTCAGTGCAATGGAGATCTCAGAGTTACAGGCCCTTTGTGTGTTCGAGACGAACACCGATCGGACTCAGTACGAGTCGAAGGATACAGTTTTAGATAGTGTTGCAAAGGAGATGGACGCGGTGTGTCTAACACAGACGCGAACCCTGTACGAGTCAGCGCAATTGTCGCACTTGGAAAGTTAGAGTTTTAGGACACTTCTAGGGACGCTACAAGCAAGTCACTTACAGGGTAAGTAGTTCTAGGGCCCACACCCACAGGAGCACCGTAGTGCTGAAGTTACCTCACCCAGGGAGCCGGGTGCATAGGTGTTCTTTGGTGTCGGGTCGCGGCGTCGTTTTCAATGGGAGCCAGTGAAGACTTGCTGCTTGCGGCGACAGGAGAAGTGTCCGGAGGAATCCAAGCCTGGATTCGGAAGATGGAAGACCTGAAAGCAGAGGGGACAGTGTTCAAAGTCACTTGGCAGTGACTCGGGGCAAGGAAGATGGATGCCCACCGTCGTCGCAAGATTCAGGTCATTCGCGGTTGTCTTGACTCTTCAGCCACGAGGTCTAGGAGGTGTCGACGATGACCAGGAGCTGGATTCGGTATGTCCCACGATGTCTGCAGCTTACTGCGGTGTCGGCGACTCGATTGGAGCCAACAAGCCTTGGTAACAGCAAGTCTCGGGGAAAGTGTGAAGAGGCAATGGCGCAGATCAGCAAGGTCTGTGGGACTCACCCCGCGAGGGTAAGTCAGGGCAGACCTGGAACAACCAGGGGAGCCCTTTGGTTTCTTTAGAAAGTCTTCTGGAGACCCACAAGCTGGCTGGCAAGGGATCGCAAAGACGCCTTGGGAGGATTCACTCACAGGGTCCCACGGTCACTCAGGATGTGGTAGGCCTCTGATCTTAGGAGGGATTCCTGCTGGATGCTGGGACCACACGTGGTCCAAAGCACAAGTTCGTGGAACGTTGTGAAGGGGTTGCACTTGACAATAGTGCACGGTACCCAGGGGTCGCGGTTCCTCGTTACTCTTGGGGTCCACTGGCCTCAGCTTCACTGGGGACTCACGATGGCCTTTGAGAAGTCAGGAAATCCACTTCTTGGGCTGCAGGGACTTCGGACTCCGGCGGGAGCGGCGTAGTTTGAGACTGTCGTTTGTAGTTTTTGGTGCCTGCCAAGCAGGGGAGTCACTCCTTGACTCCAAGGGAGATTCTTCTGTCTTCCAAAGATAGTGGAACGTCGAAGATCCGGGATTCTTCTTCAGAGCGTCGTCCAGGGAAAATCTAGGGTGCTATGCACAGGTTCCCCTTCTTATACTAAAAGAAAGGGAGGGACTAGCTCTATGACCCTACCTATGGGAGGGTAAGGGGAGTGGGTGGCTACACCCACTTCCCTTTGTCCAGTTTCGTGCCAGAGCAGGGGCAGGTAGCCCCTGAGCCGGTTTGAACTGGCATATGCACAGAGGAGCCTTCTGCTCCCCCAGTGCAGGACTTCAAAGCACTCTAAGAGTGCACCCACCCAGCCCCAATACACTAAACTCTGTCTGGGAGGTGGTCACACCCCCTTGGGACAGGATATCTATTGTTGGGCTTCCTCCACTGCGAGTGTTGGTCATCAGCAGGAGGGCAGCCCAGTGTCTGTGACTGGTGGCATCCATTTTGTGATGCCAGGGCTCTGCAGGATTCTACCGCGTTTCTACAGTAGGTACATGTCTATCCCTCTAGAAGGGTGGAATGCTACCCCCGCCGCCAGGACTGGCGGGGGGTAGTATTCCAAGAAGTTTGACACCAAACACGACATGTTTCGATGCAGCCATTCCACAGTTAGCATTTTACCGCGAGGATATAATGCACTTAAAAGTATATGGTTTAACCGCATCCACAAACAGCACCAGAGAATGGACTCTGAGAGCTGCAGAGGGGCCCTGCTCAGGCAGAGGCACCCCCTCACATAGAAGCCAAGCACCCTGCCCTCAGGATTGATAGGGCCTGCCTTAGGGGTGACTGATAGGTTTATATGTGTGTGCAGGAGAGATATAGGGAACCTATATCTCAGTGAGGAGTGCTAGCACCACCTCACCCAGGCTGCAGTAGCAGGCCTGTGGTGTCAGATTTAGTCTGCTTCCCAGGGGTGGCATAATACATGCTGCAGCCCCTGGTAGGCCTGTGAAGTACCTATGCCCTTGGTACCTAAGGTACCATATACTAGGGACTCATAAGGTACCACAGTATCCAATCACTAGTGCACTTAGAGTGCACTCCAAATCGTTTAGATAGAAAGCAGATAGGCTGGGGACCTGAATAGCAGGTTCCCAGCCAAACTAAGTCAAAAACCAACAAAACACCAGGAAAAAAGTGGGGGCAACCATGTAGTCAGATTCCACCTTCCTACAGTATTTTAATACTCTTTAGAAAGATTTACAGCATTTGAAAATCACCTGTTTAGTATTCATTGTTTGCCTGAGATTGTACATATGCCTGTCAACATTTTGAGAAAGGAGTGTATATGTTGGAGATAATCTGCTAACATTTAAAATGTGTTTTATGCAACAAAGTGTATTAATATAAATACAATTTTAAATGCAAAGCGCAATGTTAGGAAAGTAAAAACATGCACTCTAAAATGTGCTTTTCCTTGTAGTACATTGCAGTAGCGGCCCGTGGAGGGAGTTCCGTGGGGCGGTGAGGCGGGGCGGGGGGTAGTAAACACCGGAATATGGATGAACGGAGGTAAGTAAACAATAAAATAAATAAAACGAATTTCGTTGCGCGCGCTGCATCGCATTTGCGATGCAGCGCGCGCAACGAAATTCGTTTTATTTATTTCATTGTTTACTTACCTCCGTTCATCCATATTCCGGTGTTTACTACCCCCACCCTGCCCCTCCCCGCCCGCCTCACCGCCCCACGGAACTCCCTCCACGGGCCGCTACTGGTACATTGGTATAGTTGAGTAGGTTTAACAAGCCATATAAACAAAGTAAAAAATTGCAATGTGGAACGGTGTAACTATGTACTCACAGGGTTGTGTGTTATTTATTTTCACACACTAAGATGGATTCATTGGTAGTTACTTGCATCAGAAAGACAGATGAAATGCTGTGTTAAGCATCCATTTAACTTTCTCATTAATTTAGGAAAGCCAAATATCCTGTAAAGAATTTAGCACTGTGAATTATAGGAAATAATTTACAGTTAGATCTCTTTCAATGAAATATGAGTTGTAAAACCACTGTAAACTTTCAATAAGAAGGCTTTCACAACTTTGTATATATTAAACACTGGCAGTCGCCACTGTGTGGTTAAAGTTAGGACCAGGTTGCCATAGGAAAATGATTTTTCAGTTTGCTAATCCTCTGGAGAAGGTTGACGAATTTTCACGAAACTTTCCAGAACAAAAAGGATTATCCACCTCAGCTCCTTCCTGGAAGGTTTTGGTGTGATCTGTCAAATGGGAGCAGAGAGAAAGGGGAGGGGGGTCCCAAAACACATTTTCCCCCATGCAATTTTCCATAGTAAAATTGAACAGCACTTATAACCAAAATGGCTGATGAATGACACCAAATTTGTCAGGAAGAGAAAGCGGACTTTTTGTGACTTGTAAATACATTCAGTAGTTTTTAAAAACGTAAGTTTTAAAATGTATAGATATTTCAGGCCGATGTAGTACCATGGGACTGGCAGATCAAAAGATAAGATCTAATGGGCTGCCATCAACATCAACAAAGATATTTCGCAGCCATTTTAGGACTCTGGGCCTCAGTTAAACTGTCGTAGCAATAAAAAAGGAAACAAATACAGGGGACAGGGTAGGGATACCCTGCCCCTCTAGGCCTTGTCGGGGAGTCCCGGTAGGACTCCCCCTGTGGTCGAACAATTTTTTTTCAGCGGTACCATGGTACCGAGGTGGCACTGTTGTGTCGCAATAAAAATGAAAAAAGGCCGGTCCCACCCTTTTTCAAATATTACCCCCCCCCCCCCTTCCCGGGGAGGGTCAGGGAACAGGTGCTTAGATAATTTTTCTATTTTATAATAAATATGGGGAGTGAGCATGCTTGGGCCACCCCTCGCTGTACTTGCAGATGGTCCCAGGGGCCCCCATTTCCCCAGGGGACGGCAAAAAAAGTATTGGGACTAGGGACCCATTACTGGGACCCCACACAAGACAAGGGGTGGGGCCCTGCGCACTACCCCCCCCCCCCCCAGCGGTATAACAAGGGGAGCAGAAAGCTCAATCAATCAATCAATCACGGCATTTATAGAGCGCGCTACTCACCCGGGAGGGTCTCAAGGCGCTGGGGGAGGGGGTAAGTTACTGCTCGAACAGCCAGGTCTTGAGCTGCTTCCTGAAGGAGAGATGGTCCTGGGTTCGCCGAAGCTGACAGCTCCTGCCACCATCAAGGTGTCTGCTGGGAGACGGGAAGACCGCTTGGCAGTGTGTGAGTGGGCTCCCTGCCAGCCATGCTCCCTCACCTTTTTCCAGGCAAGAATAGTGTTTTTCAGGCTGAGCAAAGGTCAGCCTGACACTCTTCTTGTTCAAGTCAGTCATCCAGGAGCTAGACATGCGCTAAATGCGCTGGCGCCTGACTGCTTGTGCTGAACTTTGGTGAGCTGAAGATGTCAGAGCCCTGCGAACATGACCTCCTCAGCTTGGCGAAAGTGCCTTGTGGCCCTCCCCCTCATGACACAGGGGAGCATCACTGATTGCCTCGGACCTGGGTGCTCCAGTTTTAAGCCCTGAAGTGCGCGAATGTCAATCAGTGATACCTCGTCAAAAATCGGATGGGGTCAACAGTCTCACTGACCCCATCCCACTCTGTGACAAGTGATGGACTGCTGCCTCCTCTCATTGCATTACCTAGGGTCAGCCAATGAGTGAAGGCAGCAGTCTCAACCCTCCTGGGACCTCCAAAGCTTCCCTCAAGGTACAGCTGCAGTGAATGTAAGTTTTATGTCTTTGAATGTTTAGTGCATGCATGAATGAATTTGTTGTGAGTGAGTGTTGTGAATGGGTGTGTGTGTGAATGAACGGGTGTGAGTTAGTCAGTGTATATGTGTTCATGTGTGGCCCATCCTCCCCTCTCACTGCTAAAATTATGGCAGCTACTGCTGCCTGTGCTGCCAATAAAAACAAGCATTTGCAATGCAATCGGTCTCGCCTTTGGGACCTTATATGTATTTAGCTATGCAGCACATTAGCCTGGGTGCTGAAACATCTACTGTTGTTTAACATGGAGGGAAAGTAAGCACCAAACTGTGTGACACGCCAGGTTTGGGAACACATGAAGAGAAATATTGCCTTTCAGCGGGAAATGGTATAGTCCAAGCTCTGTTTTTAATATAAAAACAGGGCCTTCGGTGGTCATATCACTGAAAATACAAGATTTGAAAAAAATATTATTCTCTACGGGTGCTCGTGGAAGACAATTTCTATGGACTGGAATCTAGAGAATGCTAACGTGATTCTGGTATTTTACTAACCTCTGCTGGTCGTTTTCTATCAAGAAAGTTAAATAGAGGCAGTTGCCAGAAAAATAAAAAAAAGAAAGTCCCTCAGCAGAAAGCAATTCTGGTATTTTACTGACCTCTGCTGGTCATTTTCTATCAAGACAGTTAAATAGAGGCAGTTGAACAGAAAAGAAAGTCCCTAAGTGGAAGCAGACAAGTCCTAGGGCTGATCTCCAGAGCCCACAAAGTACATACACTTATAAGTATATACTAAAGTATATACTAAAGTATATACAAGAGGTCTCGAATGCTCGACCTAAAAAGAAAGCCTCTGGATGGCCCGGATGGGACTGGGGCAACCAAAATAAAATAAAAAAAAGAAAAGGCAGAGGACAGCACAGGAGTATACTCCATGTGCTGCCAATACAAAAAAAAAGAAAGCACCTGGGTCCACTGGTGGGACTGGAGAACCTAAAATATGAAAAAAAGAAACTGCGACAGCAGTACGGGGTTGGGCTTCCTGCGCTGCCAATTAAAAAAAGAGAAAGCCTTTAGATGTCCCGGGTGGGACCGGGAAGCCCAGAGTGAAAAAAATGGAAGAAAAAGGCAGACAGCAGCGCAGGAGTAGGCTCCCTACACTGCCAATAAAAAAAGAGAGCATCTAGGCCCCTGGGTAGGGCTGGGACACTTAAAATGTAAAAAAAAGAGAAGGTGTCAGCAGCACAGGAGTGGGCTCCCCGCGCGGCAAATTAAAAAAAGAAAGCCCCTGGATAAAAAAGAAAAAAGGAAAATAGTCGGGGCATCACCACTTCAGTATTGAAGCAACAAGGCCGCTCATTTAACTCCTTAACCGCGGCGCAAATTCCGCTGCGGTGCGGGAGTTCTATTGAGTGGGCGGGGCCGCGTCGGCCAACCGACGTGCGCAGCACTAGCGAGGTAGTGCTCGCGATGGCCGTTAGCCGACGCGCGCACGGAACGGGTTAATATTCATAGCTCCTGCTTGACGGTGCCGCAAAATGCCCTGAGTGGGCTGGTTTATAAAGATTTGTGTTCTTGTGGTGCCCCAAGGAGGTGCAGGGGCACCACCAGCAATTAAAATAAATGTTGTGGTGGGCTGCATGGAGCACAGCAGCCCCCCAGGAATGTTAAATTATAGTAAGTCTCCTCCTAGGTCATTAAACGCATGATCCCAGGAGAGCTAACCACCACTTTCAACCCACTCTGAGCTGGAGCTGTTTGCTCTTCAGCTGGGGTGTGAGGACCCCTTGTCCTCAGGCCTATGGCTGAATTATGTGGCCTAAAGAGTGTTAAAGAAAGGGTCAAACACAAGTTTATTGTTGTACTTATTAAAGTACTTTTACAAAAAATGTTTTAGTAACAATTACTATTAATAAACATTGCTATGTGTGTTTTAATTATACATTGGATTGTGCTCGATTTCATTACTTTTGATGGTAAATCATGACATGAGGCTCATTTGTTAATGGGGTGCCCCTTTGACAAAGACAATACGTCACCTTTCTATATATATATTAAAGTCCTAACAAAACCGATAGGTCTGTCTTTTATATATTGAAGTTTTGAATCTTTGACAAAGCTCGTAGGTCTGCCTTATTTAAAATGATGCTTGTTTCCGGTCCAGGAAGGACCTGGCTTGGCAGTTCGGGCTGGACTGTTCCCATAAGGAACAGGATCAAGACCAATTTGCATATGGCTGGGTTGGCATGGTGAGCAAAAGAACGATAGATTTAACCCAGATCTCTTGACAGGGGATGAATGTATGATTTATTCAGCATTCCATCCATCATTTGTTTGCAGAGCACTTATTTAAAATGATAGCACTTATACTGTGATGGCCAGGACTAATTTAAAGTAACCACCCTGCCTTATATTCTAATGGTCAGGCCCTGTGTGTTCGGCTGTGCACCTGCAGGGTGTTGGCCACAGGGTATGACCTGCTGGACCTGGCCTTCATGACCAGGCCCTGTGGCCACCTCTACGCAGCACATGCCCTAGGGCTGTGCACGGTGGGTGGGGCTGGCCGACTGCGGTGTTGGGACAGGGCCTGACAGCAGGCCAGGCCCAGCAGCGGACCCCACGCCTCACTTGGTGAAAGGTCCACAATGCCCTGGTAAGACTAGTTGTGTATGGTAATAAAATATTAATTTACATTAAAAAAACTATAGATTTACTGAAAAAAACCAAAGTAAAGTGACGTTGAAGTTAGGTATTAATATCTTACTTTACATAAAAACAAATCATCATTCAATTAAAAAAAACAAAGATTAAACTTAGTTAGTTGAAAATGTCAGTTAAAACTACATTTTAAACTCTAAAAACCACTGAAATTCACAAGTTATAGTTAACTGAAGTAAATGAAATGACATCATCGGTGACAGCACTGTGCATGGTGAGGGCTCTCTGATTGGCTGGTCTCAACTTGAACAAAAATGTTGCAACACCCCCTTACAGCTCATGGAGATTCAGTCTCCATGCAATGAAAACAAGTGAATGAGTCATAAGTGCGTGGGGGGGGAGGGGGGGGGGCATCTCCCAACCCTCACGCTCAGGTGAAGGTGGCCAAAAGTGCCCCCTGCCCGCAGTGCTGACAAAATATGCAGATTTTGCTGCAGGCAACGTGGAAGAGTGGGGGGGCAATATGATTTATGTGATAGATCCGGGGTGTGTTTCTAACTCCCAGCGGTTCTGGACAGCTTTCTGGGATAGAGTTGATGATCTTTTCTTTTAGGACCTCTTCCGTGCTTGTCCTAAAGTCCAGCGAGAGTTCTTTAATAAGTAGATACGTGAAAGGTCGGACTGCTTATGCAAAATGCAGCTTTGACTCTTCCACTGTGCTGCTTTTTTCTTTTTGCCTTCTAATTTTCATGAAATAGAATCTTTTTTTTATTGTTTTTTGTTTTTACAGTCTTGTGGTTGTACTCTCGTAAATTCAGCATGTACACCATGAGAAAAAAAAAATCAGTGGTGTACAACACTTGTTTTCATGATTAAACAGCATATTTGTGTTGTTTTGCTTGCTTTATTTGTGAACATATTAATGTTCACAATCAAATTCAATTGATACAAGCTGGCTGGCCTCTGAAAATGTATCAGATTCCAGCCAATCACATTCTGTGATGTTTGTGAACATTTGAAAAATTTAGTTTCAGAACACTTGTTCTTGGTTGTCATATTTTTGCTGATTCACGAACATTACCGGAAGTATGATAAGTGCCTGCCTGGCCACTTTATTTTTTGCTTATGATTCAAAAACGACTTATACAATTCAAGAAAACCAAGAAATGGAATGTGGCAATTTTGGTCTTTCATCTAGCAATTTTCTTGCTTTCAAGCCTAAAGTTGTCTTTAGCGGGATGTAGATGTTAAATGGAGAAAGCAATCTTATTGGGATCCCCCTCTACAACTTTTGGCAAATAGGCACAACATATTGCAGGGCAAAAGTCTCATTATGTTTCATCAAAGTTTGAAGCAAATTGGTCATGGGGGGCAAAATTGTTAGCGATGCAAAAATTTGGTGTTAACCTCACATATACAGTTGCAAATGCTGCCTCAGTAACATGTGAAACAAGCATTGGCATAGCCAATAGGTCTCGCCTTTGGGACCTTACAAGTTTTTAGCCATGCAACAGTTGATGTTATTGCACCAAGGATATTGTGCTGCATAACTAAATACTTATAAGGTCCCAAAAGCGAGACCTATTGGCTATGCCAATGCTTGTTTCACTCGTCTCCAAGAAAAAAGAAAAGTCCTCGGCACCGTACAGGGGTGGCTGGTGTGCTAAGTGGAAGGGAGCGGCAGACGTGCGTGGGCTGCTGGGTAATCAGTGATTTTATTCGGCGCGCATACCAACACTGCAACACTGCTCAAACTCATGTTTGTTTGGAAAGCCCACATAGCATGGAACAGCGAAATGTCTTCTCAAACACTGCTTTTCCAGAGTTTCTTGTGCCCATCTGGAGACGCTTTTCGTGTCTGGTAAGCAAGAGGGTGAGGTGAATTTGTAAACTTCAGGCAGCACCCGGCCACAAATGAAGTAAACAACACGTGGGCGTGGTCTGTGCTTGATGAAAAATATACAACAAATAGATGTACTAGTAGGAAGGACGAGAGCGCGTGCGGTAACTGAGAGTGGGCTGGGTGGGGTTACAAATAAACCAGCCCTTTTATTCGTGGGTGTATGCAAACAAAGATCCACTGTTTGAAATGTGGTTTTAACGGAACATTCCACTGATCTCCCGGCATCTGAAGTATGCATTTGTCCCTCTCCTTCGAGCTCTGCTGTAATGATGAGCACCAAATGGATAACTTTTCAAGGGAAAAAAATGTTGGGCCGCAAGACTGTAACACCATCAAACGTTTAGACACCGATGAGTCGAGAGACTTCATGGTGACGGAAAACTACGTCATGTATTTCAATAAATCAGTAAACACAACTGTAAGAACTACATTCAAGAATCTATATATTTTAATTACTTGCCATCATGTACAAATATCTTGCATACAGACTACTAAATGCAGATTTTCCGGCCTAATGTGACACAAATCTGGTTTCTATTAAAGGTACCAAGGAGAAAATCGTGAAGAAAAGCATTGGCCGCGCGGGCGCCGAAAGTTAAAGTGATCGCGATGCACTTAATTACCCGTGATGGAGAAAAGACAGATGGCGGCTGCGCACGTTCACGCGCACATGCACGCAAGCTTGAGGCCAGCAAAAGCCTCTGGTAGCACTTTGAAAACCCCCTTACTAAAAGTCGAGCAAGCAGCGCATGCGCTGCTCTAGGCTCGACCTAATAAAAACTTATTGAAACTAAAGTCTGTGTTGGTTATTGAGAGCTTAGCGGATGTGGGACCTCCACCAAAAATTGCAAGATATCCTGTCTTCCCTATTTAGAGAGTGCATATGGTTAAATATACTTGAAATAGGGCAGATGGGACGTCTACTCCAAAGTAGCTGATATCCTGTCTGTTTTAGTTAGAGCACATACATGATAGAGTGGATGGGACATCCTCCAATTTTAGCCAAATTTCCTTCATGGGACAGAAGCTGCCAGAAAGATCAAAACGTGGCATGCTATTGCTCAGGCGAACTTTACAATTAGATTTTACCACAGTAAATGGTACTCGTGTCTAAAAATGTTTTGGATTATTATACTTTAACCCATTAAGTGTTTGCCTGATGTTCTTATAAGCCACATAAAGAGCATACAGAATGTGAGCTTTTGGATCTAAGTGTAAGATGAGCAATGAGAAAGACCTTTGTCAGTTGTCTGTTACGTGCGACAGTCACAATCCTGAATGGAAGAATTAAATTGCAAACATACACAGCTGACTGGCTTACTTGGTTTGTTTTAATGATATGTGGCAGGACAGGAAAGCTAAAAAAAAACTTTCATTTATTTTAGAGCTATACTGTGGCACATATGAAATGTTATCGTGCAGATGTGCACACCTGCACTTTGATCTAGTCTACATACGTTTTGTAAACACTGCGGATATATTACCAACTTGCAGTGAACTAGTTGTGCTGCGTCTGGGTTTTTCAGCTGCTTTGGCTATTGCTATCCTTTATTTTTCTTGGCATCTCCACTTGGCACCAATCCCCTCTCTGCATCTCTGCCACACACCGAATAATACCCCCTAAACCCATATGCAAATCACAAAAAACACAGCTTTTCCACGGTTCCCAGCTCTATTTGCTCGTATGCACTGCACACTACTGAAAACTAGTGTCTTACTGCTTGCCTCAACCAATCAACACCATCAGCGTCCGTAGGGAGTATCTCAGAGCCAGAAGACGTGTTACCATTCTGCTTGTGAAGACGTGTCACCATTCTGCTTGTGAAGACGTGTCACCATTCTGCTTGTGAGTTTCTTGCTGGTGAACCCTCATGTACTCTCACTGGAACCATCTCCTTAGTGACATGGAAAGACAATTCTAGTTTGCGGAAAGGTGGGAGCTCCTTGTAGCCCTCTCTGCTAAGATACCCTCCCTTTCCTTTCCATGTGCTTGATAACAGCTTAACAAGGTATCCAAGCATGACACAATCAGTACTGAGGTTTGACTCTGAGTCTCATCTGAAGAACTACCAAGAAATTCTGCAACACGTGAGGTTAGGGGTAATACTCCAGTTGTCTTTTGGTCTGAGATTAAATCCTTAGCTATCGACTCTAGACTGCTCGTAGTTTGCTGAAATAGTCGGTTTCAGCTATCATGTCTTGAGGTGCACTGTCATTAAAGAGGATCTAGAGCTGGGTCTATTTTCCAAACCACCCTGCTTATTTTGCAGTATTATGTTCTCTATCTTTCTAACTCCCGTTGGACATAACACTGTCAAATGGCCAGATTCACCGAAATTTGCAACAATTTAATTCAGAAACTGTGCAAGACTGGAAAAAACGCCTTTCAGATGGAAAATGGACAAATGTCAATTAAAACGAGAATTAAAACATTACATAGGGGATGCGGCAGTTTGTGAGAGGAATATAAGACTTTAGAAACCAGACTGCCATTTGCGCAAGGAATGATGGGAGTTCTCATCTAGGACAGGGTCGAAACTTAAAGAGGCAGACCTCGTTTTAAAATGTGTAACGGCTTCTGCTATAATATGTAATCTGAAAAGGGAATATTTTAATATAAGGTTTCACGTGTTGCCAGCACCCTAACTGCCACATCCACATCAGTGCAAGAAATGCATTCCAGACACAGGTACTATTCAGTGGCGGCTGGTGCATTTTAAAAGTGGTGAGGCAGAAAGCTATGAGTAGAATATAAATTGCCAGCAAGCGTGAATCAAAGACTGGGAGGAATGAGTGCAGGGGTTCTTCCCTTGCAAGAAAATTAGAGAATAAATGGGTGCAAATTGTGCATTTTAAGCATATCTTTCAAGAATACTTGCTACAATTTATTGAAATAAAAGGGGCATATAGACTTGCAAAGACTCACCACTCTCCATACACTCATGCAGTTACATCACTCCCCTGCACTCGCACAGACATTGATCCACTTACCCTGCAATCACAGACACGCACTGCTTCGCTCACACAAGCACACCGTTCTCCCTGCAGTCACGGGCAGACCATCCACAAGGTCACAGAACTCACACAGGTACACCGTTCACTCGTACAGTCTTACCACTCACCCAGTGAACTGTCATTGCGCACCGCTCATCCTGCACTCATACATGCACGCACCTGACTCTACAGGCACAACTTTCACTCTGCAACACTCCCTATCACCATCCGCCCTGTACACACACAGACCCCAGGCTGCCAAAGCACTAAACCCTCCCTGCACCCGCCTAGGCCAGCAGAGTCCAGTGTGAGTACTCCTGCAGTATGTGTTGGGGATGGAGTTTGTTGTGGAAGGCGAGCAGAGGAACAACAAGGCTGCAGGAGACAGAGAGGCCACATTGATAACCCCTGGGAAGTGCCAGTTGGGGTCAGAGCATACATTGTCTGTCCTCTGCCACCTCCCTTCAGACTCTGCAGGAGACTGGCCTTTTTGAAGATAATGGGGGCTGTAAAAGTGACGTCACCTACCTGTGGGTTTGCCACCAGGCTGGTTTTCTACCAGCATGATCATTGTAAAGTCCAGGCCAATAGAAACTTTGGGAAAATGACGGAAAGCCGGTATTTTTCCACAGTGAATACTTAAAACAGCAAAAAAGAAGAAAGCACTTTAAAACGTGCTCTAGCTCTCCTGAAAATGATCTCTGACCGAGTAAAGTATGAACACATAGTACTTCACATTCCAAATTAGGAAAGGGGGTTGACATAGTAAAATCGTTCTTGTGCAACACTGAAGAATGGGGGACGGGGAGCAGTTTCAGAAAAAAGGGGCCTAGGTCCAGTACCAATGCTCCCAAGAACTAACATGTAATCACTGTATGGTAACTGTTCCAGAAGTTAAGGTTCATAACCGATTTGGTTATGTTGGCGAAGGAGATGGAAGGAAAAAGAGAGAAGGAAGTCTCTATATGTGGTTCCCTATTGACAAAGGTCGGGAATTTCTCCTTTAGGAATTAGTGCCCTCACACACCCTTTCGGGTGTCATGCTTCATCATCGGGCGTTGCTCCTCGTGGGGGTGGCGCTGCTGTCCCCACGGGCCCCGCGAGAGGGCTCTTTGTCGGAGATCTTTTTAGGAGACGCCGCAGTTGTGCATGCGGGTGTGTGGGCCTAAAAGGGTTGGTGCTAGTGTTTTAAAATTACCCCACCAATACCGTGGGAAAGAGTTTATTCGTTGGTCCGGGAGGTAAGGATAAAAGAATTATACAGGGGCGTTGGGGCACCTCTATTGACAAATAACATAGAGGTCAGGGTATTACTCCACTGCTCCTAGTGCCCGTGTGTGACTGTGAGTGTGCGTGTTGGTCAACATGTTTCACGCTATCATTGGGTCCCTACTGGATCCCCGTGCGCTTCGTCAGGACCATGTGAAAGTGAAATAAAATATAAATAAATAGGAGTAGGGAAAAGACACCCTATCTTCCTATGGTACCTTTTCTCAGGATTGTATGCGTTACTTGCGCTTAAAGGAACACCTCTCTCGTGTTCCAACTTGTTACCTTATGGTTAGAGCCAAAGGGAAAAAGAACAAGACACACATATAGAGACATACATGAGTAATGGCAAATAGCGATCCACAATAGATTTATTGTACTGTTGCGTTATCGCCTGACATATCGTGCTAGCAGTGTGTGGGAAAACGTGCCCTGGACATACTATCACTGCCACATGTGCACGTGTGACAACAGCGGCTGTCTGTGTCTTTCATCATTGGTAAGATCTCATGCACTTGCCTGTGATGGTTGTGCCGAGTGCGACTCCCAATAACCTCAAATGGACCATCATCGAGGCCAATGCCAACTGGACTACCACCACGCTGTTCAGGCAAGAACAACGCTGGGTGTTCCGATTGAGGAGTAACACACAAGGACTAAATGATGACATCCCGTGGTCTGAACTTGTGACCTAGTTTGATGGAAGGCCTATACGAATACTGGTTTAGGAGGGTGGCCCACCCCAGTAACATGAAGGAGGGTATACCCACCATTGACCACTGGTCATAGAAGGATACAACTTTTTTAACTGTAAATGTTAACAGTACTAGGGGTGAGCCATCAGACCCCTCTTCTACATCTACACCCATTAGGAGTAACAGCATTGCTCATTAGAACTATCACCCCCATCAGACTGGTGCCCCGCTACTGAGCAAAGATGCAACCATTATAACCAAACATTTGGACACAAGGGGCTAACGCCTCCAAATGTAATCACAATTAAGTGTAGTAGATGGTTTTATGCTCTGAGTGAATTTAACCGAGTACCATACAACAGGCAATATACTTTCACCGCTACTCACCATGTGGTTGGTCCACACGGCAGTTCAATTTGACACAAATAAACACAATACAGGACACTTGGGCTCCGAAAATTGCTGTAATGGCCCTTGACCCGGGACGCCTAGATCCCCCATCTCCAAGCAAGGAGCACTGTCATCTTACAAGGGGGTGGCCCACGGTGATAAGATGCATAAGCTATGATTTTACACATCGAGTGGATATCCTTTTGTTGCATAACTTTATTGAGACACAGCGAGGCCAATAATACCACTCACCACATGACTAGGAGCAATTTAATCAACAACACCATCGTAACTGCACTAGGACTCTATCCATCTCTGTCCAAGGGTAGTACGATTTTGATGTTTCACATCTGATTACAAAGGCACAATATAGGAGCCTTTAGTTCATATGGAACCATTATAAGATGGCCGCCGCGCACGTTATTTACATTCCACACTCCTCCGATCCCGGGGTGACGTCATTCTTGGCACGCCCTCCCAATTCCCGTCACTTCCGCCTGCAAGCATTCATAATCGGATGGACGCCGCTTCAAATTCTCCGGCATCCATCCAGCGGCAGGGCAGGTAATGGGCCAGAACGAAGGGGACTGAATGTGAGTATTACTCCGCTGCTTCAACTAGACAACGACAGGTACGTTGAGCATGCATGGGGTTGACCTCGACTCTCTTGATCCACAGAGATTCCCCCTCGAGACCGCGGGGACAGCCGAAGAGGCACAAGACTTTGTTTTTTAAGGGGTAATCAGTATGTAATTTTAGAATGAGTGTGTATGAGCTATGGGTGAATAGACCTCACGTATCTATAAGCATTTCTCATGACCTAACTTGGTTATGACATCTCCCGGCATTACGTGATACTTAATTACGTGATAAGAACTTCACGCACAAAACGCGCTTTTGCATTACCTAAGCACTGGTGGCCACCATGATGATAAACGAGTGTTTTTGTCACACCGCACTCGGTAAAAGCGGGTATGCACAACCATCACAGGCAAGTGCATGAGATCTTACCAGTGATGAAAGACACAGACAGCCGCTGTTGTCACACGTGCACATGTGGCAGTGATAGTATGTCCAGGGCACGTTTTCCCACACACTGCTAGCACGATATGTCAGTCGATAACGCAACAGTACAATAAATCTATTGTGGATCGCTATTTGCCATTACTCATGTATGTCTCTATATGTGTGTCTTGTTCTTTTTCCCTTTGGCTCTAACCATAAGGTAACAAGTTGGAACACGAGAGAGGTGTTCCTTTAAGCGCAAGTAACGCATACAATCCTGAGAAAAGGTACCATAGGAAGATAGGGTGTCTTTTCCCTACTCCTATTTATTTATATTTTATTTCACTTTCACATGGTCCTGACGAAGCGCACGGGGATCCAGTAGGGACCCAATGATAGCGTGAAACATGTTGACCAACACGCACACTCACAGTCACACACGGGCACTAGGAGCAGTGGAGTAATACCCTGACCTCTATGTTATTTGTCAATAGAGGTGCCCCAACGCCCCTGTATAATTCTTTTATCCTTACCTCCCGGACCAACGAATAAACTCTTTCCCACGGTATTGGTGGGGTAATTTTAAAACACTAGCACCAACCCTTTTAGGCCCACACACCCGCATGCACAACTGCGGCGTCTCCTAAAAAGATCTCCGACAAAGAGCCCTCTCGCGGGGCCCGTGGGGGACAGCAGCGCCACCCCCACGAGGAGCAACGCCCGATGATGAAGCATGACACCCGAAAGGGTGTGTGAGGGCACTAATTCCTAAAGGAGAAATTCCCCGACCTTTGTCAATAGGGAACCACATATAGAGACTTCCTTCTTTTTCCTTCCATCTCCTTCGCCAACATAACCAAATCGGTTATGAACCTTAACTTCAGGAACAGTTACCATACAGTGATTACATAGTAAAATCGTTAGCTGGCCCAGCTGACATCTGGCCATGTGTTTGAATCCTGTAGTTTTGATTTCATCCTTCCGAGGTTGATAAAAGAGTATTCCATTGCTTTTAGTCATTACACCACCCTGTTTCTGATAGCAAACCTTATGAGGCGCTACAAAAACCTGCCAGTCAAGGAAGCTTCGTTCCCAACACTCGGAGCACATCCTACTACCAGTCCTCAATAATGACAGTGAATAAGCACTACAATGCCATACCAATGGCAGATAGCACTATAGGACATCAGGGCGAGACAAAGACTGGGGACAAATAACACGAGTCCAAATCATTTGGCAGTAAACAAGCGGGAAAAAGAAAAAGAAAGAACATGATCGCACACATTCCCCTTTTTAAAAACAAGCACATGCCCATTGTCACTCTTAGCGATACACATCAAGCCAAAAGCAAGCTTTTCAGACATTTCTTGGCCTTGGGGTGCTGTGCGCATCACTGTGGCTGACTGAGGCCTCTGTACCGAGATGGATGGATGTGAGAGGCGCTCTCTGCCATCAGCAAGCAGATGATGGGGTAAAAACCATACAACGAAAGCAACGCAGCAGCTAAAGTCAGAGACACAAATACAACGTTACTATTCAAATAAAGGTAAACTTTGAATGAGACGACTTCAGCCCTTTCACAGGAGCGAAGGAAAAGGGTTAATGCTTTGGTGGTGTAGCTCCTTGAAGCGCTTGGCCACGGGTACACAACAGTGAGCACACCTCGCCTTCTGACTCGAGCTCCAATTATGCAGTGACAGGTTGCGACGGGGCAGGTGGGTTGTCCTGGTGTTTACCCCTCATGGGGTGAAGGGGTAACTGGAGAACCCTGAGGTGCAGAGATAGCGAGAGAGTGCAACGCGTTTGTGGGAGCAGGGGCGGGGGGATGAGGGAGACGTCTGGGGGATACACGTGCGGCAAGTGATGGGCGGGAACACAGGCAGTGCACACAGCAGCAGCAAAGTCTCACTGTCTGACAGGGGCTGTGAAAGAGGCTCTGAAAAATGTATAAACGGGGTGGCGGGTAATTGTATTCTCTTCAATGTCTCCCAGTCACGCCGTACTTTATAAGGTGAGGCACACACACTTATACCGGCAGCTATCGCTGAGTGGTTACAAGCGGCCACTCCGCCCTTTATTTGTACCGTCGGGCGCGCCCGGCCCTCTGAGTGTGGAAGCCATACAAAGTATAGTAGAGGCCGGGTGGCACTCTACGAGGGCACGATGCTGACCTATGGCTGTTGCTGTATCACGTGACAGACGACAGGGGGCGATCCAGCGACAGCCATGGTAAGTGGAAGCCAGGGATAGGATGTTGAACTAGTCAGAATGCATTAGGTATTTCAATAGGTATCACACTTCACGTGTCACCTGTACCACCGGAAACGCTATTACTAAAAGGTCCTGAATGAGAACAGTTAGTTTTCACAATCCACATACCAGTTAAGCCCCCACCTGTCCCCGTGTCTCCAAACTGCAAGGAATTCCTTCACCCGCACAGACGAAATGAAAAATACAAGACGGAAAAGCAGGGAGTTATGTGTAAATGTGTGACATTTATGTGTCAAGTTTCACAGTGCTGTGCACTTAGTGACACATGAGCTCCTGGGTGAGCAGACCGAGGCCTGGGAACATCTGGTGGCATCACTTCCCTCTTCATTTAGGAAGGGTCTGGATGACTCTGTTTCGACTGCTCCCTGGACCCAAACTAGTATAAAAAAGGAAGGAAATGCCCTCCACCTTCCCCCTCCTCCCCGGCCACTGTGTGAACTGTAACACAGAGTTCAATGGGCCCCGGTGCCACTTCACCTACTGCACCAAATAATGCTACTCCCTGCTTACATGCTCCTACGCAGAGGGTAACTGAGACTTCCTTCAACGCCGCCAGAGCTTGGCGGGGGCACCTTTCTTTTCGTTTCCTGTCCTACATCGCCGTGCCAGAGCTGAGGTACAATACCTACAAAAATCGCTTTGAAACCAGTAGATGCGTTGTATTCGCGGCAGGTGTGGTCTGCTGAATAGCGCCTTGCTTCACGAGGTTACCGGCCCAAGGCTGTGAGCACCTGAAATTGGCCCCGTCTGGCAGCTGTTGGGGTACTCTGCAAAATGAGTTTGGTGGTCTCGCTCGACTTCGGGTGAGCGCGTGCCCACCCATGCATAAAGACAACAGTCTCGCTGTCTATGCAGTCGTCTGTCCTCGGCCCACCTCCTGCCCTCCGTCAGGATGGCTGCCAGCCTGGATGCCCCCAAACCACCATCTGTCCGTCCGACCTATTTCCCCGCCCCTCTATCCCAGCTATGTCATCTGCTTGCTTACCTGTTTGCCTAGCCATTCACCAATTAAATACGTCTACCTATCTACCTACCCGCGTCTCCATCTGTCCCTCTCCAACTGTCCTAAGCTTCCAGGAGGGCTCTGTGTTTCATTTCTTCTCGGCGCGGTGAGATAACTTCTCTGTGACAGGTTTGTTTCTTTCCCGCTGCGGTGCGTTTTATCGCCCCCGTCGCTCTAATCGATAACCCTCTGATCAGAGCGGTGCGCTGCTGGTCAGGGGGCTTTCTGTGCACACGCGCAGGGGCCGAACATCTGTCAGGCCAACAGAAAGCTGCCCTTGCCCGAACAAAGGGGGGCATTATTCAGCCTGGGGTTCGTCTTCACTCTCAGCAGGCAACTTTCAAGCTGCTATAGCATTCAAACACTGAGGCTTTGAAAGAGTGCGGCATCCCAGAAACAAGAAAATAATTAAACCCAGATGGCCCCTGCGCGCGCTGTAAGAATGCGGCAGCGAAAGTGAAAGCAACTACAGGGAAGAGAGGAGCGGGGGCGAGCGAGCGTGCGTGGCAGCCTGCTGAGCTGACCACACGCTCGTGCACCATGGCCTTTGCTTGCGCGTAACCGCACGGAAAAGGCCATGACGCACGAGCGTGTGGTCAGCTTTCCAAACCCCCTAACATAAAGTCTTGCCAGGGCAGCGCTTGCGCGCTACTCGAGGCTCGACCTAAAAAGAATAGTAACTCCTCCATATCTAGGGTTTTCTGTGGGAAAAGCATGTTATTGGGCTAATAACTTTGTACTACTCGTGGAACCTGCAAATCTGCACAATTCGTCCAAAACAAAAAAATAATAATAATAATTGTTTTTAAAAGGATACAATTGCTCATTTGGGGGGGCACCATTTTTTAGGGGCGTAAGTGGGGGCACTTACCTTTCCTTTCTGCCTGGCAGATTCTCGCCTGCGACATTTTCTACACTCCCGATCCGCCGCAGCATGCTTGTTGCTGATTGAGTGGAGGGAGGGCAAAGTTTCCTCTTCCTGATCACGGCGGCCATTTTGGACGGGTAGCGGTCTAGTTGCTGCCCTCCCGTCTGCTTACTAAAGCAGACCATGGTGCCGAGGTGCAGCGGACCACGCAGCACGCACGCCGCTGGCGCGCCAAAGGCAAGCCCGTCTGCGCCCGACCGCACCCGAACGTCGCCAGGAGCCAGAATGCCTACATCTTTTGAATCAGAACCTACCGTTCCTCACAGGTTATGTTATACAGGTACAGAGTTAAAACATCTTAGACCCTTGGATACTACTTGCCTGCCCCTACCTTTTAAGCACTTAGAGGGACCGTTTTGCTGCATTAACTGCAAATATGCAGGTACTCTAAATTCAACCCACACTGCAAGGAGAAACAAGCATTGGCATAGCCAATAGGTCTCGCCTTTGGGACCTTATGTGTTTAGCCAGAAATTTTGGCTATGTTGTAGAGCATTGTGGCTGCTGTGCATTATGTTAAAAATTTATAATAAAAAGTGTTAAGCATTTTTGTTACATTTATACAAACGAAGAAGACATTATATATTTTTTTTAAACTTTGTTTATTAGCATTTTTCCATTACATCAATCTAACAAGTGCAAGAAGAGGTACACATTACGTTGGCAGCTCATAGATTCATCAGACCAGTGCATTTCTGAAATTTAAGTACATCAGTCTCAGTATATAGCAGACAGCAGGATCATGAGCAGTGGACAATGCCAAATAATAATCTTGTAATTTGGCATCCTCTTGAACATATGGCGCAGCCTGGTTCAACTCAGCACAGCTACAATTGTCAAAGCGCAGCAGCTATCTCTGTGGTAATCGCGAGGTAGCTCAGGTCAATGCATAGCTTTAAATTTAAATGTACAGGTCCCAACATTCGGCACACAGTGTGGGTGAGAAACGCAAAAGACATTTTACATTGGGTCTACTAGTTGACAAGCTCTGTAACCATTATCTCAGCCTGTTGCATTATGACAGTTTTACAATCGCTAGTTGTGATAGATGCTACATTGGACTATCCTGAATACAGCAAGTTAGTTCTCGATTCGAGTTTGGGCGTAGCAATTTCATCACAGGACAAGTGGCTTAAGTATGCGTGGCAAGAGGAATGTCACGCCATTCTCCTCAGGTATCGGTCGCACTACCATGCGCCCCGTCAGTCTCAGTGTGGTGAGTGATTTGTGATGGTGTGGCCCCACTGTCTGTGTCTGGCCCGGCCAGTTTAAGCATATACAGAGTAAGCGGTCCCCAGATATCACAGGGTCGTGAACGAAGGGGTAGTAGTTTAGCGTAAATATTGCTTTGTTCCTGACAATAGGTCAGGTCTGTCAACCATTCTTTGAACTTTGGCGCTCTGCCCCGTCCCCATCTGCAAGCAATTCTCCGCTTGGCTATCAGCAGGCCCAGCGCCAAAAGCCTTTTAGCATGGCCTTTGTGGTTTGGGAGGTAACCCAGGAGACCCATTTCTGGTGTAAGGTCCAGCTGCATCTCTAGCATGTCACCCAGAGCCTTCCCCACCTCTGACCAATAGTCTGCAATAGAGCGGCACTCCCACGATAGGTGTAGGAAACCCGCCCCCTCCTGTCGACATCTATCGCATCGATCATGTTACCTTAACTGGAGCTTGTGCAACCTTACCGGGGTATAGTACATTCTATGGAGAAATTTAAAATGAATAATTCTAAACCTGCTGCTAGCCGTGATGCGTTCAGTTTGTTGACAACTGTATGTCCAGGCTTCCTCCGTGATAGTGTGTCCCAATTCTGCTTCCCACCCCTGTTTGGCTTTCAGAGCATTGTGTGTCCCCGCCCCTATAGTAGTTTTGTATATACGCGATACAGCATGCGATGCCCCTCCCCGGATCATTTGGTGCAGTGGAAGTAGTGTGGGGGGTTCTTCCGGGAATGCGGGAGTAGCTGCTTTAACCTCTTGACGTAAGCGAATATATAGGAATCTGTCCAGAGTGGTAGGTGGTGTGTTGCCTAGAAACTCGGCCGCGCTTTTGAAGAGTCCTTGACTGTACATGTCCCCCAAGTGTGGAGACCTAGTCGGATGAGCATGCGTTTACAGATTCCTTCCTGCGTGACTGGTAGATTATGCTGGTCTAGCAGCGGGAGTAACGGGGAATATAACATGGGTGCTTGGGATCTTTTGGCGATAGCCCGCCACGCTCTATTTGTACAGGCCACTGTGGATCTCCCTCCCCCGGCAGTCGTGTCATCTACTCCCAGAAAGCCCCTTAAAGGAAGCGGCGCCATGAGCCCCTGTTCCACTGCCAAGTGCGTCATAAAGGGAGGGGGGGTCAGCCAGTATGAGGCGAAGTGTGCCTGCGCGCTAAGATAGTAAAGTTCTGGGTCAGGCGCCTCAAACCCGCCTTGAGCAAATGGCAACGTAAGGGTGCGCCATTGGATCCGGGGCTGCTTGCCGCCCCATGCGAGACGGATAAGTTGACTTCTCAGTCTAGTGAAAAACGGTCGTCCAGGATGGAAGGGGATATTTGTGAAAAGATATAAGAATTTGGGCAGGATGACCATCTTCATCAAGGCTATTCGGCCTGCAAGAGAAAGCGGCAAAGCTATCCATCTGTTGATTAGATCCTCCACCCTAGTCAGGGCTACCCCGTAATTAGCGCGCAAGAGCTCCTCTTTGTCTCTGGTTACGTTTATTCCCAAATAACGGATCTCGTCGTTGCTCCATAACAGCGGATAGTCCATTGGAAACGATGTAGTGCAATTTGTGAGCGGCATGAGTTGGGACTTTCCCCAGTTTATGGTAATACCCGAAAAGGCTCCGAATTTTATGACTTCCCGTATCATGGCGTTGAGGCCTTCCGCGGGGTTACGCACATAAAGCGTAATGTCATCTGCATAGAGAGATATTAGTATCGGTCTCGTGGGGTAGTCAAGCGCGTACCTCTTGTGATGTTGACGCAACATGGCCGCCAGCGGCTCCATGGCTATTGCGAATAATAGGGGTGAAAGGGGGCAGCCCTGTCGCGTGCCTCTGGTGATATCAAAGGCCGGGAATCGCTTTCCATTGAGCATCAAGGAGGCGCAGGGTTTATTATATAACAGTTTGATCCACATTAGATAGCCCGGAGGGAATCCCATGTGTGTCAAGACTGTGAGGAGGTACCCCCATTCCAGAGAATCAAATGCCTTGGTGGCGTCCAGGAAGACTGCCACGGCCTGCTCCTCTTGATCTATATCGTGCAGGATGGAAAAGAGGGTCCGTATGTTATGCGAGGTTGAGCGGTTGGGTATGAACCCGGCTTGGTCGGGTCGGATAAGCCCATCCATCAATAGAGTGAGCCGATTCGCTAAGACCTTTGCCAATATTTTAACATTGCAATTTATCAATGACAATGGTCTATACGAGTCCGTGGATTCAGGGACCTTTCCGGGCTTTAGCAGCGAGACCAGCATGGCTTCTCTCATGGTAGGCGGGAGTGTCCCTGTTTGAGCAGCCTCCTCATAAACTGCCTTCAACAGGGGGGCTAGAGTGTCTACATATGCTTTATAAAATTCTATGCCCAGGCCGTCTATTCCTGGCGCCTTACCATTGCTAATCTGCATAATTGCCGCCCGTATTTCATCTACCTCCAGATCCGCCGCTAAAAATTCCCTCTGTCGATTGCTAAGCCAGGCCAGTTCTATCTGTTGCAAGTATTGTGGGGTTTCGTTTTGCCGCGCCGCGCACGACGAATACAATGTGCGGTAGTGTGCAGTGAATACCTCCCCTATGGCCGTCGCATCTCGTTGTATCTCACCTTCTCTATCTCGGATAACTAGGACATGATTTGCCGTTCGGGGCGGTCGAATAGTCTCGGCAAGGGCTTTGCCAGGGCGCCCTCCTTCACCGTATCTACGCCCCTTATGATATTTTCCTCGGAAGAGGCATTCCCTTTCTGCCTCCACCTGGTATTCTATTAGGGTCTCCCAAATTTTGGCCATTATGGGACCATCGCTCGCCCCGTGCATCTCCGCCTCCAGCTGTTTGAGCTGGTTATCCAGTCGCGCTATAGTAGCACGGATGTCTTTGAGGATTCCCCCCCCTTTGGCCATGCAGTGGCCTCGTATAGTGACTTTCAGCGCTTCCCATACCGAGGCCAGGGACGGAACGGAATCTATATTGAGTCGCAGATATTCTTCTAGCGTTTCCCCCAGTTCAGATCTGAACACTGCATCCAGAAGCATCGTGGGTTGTAAGCGCCACTGTCTAGGCTGGGGGACATCCCTGGGGGTGTCACCAGCATTAACACGGGGGAGTGGTCTGAGTAGGTACGCGCGAGATGTCGGGAGGAGTGAGTATGTAATGCGATATCTTGTGATACGAGCCACATGTCCAACCTGGACCAGGTGTTGTGTACCGCCGAATGAAATGTGCCTTCAGAGTGTGTCGGGTGATGGTGGCGCCAGAGATCCACTAGCAGATTGTCCACTACTATTTGCTGAAGTAGGCGCTGCGCTTTGGTATAATGATGTGGCATAGGATGGGAGCGGTCGTGGGGTGGGTGCAGTGTTAGATTAAAGTCGCCTCCCCAGATAAGATGGGTCGAGCCTATGTTCACAATTTGCGCCCATAAGGTAATGTAGTAATCCTCATCGTCCACATTGGGGCCATAACTGCACACCAGCGTTATAGACTCAGAGGCCAGTCTTCCCCATGTCATGCAGTATCTCCCCTGCGGGTCAAGCTTTGAGACTTCCTCGATATACGGTACCGCTCTTTTTATGAGTATTGCTGTTCCTCTGGAGTAGGTAGAGTATGAGGAGAAATATCTGTGCGATGCCCACCTTGTGGCGAACTGCGGCTGCGTTTGGGGGGATGTATGTGTTTCCTGTAGCATAGCTATGCTGACCTGGTGCCTGTCGAGGTAAGCCAGGATGTGCCTTTTCTTTTTAGGATTCCCCAATCCTCTAATATTCCAGGTAAGCAAACCCAGTCCCGCTGCAGTATTGGTCTTGCGCACTTCATCAGCCATCACCCGTTTCCTTGAGTGGCCCTATTCGTGTCACATCTGTGCTGATGTCTACGAATAAGTGATTCCTGCACATTCTGATTGTGGTGGTGAGTGTGTAAAAATGCCAATTCTGTAATGTCTACCCCCCTTTCCCAACGTCCCTCCCACAACGGCGGCCCCAACTTGCCGTGTACATTGTCCACCCTCTGAATCCCTCCCCGTACAGCCCAAAGCATTGAGAACATACGCAACTTATGCGTCATCATATCCCTGAGTAGGTAGCGCCCAGTCCATGTTATTAGGTAAAGTGCCTGGCGCAGCAGATGGAGATCCCTATTCATGAACAGACCTACACTGTGTAGCATTAAATATAACAGCAAAAGCCTTCTAGAGGCATTGATGTCCCTTGGTGACGATATTGGGCTTTCAAAACAACTAGGGCAAGTGCCCAACATAACAAACCCCACTACAGGGGGACAGGGGTGCTCCCTTGGAGACGTGTTTCCCAGGGGGCGCAACTGCTCCTCCCACACTCTAGTAGCGTGTGGAGAGGGGCCCTGACACCTCGTTACTGTATCCGACAGTGCTCCCACCGTCCATAATAGAGTTTACAGATGCGGCATCGAGGCGTACATTAGCCTTGTACTATGTTACCTTCAGGTGTGGACCAGTGTCTATACCAGTAGTGTTCGTATGATCACCTATTATTATCGGTTCGGTAAGTGTCTGTTGCTGTTCTCAGTCTTCTGCGTGTATCATCAGGGCGTCTTGAGCAGGTGTCGGTGATCGCGCCGTCTTCTTAGCCGCCAGCACTATTTTTTTGTAGAAGTCCGCCGCCTGCTGTGGAGTGTTGCAGAGTTGTTGTTTACCTTCGTAGGTGATCCGCAACCATGCCGGATAGAGCATCGCATATTCCACGCCGTCCTGTTGGAGCTTCTTCTTTATAGGAGCAAATTTCTTCCGTGCTTCCTGGACATTAAGAGTAAAATCAGGGTAGATTGAGATGGCATTATTTTCGAAAACCACGTCTTTCATCTCTCTTGCTCTCCGGAGGGCCGCGTCGCGATCACGATAGTTGAGCAGTCTCGCAACTATGGGCCGAGGCGCTGCACCCGGCAGAGGCCTCGGGGCCAGTGTGCGGTGCGCTCTTTCAACTATTAGCATTCTGGAGAATGCCTCCTGGCCAAAGCACGTAGTCTACATAGTCTTCAAGCTTCCACGTGTTGGTGGATTCGGGAACGCCAGTAATGCGTATGTTATTCCGTCTTGAGCGGGCTTCGATATCTTCATTTTTTGCCGCAATTACCTTCAACAGCCTGTCTATGTCGGTGAGCTGTCCCGCCGCCTGTGTATGGTCGTCCTCTAGGGTAGAGATACGTGCTTCCGCCTCCTGAATCCTCCCATCTTGCTTTTCAATCTTCTGAGTAATCTGGTCCATTCTGGCGCATATGGTATCCATTTTTCCTTCGATTGAGGCAAAGCTCGTTTTCATTGTATGCAGCAGTGTCTTCATGTCCACCTCAGCTGTACTTTGCGCCTCTGGATTGGCGGCATCCTGTTCTGGGTCCGTCAGTTGTCCTCTCGGCGTCTTTCGAGTGTCGAAGGTGAGTTTGGGTTGCTTGCCATCTAGTTTCCCCATTGTCTCGACCTGCACAGGGGATAGGTTGCACCTTCGCCTGTCTTCTCTCCCAAACGCCGTTGCCGCGAGCAGCGTCCCCGGCTGACTGCACTGTAGTGGATCAGGGTGGGCACCGTTGCGTCTGCAGTTGCAGGTTTACGGCATGCGTCTGGTTCTTCAGCCCGGTGGATATCTATCGTGGTCCTGCCCTCATGTGGATAGGAGTTCTCAGGGGACACACTCACTCCCCAGAGAGTGCGCAATGATCTAGGGAGTGTGCGCAGGAGCGAAATGGGTGTCCCTCATTCACCCAGTAGTATGCCCAATCCAGAGTCTAGTGGGTCTGCGGCTAGTCGGTCCGCGCTCGCCTCGTCGCACAGGGGTATTCAGCAACAGGACCCACCTTCCGCACAATAGGAAGGCCTTCAGGGGCCAATTGGCGCAGAATTGCCAGCAGCTCGATCGTCCAACAGTAGGCCAAGGTACCGCTGTGCCAATCTCCACCCTCCAGCCTCTCAATAACAAGCAGCAATCAGGCCAATTATACGCTGCACCCCGCCTCCTCCAGGCAGCCGCGTGCCGCCGCGGTGTGGCTCCCCAGGCAAGGATATCCCTCTATGGCGGTGACAAGCTCAGCGCAAGACGGGCGCCGCCCGCCGGTAGGGCCCACCACGCAGCGCACCGGAGCGTGTAGTGGCAGCGGTAGGGATGTCGCACGTCTGGTGCCTCATCAGCATTCCTCCTCTGAGATGCAGTGCGGGGATGGTATGCGGATCAGTGGCCTCGCGGCGGGGCAAGCGCAGCACACCGGACCCTGTTTACTCACGGTAGGCCGCAATCCCCAGGCTCGCGTAATCGCGCTCCCCACTGGGGCTCCTCAGCGAGCGCACGGCAAGCGGGCGTGTCGGTGTGTTCTTCCTCAGCTCCGCCCGTTTATGGCTGCGCCTCTGCACATCAGACATATGCCGTCTCGTCCACCCTTTCACGGTTAGCGTCGGCCGACGGTCCGGCACAGTAGCATTCCTCCGGCCCCCTTAGCAGCAAAGCGGGCCCACCAGCGGGGGCGCAGCCGTCCGTCTTGCGTTCCACAGGCCGCAGCTGAGCCCAGTCGTTTGCAGCGTCGTCACAGCCTCCGACAGCCTGCAACCTGCACTCTCGATCGCCGCTTCGCTTTTCGGTCCGATCGGGGTTATCGCTGGCGGGATCTTCTCCCGGATTCAGGATAAATAATGATTAAGTTGGTCAGGGCGGACAGAGCCTCACTAAGATGCGGCCATCTTGTCGCGCGCCCCCTAGCGTCTCCAAACGAAGAAGACATTATATACAACTGAACGACCCGATTAAAAAAGAATGAATATAAAAAAATTCTTCTAGTTTTTTTGAACTTGCACTGCGGGCAACATATTCCTGCCTGTTCTAATGCTTGTTTGTTATAAATTTTTTTGTTATGGGGGAGCGGGACATAAACAACGGGGGAGTGGAGGTTGGAAAACAGTACTTTAATTAGAACATGAGCAGCGTACGGACACTAGGGGAGAATCAACAGATGCCAGATTCCGAGGGCGGTTTGACGTGATGCTTAGGTGATATTTAGGTGATGCTTAGGTGATGCTTAGGTGGTGTGCTGATGAGAAATGGTGGTGGTGAGTGATGTTTGGTGCTCAGGTGGTGCCACTATATGTTGTGGATTGGAGTTATGTTGTGGATTGTGGAGTTGAAATATGTTGTTTGGTGTGTAATTATGTGGTGTGTATTGGAAATGTGTGGAGTTGAATTGTGTGGCCTGGAACTGTGGTGTTTAGTGAAATTATGCTTAGTGAAATTGTGTCATGGTGTGGAGTGCATTTATGTTGATTGGTGGTATGTGGCATAGAGTGCGCCTATGTGGAGTGTATTTGTTGCATTGAGTAGAGTGTAATGATGTGGTGTGTAATTATGTGGTACTGAGTGGTATGTGGAGTGTATTTATGTTGCATTGAGTAGAGTGTAATTATGTGGCATGCAATTATGTGGCACTGAGTGGTATTATGTGGAGTGTATTTATGTTGCATTGAATAGAGTGTAATTATGTGACGTGTAATTATGTGGTACTGAGTGGTATTATGTGGAGTGTATTTATGTTGCATTGAGTAGAGTGTAATTATGTGGTGTATAATTATATGGCATTGAGTGGTAATATGTGGAGTGTATTTATGTTGCATTGAGTAGAGTGTAATTATGTGGTGTGTAATTATGTGGCACTGACAAGACCTTGTGAAATGTTATGCGGTCGAATAAACCCGAGAGTGTATTCATGGTGTAGCAGAACATTAGTTAGTGTTATAATAGTGAGAATATCCGAGATTGAAAGAAGACCCCTGTGAACTGTGTTGTTTACAACAGAATAGAGTTGTGTAGACAATAAAGTATATCCACTTTAAGAAGTGCATTAATGTATTGTGTAATAAGTGTTAGTACTTGTGGTCAGATAGATATCTGATGGGCTGTATTGAGTATAATCACAGGACGAAAAAGAAAGAGGGGCAAAACTGCGAATATAAGCGGCACTAACTAAGACATGGTGGTTCAAGAGTAAAAATATTAGATGGTGAGGAGGAGAAAGGAGAGAGCGTGGGTATAATGAACGGGCGAGAAAGAGGAGGAGAGGGCAGGGCTGAGGAAAGGAATAGAGATATAGAGGTTAGCCGGGGAGAGGACAAGAGAAAGCCCGGTGATAAAACACAACTAAAGTGAGGCTCGGGGACGGAGGGGCGGTGCGGGCCCTCGAGTGAAAAGCACCTCACAAGCACCGGCCCCATGAGCTGCTCCCGGCCGGCCGAGTGAAGAGCAGGCCTGCCCCTCAAATAATGAATCTGGAGCCTCTCTGGGGGCCGGGGCTTCTGTGCACAGGCACTCCTTGAAATGCCACCCTGAAGTGCCCCCGCCACCCGCCTCACGAGCGCAGGCTCGAGCGCTTCATCCACTACCAGCAAGCATGGCAGACTCCATTATCCCGTGTCGCTCCCCCCAGAAGGCCTAATCATTGTCACCAATGCCCTTTCAGTCGAGACCAAAGCCTCTTCAGGGGGGAGGACACGTTTTAAAGATCATTAAGGGCCGGGCGAGCTGTGCACCTCTGTAAGGCTATGTGAAAGGGGGGCTTTGGGCTCAGGGACGGACCGGGTGCTGCTGATGTGAGCCCAGCATCTGATGTCACACTTTGTGCCCCACTTTACGCCCCTGCACTCACCGACCTGGGTGGTCCTTGATGACTACATGAAGAACAGCAGAGGCACGAAAAAAAGTGTGTTTCGGCGGGATCAGCAGGGAGGGGGATTAACTACAAACCTTTGCAAGCCGCGTCGAACGTCCTCCGTTTTCTTCTGCAGTTGCTGTTGTAATATAGTGCTCCGAGGCAATATCAATGGCAGAATTCACGCTACATAACACGTGTAACTTTACGCGATGTAAACGAGCCTAGACTTTGGACTCGTAACTGAAAATGCATCAGATTCATTTTTCGTTACTGCTGGGTTCGCCATTTTAAATTCCAGGAAGGGTTTGATCGCCAGCTGCAGCTTAATGCAGGATGCGCGGTTCGTGCACGCAGCCGTCATACCGTGCACGCACGAGCTGCGCTGTTTACGGGCGAGCTAAGTTGTGATGTTTCCTCTCTCAAGTTTAAAATAATTCTTGCGAATACTGCAATTACTACCTGTGGTTCATGGCGCTTTCTGTGCATCGGTTGTTATGTTGAAATTAAGACTGTCATGCCTCTTTTAAATTTTGGCAGAAAAAAAAGATTGCCAACATCCGGTTTCAAAGCCATCAGCAAAAGAGTTTTAATTAAGTTAGCTCGCAAACGGCACCCGCTTTTCAGCACCAGCCAGAACTTGTGAGCAAGAATACCTGAGGCAGAAAACTCGGGCTGGGTGAACGCAAGTACGTTCTGTATGTGGGAGCAGTCTAAAGACTCCATCTGTTTACAATTAACGCAACCGCGAGACGCGGGCGCGATAATTGGAAACAGATGGCGCTGCTGCTTGCTCCCGAGCACCCTAGGCCAGGGGACAGAGAAGGCGGGACATGCACCCGCCTTGGACCAATTGCGTGCTGTCTTTCTTAGAAAGACGCATGCACAGGCCAATTGCGGGTTAATAAAAAAAAAGCACACGCACGAGCTTGTGTTCAGAGTTCAAAAGCCCTTACTAAAAGCCTCGCAGAGCACCGCATGCGCGCTGGCTCAGGCGAGACCTAGAAAGTATTAACAATAAATAATGTCTTGAGTTTTTTTGTCCTTTCAATGCTGGCAACTTATATCTGCCTGTCCCAATGGTTGCTTGTTATGTTTTTTTTTGTTATGGGGGGGCATAAATAACAGGAGGGTGAAGGTTGGGAAATAGTACCTGTATAACAGTCAGTGAGAGAGTCAGTCAGTCAGTCAGTGAGAGAGTCAGTTAGTTAGTCAGTCAGTGGTGAGCACAGGTCAGGGCGGAGGTGCACTGATGGAGCTGTGTGCAGTGGTGAGCACTGACGGAGCTGAGGTGCCATCAGCAGAGCTGTGTGCAGTGGTGAGCACAGGTCAGGGCTGAGGTGCATCAGCGGAGCTGTGTGCAGTGGTGAGCACAGGTCAGGGCTGAGGTGCATCAGCGGAGCTGTGTGCAGTGGTGAGCACAGGGCTGAGGTGCACTGACAGAGCTGTGTGCAGTGGTAAGCACTGGTCAGGGCTGAGGTTCATCGACGGAGCGGTGTGCAGTGGTGAGCACTGGTCAGGGCTGAGGTGCATCGACGGAGCGGTGTGCAGTGGTGAGCACTGGTCATGGCTGAGGTGCATCGACGGAGCTGTGTGCAGTAGTGAGCACAGGTCAGGGCTGACGTGCATCAGCAGAGCTGTGTGCAGTGGTGAACATAGGTCAGTGCCAAGGTGCATCAGCGGAGCTATGTGCAGTGGTGAGCACAGGTCAGTGCTGAGGTGCATCAGCAGAGCTGTGTGCAGTGTTGAGCACTGGTCAGGGCTGAGGTGCACTGACGGAGCTGTGTGCAGTGGTGAGCTTCGGTCAGGGCTGAGGTGTGATGGAGCAGGATAAATGAAAAATTTTAACCTCCTAATAATTTTCGTAAAATAATTAATAAACATGTTCGTTTAAGTAAATAACCAACAATGTATGTTACAGGTGAAGGGTTAAAGGTAACACGCTAATTTGTGTGCAAATTAATCTACTTATAATTGTTGACGTGGCTAACATAATCTAATATTTGCGTACTAATAAAATAATAAACACATGATTTGTGCTTTGAAAATAAAACGTGTGGTGGCAAAATAAAGCGATGGTAAGTAAGGGACGGCTTTATATGTTGCTTTTTGCTAGGTAATACCTAATTGGGGTAAGTAGAAAGACGGGAGGGAAACGAAAGGGTTTATATTCTTTATTTTAACAATATTTTGTTTATCTTTATAAATAGTGCGCTTAGGCCTGTTGAGCAGCGATATAAAATGGCCGCCATGAACTAGAGTACGCATGTGCGAGAAGCCGTGTGGAAAAGGAGAAAGGCCGTGAACAAGAATGATCACGTGTTCGTGCTGAGAGCCTAGGATGGAAGTATGGTCAAGGCTATTGTGACCTTACTGAGTAAATGTGTGCCAAGATGATCAGCAAGAAGCGTGAGAAGTCAAAATGAATAAATGGACAAACAGAACTGTTGAACCTAAAAAGTATCAGAAAATGATACAAATTGGACTGATCGAAACTGATGAGTAATGTCATGAACTGTGGGAAACGATGCAAGCATGGACATTCCACAAAGAACTGGTTAAGACAAGGAAGTTTGATAAAAATGTATATGGACTCGAATGGACCAATGAGAGAGAATCACGCCATAAAGAGGCAACATTTTATTTAGTAAGCGAGAATTAGGGTATAAGAAGACCTACTCCGGGTGGGAGGGATTAATTATTGATGATGATGAGCGAGCGTACTGTTAGGAGAAGGGAGAGCTGAGATTGCTGATAGATGAGTTGCGGGTGCGGAGTTGCTGTTGTGGATGATCGAAGCTGCTGCTGCTATTTTTATTAAGTATAAGATGCTGCTTTTGGAGAACCTTTTTACTCCTGATAGATTTTTCATTTAGAGCTATTAGATTTTCCAAAGACAGATAGATAGATCTTTTTGGAGTTCTTGCTGTGACAAACTTTATCTTCCATCTAATAGGTATGCATTGTAATTTCAATTTATTCTTATAATGATGATAAATGTAATAATCTGAGTGATAAACTTAAAACTTATGCATTGTTCTAAAACTTTATATAAACTTTATTATCTTTAAACAAATGACTCAGTGATTCTTTAGCTCACTAATTAAGGTAAAATGTTAAAGAGTTTATTGTGATTGAGCGGGTCTTAATCACCATCAACTGATTCCTACTAGTTGGTCCATCGACCAATGAGCGGAATACCTTAAAAGCAATGAGAAATATTATGTCGTGTTAAAAAGAGGTATCCCGTCTCCTTCCAGCGAATCGTTTTACTGTTTTTTTCTCCTAGGTTAAGGACGGAGGTAATCCAGGGAATAAATGAGTAAGTGAATGTATATGCGGTGTTAATGGGCCCCACCGTCATATGGATATAGTCTGTGTATTGGAGAGATAGTTGTACCTGGATGACCGAGTCATCTAGGAGAAGAATTTTTATTGTTAGCGCTGGATCAGATTTCTTGGTAGCAGAGGATGGTTACTATAGATTAGTTTGGTGATTATTGATTATTGATTATTGATAAATTCATGTCTAACACTTTATGTTGAGTCGCGTTATGTTATATGTAAGTTTTCACGCTTCCGGGAAGTAGGAAGTGGAACACGTGTGGCAAGAGAAGTCACATGGAATAGTGCATTGTCTGAGTTCATATTGGTGATAACACAGGTTGTGTTATGATAGGGACATTTTCCGCATAAAAGGTGTATAAGTGAAATAGTGACCGGTTTTCTTGTGAAACTCTGGCCTTAATTCTCAGGAGCAGTATAGTCTCCACATGTGTTTTATCCCCAGAGAAACGGGTTTACCGCTTGCTTGAAAGAAGGGTAAGGTAGAGGGAAGTGCTACTTTATCGGCGAAACAGAAAAATTCTGTGGTAGGGTAGAGGTAAGCGCTGCCTACTGGAAAATACCGAATTCTTGTGTAAATGGACAAAGCTATCTCTTTGGTTTAGCGAATCAGACAATGGAAATGTGTTTTAAATGTTGTAACTAACGAAGAATTGTTGAAAAAGAAATTGCCGATAAATTTTGTAAAGGAGGGGTCAAGAGCAGAACTGACGTAGACAAAAGCCGCGCTGGGATTGGACAGTGCGCTAGTCATACAGAGACAGGAGCAGAGCTGACGTAGACAAAAGCCGCGCTGGGATTGGACAGTGCGCTGTAGACAGAAACTGCTGTGATTGGAGTGTTAGTGTGAGTCGCGCTAGTATTGGTTGGAATAACGCATAGAGAACAGTGTTGAATTGCGGATCATTTGAGGAGAGAAAGCGATTGTGAATTATGTCTTATTATGAGTATGGTAGAGAGAAAACGTCATGGATGTCGAAAGTTAAGAACTTTTTAAGAAAGACAAAAAGGTAGTGACTAGAGAGGGACAAGTAATTCCTCCGCCGAAATCACCAGCTTCGCACATGATGCTGAAATATGGATATCATACATGCATATGGTTAGAAAATTGGACAAAATATACCAAGAATGATGGAGCATTGGCTTTCCCTGAGAATGGTTCATTTAGTGTAGCTGTACTACGGAATTTGAGAGAGAAGATGGCAATGTTAGAACCTAGACCTAGACCGACACAGTTTGAAGCTTTAAGTGAATGGGAAGATGAGATGTATGAACGAGAGAGATTCAGAGGATTAAAGAATCATGAGTTTGTGCCTGGAAGGTTATGGGGAGTAAATCATGAGGACAGAATAAAGCGTTGGAGATGTGCTAATCTGACAGGAGGTTTGTTTCCAGCTTTTACAGTTGAGGAAGAAGCAAAGAAAAAGTGTACAGAGAAAAAGAAACATGTGGTTATGGAAAAGTATGGGTATGGTGGTAGTGAAACGGAAGATGAATTGCTGGAAGATATTTTAAACAGAAACCCACCTCCATACCAACAGACTTCTGCGGTGGTGACACCTAATGCACCGCCAATGGAAACTGGGAGGAATAAAATTCCCGAACGAAGATGTGAGATAAATAGGTCACAAGATCAATTAAAAACTTCACAAAATGAAGAGATAGAAAGTGACAATGCAACTGAATTAGCAAAAACCACAAGAGAATTGACTGAGAAAATAAGAGAATTGACAAAGAATATGGAAGCTGTAACTGTACCAGTAACAATAGGTCCAGTAATGCCAGTTTTTGGGAATCAGAAAATTGATGAACGTTCTTTAGTGATTCCTATGAATTCACATTTGCAAAGAAAAAGAGAAGGGATGGAACTGGACAATGAAGGTGCACACCATTTGGTTAGTACCTATAGACCAAGCCCACCTACTAATTTGACGATAAATGAGAATGAGTTCAGGAGAATACCTATGGTAACGGAGTCTGCATCAGGGACACCAGAAAGAAGTAACAATTGGATAGAATTAAATAGTACGCCTGTAGGTCCGACTCCAGATGAGTTAAATGAATGGATGAAAACGCTAAAAACGAAAGAGACAGAAGTAAAACCATTAGATGTAATTAGGTTAAAAATAGACATGGAAGAATTGATTTTAGGAACGATTGGTACAGAAAAATTGAAAAATTATCAGGATGATGAGATTATGTTATTGTGCAAAAGTCTAACATGGAGAGCTAGAAAGTTACATGACAAATTAGAAGAAACAGCGAATGAACTAGGAGTAGAATTTGTAAAAGTGAGAACGTTGCAGAAACCATATAGAGTAGATTTTTGTGAGAAGGATATAGAGAATCTGAACACATCAGGACGATTGACCCAAATAAAAGAATTAATTGTTTTGTTGAGAAAATGGGGTGATGTGGATAGATGGAGAAGTAGATGGATGAAAAAGAATGAGAAAATAACAGATAAAGCATCTTTGGCTTTTGCAGTGACAGATAAGGAACCAGTTGTAAGGGAGTACCCAATGAGAGAGACTCCAGGAGGTAGTTATGTGCATGTTCCGTGGTCTAGACAGGATATACTGTCATTTACAAATGATTTCCCAAAGTTGAGAGAGAAGCCAGTAGAATGGTACAGACAAGTGGAGAGATTTGTTAAAGTTTCAAAGGTGTTGTGGATAGACTTGGATGGATTGTTTGATATAGTAGTGCCAGCTGATTTGTGGACAGAATGTAAGATTACTATTGATTGGCCAACTGTAGAATATCCAAGGGATGCTAAAACAGGAGCGCCAGGACCAGAGGTGATGAGAAAGTACGATCACGTAATTACCTTTTTGAAGAATAAGATTCCACCTAAAGAAACGGATTGGGTAAAAATAGACAGAACCACGCAGGAAAGTAAAGAATCAGTGCATGCTTACTATGAGAGACTGTTGTTAGTTTTCAAACAATATAGTGGTTATGAGACACTATATGAGAAGGATATGAGTCATTTTGTATATAGATTTGTATATGGGTTGAAACCAGAGATAAGTGAGATGATTAAACAGCATATGATTTGTTGGCAGAATAGCACAGTCGATGAGGTTTTGAGATATGCTAAGTATTGCAGTGATGATATTGAGAGTAGACAGCATAAATTGAAAGAGAAAGCCATGTGGGCACAGGTGAAAGTTGCAGAGAAACAAGAAGTTCAATTGAGTAATACAGGTAATGAAGCAGGACAGGCTAGATTTCGACCAAATATAGGCAAAGGAAAAGGACAAATGAGTATAGATGAGGCAAAGAAAAAGTGGCCATGCCACAACTGCGGAAAGCTAGGGCATTGGAGAAACGAGTGTAAATTTCCTCCAAAACTTAATGTGGAAAATCAATCATTAAATTCACAGGTGCAGAGTAAGGTAGTTACTCCACAGAGTCAGATGCCACAGCCACCACTTCCCAAGAGTGTTAACCAACAGAAATTCAGTGCAGAAACAGGATTCTACGGAGGAGAGCAGGTAACACAGTTGTCAGCGTGCAGCTGCCATTTCTCAATATTGGTTACGACAGGATGAGGATGAAACGGATGAAAGCTTCTGACGGTGCCTAGGAGAGGGGAAGAGTGCGTGCTTGGCGCAACTCTAGAGGTAGATCAGTCTGGTCCATTTGTGGATGGAGAAGTGAATAGTGCAAATGTAACATTCCTTTTGGACACTGGAGCTACCCGTTCTACTGTTAGGTCAGTGGAAATTCCAAACCTTCCTCTCTCAGGTGAACATATCCAAGTAGTTGGAGTATCGAATCAGCAAATTAAGACGCCTCTTACTAAATTAGTGGAGGTAAAGATTGGTCCATTTAGTGAAATGCACCGATTTGTGGTATGTGATTGTAGTCCTGTGAACCTATTAGGACGCGATCTATTGTGCAAAATGAATTGCACTATCTATTGTACTCCAGATGGAATTGCATTTCAGACCCCAGATGAAGATGTATTGTATAAAATGACACTGGTAAATTTAGAACCAGAAGTAAATGATTTGTTTCCTGTATTTGATGCAGAGAAAATCCCAATTGAACTGAAAGAGACAGTGAAAGAGGAAGTGTGGGACTTTACAGGAGAAGATATAGGATTAATGAAAGAAGTAGATCCAGTTAAAATCTCCGTAAAAGAGGGAACGAGTTACCCAAATACGCCCCAGTATAAATTGACACCAGAAATAATTGAAGGAATAACGCCAGTAATAAATAAAATGGTTGAACAAGGGATTCTAAAAGAAATCATGAGCAGTCCATGTAATTCGCCAATAATGGGACTGAAAAAGCCAAATGGAACATATAGAATTGTACAGGATTTGAGGAAGGTAAACAAAATTGTAGTGTCTTGTTGCCCAATAGTACCGAACCCTGCTGTGATTCTATACCAGATTCCACGTGAAGCAGAATGGTACACAGTAATTGATTTATGTCATGCATTTTTCTCTATTCCATTGCATCCAGATAGCCAGCCATTATTTGCGTTCAGGTTTGGAGAGCGTATTTTGGCATGGTGCCGAATTCCTCAAGGGTACACAGAAAGCCCCTCGATCTTTAATCAGATTCTAAAGAAATCCTTGGAAGATTTAAAAATGCCAGAAAAGTCAGTGATGGTTCAGTATATTGATGACCTACTGGTGGCATCAAAAACGAAGGAAGCATGTGTCAATGATACAATTGCTTTGCTGAATCATTTAGCCAAAAGAGGACATAAAGTGTCCCCATCAAAATTGCAGTTTTGTCAACAAGAAGTCCAATATTTAGGGCATAAAATTGAGAAAGGAGTGCGAAAGGTAACGACTGAGAGAATAAAGATGATTCAAGGAATGAGAGCTCCAATGACGCAAAGAGAGGTAAGAATGTTTCTGGGAATGGTTGGATATTGTCGACAATGGATAAGCGGTTTTTCGTTGATCGCCAAACCGTTGCAAAAACTTACAAAGAAGGATGTTAAAGATCCTTTTGAAATGAATGATGAGGAAATGAAAGCATTCAGAGAGCTGAAAAAGAAATTGTGTGAAGCTCCAGCATTGGGAATGCCTGACTATGAGAAAGATTTTGAGTTGTATTGCAGTGAAAGAGATGGATGTGCATTTTCAGTCTTGGTACAGAGACATGGAACCATGAAAAGACCCATTGCATATTTTTCAGCTGTTTTAGACCCTGTAGCGAAAGCGTTGCCTGGATGTTTGAAAGCAGTTGCTGCTACTTGTGTGAGTCTGGAACAGAGTGAAGGCATAGTGATGGGATATCCACTGAGAGTATATGTTCCCCATTCTGTGGAAATTCTCTTGACAAGAACGAAAACCCAATACATGACACATAGTCGGCTGACTAGGTATGAAAAAGTAATTTTGAGTGCAGATAATGTGACCATTGACAGATGTATGAATGTGAATCCTTCGACATCATTGCCAGATGAAGAGAGTGTGATTGAAATGGATGAAGTAGATCAAGATTGTCTGAATGTGCTTGAATATTGTACAAAACCGAGACCAGATATACGAGATGAGCCCTTAAAGGAATCAGATTATATTCTGTTCATGGATGGCTCATGTTTGAGAACAAATGATGGAGTTCTAAGTGCAGCGTATGCAGTTTGCACAGTAGCAACTGTAATGGAAGCATCTTGTCTGAAAGGGATACGGTCTGCCCAAGTCGCAGAACTGATAGCTCTGATTCAAGCCTGCAAGTTGGGAAGAAATGTACGGGTTACGATTGTGACAGATAGCCAATACGGTTTTGGAGTGGTGCATGATTTTGGTCAGATTTGGTCACAAAGAGGTTTCTTGACGTCTGCAGGAACGCAAATGCGAAATGGAGATTTTGTGAAAAAGTTGCTTGAGGCGATACAGCTGCCTAAACAGATTGCTGTTGTGAAGTGCAATGCACATAAAAATGGGGAAGACTACATAACTGTCGGCAATAAGTATGCTGTTGAGATTGCACAGTACTGTGCAAAGAACGTGGTCTCTTTGAATAGGAACCGAGAAAGAGAGCATATTTCTTGTCCTTTGCTTTTTACTAACCCTGTTGAGACATGGGATGAGGTGAGACAGTTACAGGAAGCAGCAGATGATGAGGAAAAAGATACATGGATAAAAGCAGGATGTAGAAAACATGAGGAAAATGATGTTTGGGTTTACAGAGATGAAAGACCAGTTATGCCTGATAGCATGATTTCTGACATGGCACGGATGTACCATGGACAAGCCCATATTGGGAGAGATTCAATGATCAGACTTTTTAGACAAACATGGTATAATCCAAAATTCAGAGCCATAGCTGAGAGTCTTTGTCAAAGATGTCTTATTTGTCAACAGTTAAATCCAGGAAGGAAGACAGTAGTGAGTCTAGGAACAATAGGACGAGAAGGAGGTCCGTTCACTAGAATGCAAATGGATTTTATAGAAATGCCCCCGAGCAACAGACTAAGGTATGTCCTCGTAGTCGTCTGTTTGTTTTCCCGTTGGGTGGAAGCATACCCGACCAGAAGGAATGATGGAATCACGGTAGCAAAACTTATGCTGCGAGAATTCATTCCGAGGTATGGTTTTCCAGTCACGATTGAAACAGATAGAGGAACACATTTCCAAAACGAATTAATTAAACTGATTTGCGAAGCACTTAGTATTAAACAGAAACTGCATTGTGCATACAGACCAGAGGCTTCTGGAATAGTAGAGCAAGTGAATGGAACAATTAAGAACAGGTTAGGAAAAATGTGTCAAGCTACAGGACTCAAATGGCCAGATGCCTTGCCATTAGTTTTAATGACAATCAGAAGTATTCCGGAAAGGAAAACTTGTCTCAGTCCCCATGGACTCAGGACGAGCAATGAGACAAGCACATGTACCTGTCAACAAACTACTGACTATAACTGATGATCTGGTGCTGGATTATTGCAAAGGATTGGCTGATGTGGTGCGTTCTGTGTTTCATCAGGTTGGACCGGATGCTACTACTCTTGAAAGAAAACCAGCTCACGACTTGAATCCAGGAGATTGGGTCCGCATAAAAGTCCACAGGAGAAGAAACTGTTTGGTTCCTCGCTGGGACGAACCACGACAGGTGATCCTGGTGACAACCACTGCAGTCAAATGTGCAGGAGTAAAACACTGGGTGCATGCCAGTCACACCATCAGAGTTCCAGAACCTGAAGATCGACATGTGAGTCGACATCTGGAAGTGTTGGATAACAGTTCAGCATCAGAAGCGGAAGAAGAGACGAACAGGGTGCCAGAATCTGAAGATCGACCTGTAAGTCGACATCTGGAAGACCCAACTACAAATGCAACGACAGAAGAAGTGGAGGAAATAGCTGAAGTTCCAGAACTTGAAGATCGACATGTGAGTCGACATCTGGAAATATCAGATACCAGTTCAGAATCTGATACAGATCATTCGGATTGTGAGGAAATTCTGAAAAGAAATTGGAAATTTGAAAGCATAAGAGAAGAAACCGAGCACGAAGATAGTAACAGTGAGCAACCAAGTACAAGTTGTGGTAAAAATCCTTCGGAGATAATATTAATAGATGAAGAAGGGAGAGTTTCAAACAGAAAGTTAGAGAAATCGGAAGATCCCCGAGGAGCAATAGGGACAGATAGCCAAACAAAAGAACAGGGAAATTTAGAAGCAGATAGAGAGATTGACACAAATTCGGACAGAAATAGGTGAACGAAGGAAGATAAGAAAAGAACCACAAGTAGAGGAAGAAAATGAAATTATAAGATTCAAAATAAGAGACAATAAAGAAAAAACTGAAACAGAGTCTGAAGAAAGTGGAGAAGAAAGAAACCAAAAACTAGAGTCAAGAAAAAGAACTTGGAAAACAGAAAGAGAGGAAAAAGGAAGTGAGGCAAAAGGCCAAGAAAAGGAGACAATTGGCCCAACGAAGTAAGAAAATTAAGATACAGGATCATAAGGTTAGATGGAAAAAGTGCTGAACAAGTGAATGAAATAACAAGTCAGAAAGAACAAGAAAAACAAGGTGGAAAACACTTGCAGAAAACGAAAAGAATAAAGAAGGTAAATCCGAAGTATAGATCGCCTGAATGGTTGTACCTTGCTTTAACTGATATCAAAGAAGAAAAGAACACTCACGAAAACCCAGAACAAAGAAACCTAATGGGTGAAGGTGAAGTGCAACAAACTTGAAGAAATTTAAACGAATTTCTACCGGACTTGACAAAATACTGGATTTGACAAAGAAAGAATTCTGAAAAGAATTAACCCCTTGACCGCGATCGGAATTCCGCTCGTATGCTGGACATTCCGATCGCGGGTGGGGTCGTGACGAGCTCAGCTCGTCATGCGCCTAGCGCTATCACGCGCAGGCATGACGAGCTGAGCTGCGCCATGAGCACGGAAAGGGTTAAAAGAAAGTACCGAACGAAGACAAAAAACATTGGAGTGCAGAGTGGCTAAGAAGTCATTTCTGAGGTGTAGTGACACAATTTTCTTGAAAATAAATAAATAGGTTATAAAACAAAATGGAGGATACTAGAGATAGAAAATGTAGATGTGAGTTTTTAAGTAGATGGTGTAAGATGTGCTTCTTTTGTACAGGATTATTAATGACAGTATGGGTGGTTTTAGCAATCACTATTCCAATTAGTTTAGCTGTAGTAGAAACGTCTAATCACACAGAGAAAGAAAAAGGAGCTAACACTCAAGAAACAGTTATATTAAAAAGTAGTGCAGAATTACATAAAGACAAATCAATAACAGATTTTTCAAAGAATGTTTTTACTAAATTATTATATGAGTATGTAGAAACAATGGATGTAAGAGATTGCTATGTTTGTATGCAATTGCCTGCGTCTGTAGCAGAGGGTGTGACTTATCATCACCTTCCTTTGACGTATGGAATAACATGTAGTGTTTTAGCAAGTTTATTTTATAAAACAGGTAGATTAGAATATTATTACACTGACATAGATAAGATTTTTGCGAAAGTTTCTGTAGTTCCCGAACTAAACAAAATAAAAGAGTGAAAAACGTTTGGTGAATTTTTCATAGAAGAAAAGATTTTAACATTAGATAATATAGTTAAAAACAACCTTACCTGTGAGTTAAAGAAAGAAGAAAAGGTATTTTTAGAGATGGTTGAGGAAAGAAGAGTGAAATTTCAAAGAAAAGTGATAGAAGAGACAAAAACACCTCTTTGGGCGTTTGAGGAAGACAATCATGACAAGAAAAAGACAAATGCAGCTATGACTCTGGATTGGCCCCAACAGGGAAGGTTGTGCATTAGAAGAAATAGAACAAGATATGACAATTATTTTGTGGGTTCCAGTAATTGCTATGACAATTATCAAATTTTAGGCGGATGGGGATTCAAAGGGGAAAAGATCCAATATTTCCAGGGATCTATTATGTTTGCGGTAATAGGGCTTATTACAGGTTGCCGGACCATTGGTATGGGTCATGTTATTTAGGCCTGGTCTTTCCAAAGATTTTTCATATGGATAGAAAAGAAAAAGGAACACACAAAATGATAAATACCTTTACACGTAGAAAAAGGGAAAGTTTTTCAGAAATAGTAGGTGATATTTTTGGTGCATTGATACCAGCAGTGGGAATATCTTTGAATGCATTTAAAATTCGGAAATTATCCACAGTGGTAGATCGTTTATCTACAGATACTGCTGGAGGGTTCTTGATGGTAAATACCGAGATGGTTGCCATGAGAGCTATGGTAATGCAAAATCGACTTGCCCTTGACATTCTTTTGGCAAAAGAGGGTGGAGTCTGTGGAATGCTGAAAGTCCAACATTGTTGCACTTACATTCCAGATAAAAGTGAAAATATACAAAAGTATATAAAGAATATTACAAGTTTGCACAAAGAACTTGTTCCACTGGAGGTTGAAAGTGCATTTGGAAAACTTGGTAAAGGGTTTTCTTCAGTAATAAATTGGTTAACAAGAATGAGTGGATTAATAATAGAGAAAGTTATAATAATAGCAACCATGATAATCATAATAATTTTAGTGCTGAAGCTTGTAATTACATGTATAAAGAAAAGAAGAAAACAGAATAAAATAGAAAAAGAAAACATGATAAACAAAGAGAGAGAGAGAGAAATGGGTGAAATAGAGCTAGAAGAGATAAAAGAGAACATGTACAAGAAGACCAAGAGACAAGTTGAAAGGGATACAGTTGTGTAAACTAACAAAAGCAAACGGATAAAAGAAATATGCTGTCTGAGAGAATTGTATAACTTGGGTTTTGTGGTGATATTAAAAATCACCAAAGGGGGAGTTGATGGAGCAGGATAAATGAAAATTTTTAACCTCCTAATAATTTTCGTAAAATAATTAATAAACATGTTCGTTATAGTAAATAACCAACAATGTATGTTACAGGTGAAGGGTTAAAGGTAACACGCTAATTTGTGTGCAAATTAATCTACTTATAATTGTTGACGTGGCTAACATAATCTAATATTTGCGTACTAATAAAATAATGAAACGCATGATTTGTGCTTTGAAAATAAAACGTGTGGTGGCAAAATAAAGCGATGGTAAGTAAGGGACGGCTTTATATGTTGCTTTTTGCTAGGTAATACCTAATTGGGGTACGTAGAAAGACGGGAGGGAAACGAAAGGGTTTATATTCTTTATTGTAACAATATTTTGTTTATCTTTATAAATAGTGCGCTTAGGCCTGTTGAGCAGCGATATAAAATGGCCGCCATGAACTAGAGTACGCATGTGCGAGAAGCCGTGTGGAAAAGGAGAAAGGCCATGAACAAGAATGATCACGTGTTCGTGCTGAGAGCCTAGGATGGAAGTATGGTCAAGGCTATTGTGACCTTACTGAGTAAATGTGTGCCAAGATGATCAGCAAGAAGCGTGAGAAGTCAAAATGAATAAATGGACAAACGGAACTGTTGAACCTAAAAAGTATCAGAAAATGATACAAATTGGACTGATCGAAACTGATGAGTAATGTCATGAACTGTGGGAAACGATGCAAGCATGGACATTCCACAAAGAACTGGTTAAGACAAGGAAGTTTGATAAAAATGTATATGGACTCGAATGGACCAATGAGAGAGAATCACGCCATAAAGAGGCAACATTTTATTTAGTAAGCTGAGAATTAGGGTATAAGAAGACCTACTCCGGGTGGGAGGGATTAATTATTGATGATGATGAGCGAGCGTACTGTTAGGAGAAGGGAGAGCTGAGATTGCTGATAGATGAGTTGCGGGTGCGGAGTTGCTGTTGCGGATGATCGAAGCTGCTGCTGCTATTTTTATTAAGTATAAGATGCTGCTTTTGGAGAACCTTTTTACTCCTGATAGATTTTTCATTTAGAGCTATTAGATTTTCCAAAGACAGATAGATAGATCTTTTTGGAGTTCTTGCTGTGACAAACTTTATCTTTCCATCTAATAGGTATGCATTGTAATTTCAATTTATTCTTATAATGATGATAAATGTAATAATCTGAGTGATAAACTTAAAACTTATGCATTGTTTCTAAAACTTTATATAAACTTTATTATCTTTAAACAAATGACTCAGTGATTCTTTAGCTCACTAATTAAGGTAAAATGTTAAAGAGTTTATTGTGATTGAGCTGGTCTTAATCACCATCAACTGATTCCTACTAGTTGGTCCATCGACCAATGAGCGGAATACCTTAAAAGCAATGAGAAATATTATGTTGTGTTAAAAAGAGGTATCCCGTCTCCTTCCAGCGAATCGTTTTACTGTTTTTTCTCCTAGGTTAAGGACGGAGGTAATCCAGGGAATAAATGAGTAAGTGAATGTATATGCGGTGTTAATGGGCCCCACCGTCATATGGATATAGTCTGTGTATTGGAGAGATAGTTGTACCTGGATGACCGAGTCATATAGGAGAAGAATTTTTATTGTTAGCGCTGGATCAGGTGCATCAACAAAGCTGTGTGCAGTGGTGAGCACAGGTCAGGGCTGAGGTGCACTAACAGAGCTGTGTGCAGTGGTGAGCTTCGGTCAGGGCTGAGGTGCATCAGCGGAGCTGTGTGCAGTGGTGAGCACAGGTCAGGGCTAAGGTGCACTGACGGAGCTGTGTGCAGCGGTGAGCGCAAGTCAGGGCTGAGGTGCACTGACAGAGCTGTGCACAGTGGTGAGCACCGGTCAGGGCTGAGGTGCACTGATGGAGCTGTGTGCAGCGGTGAGCACAGGTCAGGGGCGAGGTGCATCAGCAGAGCTGTGTGCAGTGGTGAGCACTGGTCAGGGCTGAGGTGCATCAATGGAGCTGTGTGCAGTGGTAAGCACATGATGCTGGTGGTCAGGGTAGAGGTGCACTGACGGAGCTCTGTGCAGTGGTGAGCACAGGTCAGGGTAGAGGTGCACTGACGGAGCTATGTGCAGTGGTGAGCACAGGTCATGGTAGAGGTGCACTGACGGAGCTATGTGCAGTGGTGAGCACAGGTCAAGGCTGAGGTGCACTGATGGAGCTATGTGCAGTGGTAAGCACAGGTCAGGGCTGAGGTGCACTCATGGAGCTGTGAGCAGCGGTGAGCACAGGTCAGGGCCGAGGTGCATCAGCAGAGCTGTGTGCAGTGGTGAGCACTGGTCAGTGCTGAGGTGCATCAACGGAGCTGTGTGCAGTGGTAAGCACATGATGCTGGTGGTCAGGGTAGAGGTGCACTGACGGAGCTGTGTGCAGTGGTGAGCACAGGTCAGGGTAGAGGTGCACTGACGGAGCTATGTGCAGTGGTGAGCACAGGTCATGGTAGAGGTGCACTGACGGAGCTGTGTGCAGTGGTGAGCACAGGTCAGGGCTGAGGTGCACTGATGGAGCTGTGTGCAGTGGTGAGCACAGGTCAGGGCTGAGGTGCACTGACGGAGTCGTGTGCAGTGGTGAGCACAGGTCAGGGTAGAGGTGCACTGATGGAGCCGTGTGCAGTGGTGATCACAGGTCAGGGCTGAGGTGCATCAGCAGAGCTGTGTGCAGTGGTGAACACGGGTCAGGGCTGAGGTGCATCAGCAGAGCTGTGTGCAGTGGTGAGCACAGGTCAGGGCTGAGGTGCATCAGCAGAGCTGTGTGCACTGGTGAGCACAGGTCAGGGCTGAGGTGCATCAGTGGGGCTGTGTGCAGTGGTGAGCACAGGTCAGGGCTGAGGTGCACTGATGGAGCTGTGTGCAGTGGTGAGCACAGGTCAGGGCTGAGGTGCACTGATGGAGCTGTGTGCAGTGGTGAGCACAGGTCAGGGCTGAGGTGCACTGACAGAGCTGTGTGCAGTGGTGAGCACAGGTCAGGGTAGAGGTGCACTTACAAAGCTGTGTGCAGTGGTGAGCACAGGTCAGGGCTGAGGTGCAGCAGCAGAGCTGTGTCCAGTGGTGAGCACATGATGCTGCTGGTCAGGGTTGAGATGCACTGACAGAGCTGTGTGCAGTGGTGAGCACAGGTCAGGGCTGAGGTGCACTGACAGAGCTGTGTGCAGTGGTGAGCACAGGTCAGGGCTGAGGTGCACTGACGCAGCTGTGTGTAGTGGTGAGCACTGGTCAGGGCTGAGGTGCACTGATGGAGCTGTGTGCAGTGGTGAGCACTGGTCAGGGCTGAGGTGCACTGACGGAGCTGTGTGCAGTGGTGAGCGCTTGATGCTGGTGGTCAGGGCTGAGGTGCACTGACAGAGCTGTGTGCAGTTGTGAGCACAGGGCAGGGCTGAGGTGAACTGACGGAGCTGTGTGCAGTGGTGAGCACATGATACTGGTGGTCAGGGTAGATGTGCACTGACGGAGCTGTGTGCAGTGGTGAGCACAGGACTGATGTGCACTGACGAAGCTCCCCTACACGGACACAGGTCGCTTCAGTACTGAGAGCAGTGGGGAGGGGGAAGGGCAGACTTACATGTCGGACGAGGCCTCCTGGGCGGCGGCCTGGAGCAGCAGGAGCCCCGCACAGCACACGGTGAGAGTCCACATGGCAGCGCTTAGACACCCGCACTCTTCCCCTCCGGGGCCCCGTGTGCCCGGCTCGGCCTTTATGCCTCCCGTGGGGAGGAAGTGGCCCTGCGCCCTGGGCCAGGCCTGGGAAGGAGCCAGTCCCGAGCCTCCCTGGCTGCTTGTACCTGCCCACCGTGAGGGCGCGGCGGTTCGGCGCTCGCTGCTGACATCTGCGGTCACCGCAGGTCACACTTCAGGATCCCGGCGGGGCCAACTGCCTGCCCTCGTCCTTCCGGGGTCGGTATCTTGAGCACCATCACTCTGGGCCATAGTAACACCTGTTGTTCGTAGCACCTAGCAACAGCAGAGGTGTAATACGAGACGCTCTCTGTGTTAAACACAGTTCACTACCAGAAATACATGGCCACAAAAGACGACGTATGCTTTTCCCAAAAGGTGGTATTGACAGCCCGGGGGTTGAAACATTACCGCCACCTGCTGCTGATAAGTATCACATGACCACATGTCACCAGGATGCAGTGCTAAGTGATAGATGTTTGTTTACCAGTACTGTGCATTATGGGAGTTATGGTCCTGCTGACTTCGGGTGGACCAATGGATCCACTGAAAGAAAAGCCCGGATCTGGAGCATCCCGCCCTTGCTGACATGGAGTTACTTTATTGCTTTTCCCCTTAGGGGAGGAGGGTGTGTGTGTGTGTGCGTGTGTGGGGAGGGGGGTATCTAACCCAGCTGCAATCCATCTCTCACCCCTGAGTGTGTGAAACTAGCAAATAAACAATAATAGACTGCCCGCTGAGACATGATGGACCCTCGGAGCCGGCGGCTGCCCTGCATGGGGCAAAACAACCCCGGGCACGTGAAGCTCGCGAACAAAAGTGAAAGCTCATTTTTAAACAAGAAACAGAATACATGTCGAACAAACATTTCAAAGACAAGATAACCAGCGCGACCAGCGCTGACCGCCATCTGTTTCCAATTAACGCGACCGCGAGACGCGGGCGCGATAATTGGAAACAGATGGCACTGCTGCTCGCTCCCGAGCACCCTAGGCCAGGGGAAAGAGAAGGCGGGACATGCACCCGCCTTGGACCAATTGCGTGCTGTCTTTCTTAGAAAGACGCATGCAAAGGCCAATTGCGGGTGATAAAAAAAAAAGCACACGCACGAGCGTGTGTTCAGAGTTTAAAAGCCCTTACTAAAAGCCTCGCAGAGCAACGCATGCGCGCTGGCTCAGGCGAGACCTAAAAAGGAGTACTGTACCTCTTTTAGAACACAGTCTTTGCAGTTAAATAACTTACCTATAGATAAGGGTCACATTTCCAAGCTACCCCCTGAAAATTCCCTTATGTTAAACTGTCTATCTAAATGCCAGGTTTATCCCTAAACATTCTATAGAAATATGGGACATACTTAGTCACCAGCTCCCGAACGTATGTTTTGTTATAGAAACATGGCTTCACTCATCGGTCCTTCCTTGTAGTCCTATCGCACTTCCGGACAACTACAAACTGGCCAGATTAGACAGGGAAACCAGGCTGGGGGGCGGAATAGCAATTCTTTTTCAAGACACTTTCAAGATACAACTAATCCATACTAAACTTTCAAAGTGGGCAAAAATAGCAATATTCAAAGTGGAACTACCCCATGGGGAGAAATGGAAAGGAGCATTAATATATCGTCCCCCGGGACCCAAGAAGGACTTCAGTCTTAAATTCATTGAATATTTATCTCCCCATGTGATATCCTCGTCCAACTTCCTCCTAATCGGACATTTTAACTATAATGCAGAATTAGCATCTGACTCTTACAATGCTTGACCTCCATTTGATAAAAACGGGGCCCACACACATTGCTGGTCATACCTCGGACCTATTATTTTCCAACTCCAAATCTATACATACTGATGAACCTAAACCTCTAACTTGGACGGACCATTATTTAATTAAATTTAATATCGCTGTCGACCAGCCCACTTCGAAATCTGGGGCAGGAAAAAAAGTTAAAGCTAGATGCTGGAAACAGCTATCTGCAGCTAGCTTTCAAGCGGTGTTTAAAACTCCAGACATGGATAATACTCCAAACATTACTACCGCTTGGGATGAGTTCTCGGGTTCCTTTGCTGAGGCTCTTGACAACATCAACCCATACAAAACTCAGACGATTAAATCTACTAGAGCCAACGCCCCTTGGTATACGGCAGAATTAAAAATTTGTAAAGCAAACTGCAAGAAACTAGAACGCAGATGGAAAGCTTTGAAAGATACTCTTCACAGGCACCAATACAAAGAAGCATTAGGGCGTACCACGCAAAAATTAAATCAGCTAGATGACTTTACACTATAGGTAGAATTGATCTGGCTGGAAATTCAGCAAAAGAACTGTTCAAAGTTGTAAAGGAGCATACCAACCCCCTTGCTTGCAGCTCGGCTAGCAAAGCCTCTCAAACACTCGGTGACTCCTTGGCTTCATATTTTGAATTAAAAATAGACAATATCTATAGTAACTTTCAAAATGACTCATCGGCGTCAACACATATAGATTTGGACAAGGCGTCAGGAAGTAGCTCTCAGGCTATGCTAGAAAGATTTGAATCTATCACGCAGTCTCAAGTGTTAGATCTTCTAACTAAAACAAAATCCGGGTCTTCAGCAGATCTCTGCCCCCCTCATATCACAGCCTTGCTAGATAGTGCTCTTGCTCCAGCAGTCACTGTTCTATGCAATCTATCTTTGCAATCAGCAACACTACCGAAAGATTGGAAAACCGCTTTCGTTACACCTATCTTAAAAAAGCCTTCGCTTAATCCCATGGACGTATCAAACTATTGTTCTATTTCCTTTCTGCCCTCAATTAGCAAATTGCTAGAATCTCATGTCAACAGACAACTCTCCGCTTACTTAGAAGCACATCATCTGCTGGATCCTTCTCAATCGGGGTTTTCGCCCTACTCATAGTACAGAGATCACTCTTGTAGCGGTAGTCGATTCACTCAGTGTCTCCTTGGATGCAGGTACACCCATGATGTTGGTCCTGCTTGATCTGTCAGCAGCATTTGATACCGTGTCCCATCCCATTCTGATCCGACGTATGCTTGAAATGGGAATACACGGTACAGCACTGAACTGGCTAAAAGACTTCCTTAAGGACAGAACTCAAAAAATCACGCTGGGTCCTTTCCAATCTAAGACTCTGTCCCTAGGAAGGGGAGGGGCTCAGCTTTGAGCCCCACACTTTTTAATATCTATGTCTCCCCTCTGGCTCAGCTGGTCATGCCTTTCGGTTTTGAGATACTCTCTTATGCTGACGACACGCAATTGATTATTGCTCTTTGACCTGAGGTAGAGAATGTTAAAACCCGTTTCACCACATGTAGGAGAAACATTGCCAAATGGATGTCGCTAAACTGTCTTCAGCTGAATGGGGAGAACACAGAGATTGTACTGTTTGGAAAAGTGCAGTCTCTATGGACATCGGATTGGTGGCCAATGGAACTTGGCCCGGTGCCCTGCCCAAAAAATACAGTAATAAATCTGGGCGTTCTGATAGATAACAAACTATCAATGAAAGAGCAAGTCACCGCCACTTGTGGCTCGTGTTTTGGGATAATGCACCTCCTTAAGAAAATATTCCAGTGGCTCCCGGTGTCCTCGCGGAAGATCCTATTCCAGGCACTTATAATTAGTCGTCTGGACTACGGCAATGCACTACTTGTATCATCCAACAAATCTCTTTTATCTAAACTACAGGTAGTACAGAACATCACGGCCCGGCTGGTAAACAAACAGCCGCCAGTCCCCCTTAGGTCCCTGCACTGGTTGCCTATAAAGAAAAGAGCAATCCTTAAATACTCTGTCTTACCTTCAAAGCGAGGTCAGGAAGGGGTCCCCGTTATTTGCAGGACAGACTAGTCCCCTATTGCCCTCAAAGAAATCTTAGATTCAGCAATCAGCTTCTGCTTCAACCACAACGCACTCAAACCTTAAAATTCGGTGGTCGCTCCTTTTCATACCTTGCCCCATTCCACTGGAACCAGCTCCCCTTTCATATTAGAGATTGCACCGAGGTTTCAAGTTTCAAAAAACATCTAAAGACCTGGCTCTTTTAATGGGATGGAGCAGCTGTCCGGCTATCAAGCGCCGAGATGCCCTTCCGAGGACGAGTCGTGTGCTATTCTAAGTTCCAAACATAACATAACATAATCTAGTCCACTTTTGTTCCATGCAGACAACTTTTGTGCCGATGTTAATTTTTGGGGATAACTTGGAAAAGGTTCAACAGAATCACATCACATTTCACAGGTAGGCCACTGTCTTCTGTGTACGCTTCGAAAGATGCTGCAATTCTCTCCAGTACTTTTGCTAATGATATTAAACATGTATAGCTATCAAGCCGGTAAGTGTAGAAAGTCGGCAAACATTCACAGACCTAGTGAGCTTCTGGGAGCAGATTGCCTGTTGAAAATTAACAGTTTCTCACTCAGCCATCTTCATCCCAAGCTACAAAACATGTAAAAATAGCCTACATGAGACAGACCAGGTGCTAAAAGCGCAGATGACAGAAGGGTGTATCCCAGAGGGGGAACATGTCATTTGCTGTACAAAATGTATTTTTTTGTTGGCAAAACGAGAAAACTTTCAAAGTCCTCCAAAACGTAAAATGTCTGCCTCTTCATTTGAAAGTTGAAGGACTTTCTATATGGCGGTGATCACCTGTTAAAAGGGGCACTACAATTTAGAAGTAGCATTAGTTTGAATCTGGAGGTGAGATTTCACCGGAAACCCCAAAATCGAGTGCAAAATCTTTAGGTGAAGAACATCAAGGATAGACCTAAAAATTGGAAACCTCTGAAATTAGTCAGTTTTTCTTATCTTTGCCACCGGGAACATAACACACACATCGTCTGATGACAGAGCAAAAATACTTACATGTCATATTTGTTAGGGTGGAGTAAACACGATAATTATAACTGGCTAGTGTCAAAGGTTTGCTTACATTTAAGGATAACATTCCTTAATGCAAGCCTACTCACTGTATATCTGGATCTATACATTCATATGTATATATAAGTGTGTATTACATAGTGAGGATCATAGCTGTGTAGACCGAAGTCTTCATAAATTCGGGTACAACATACAGTGAGTATATTTGTAGCCACAGGTTACATATAGTTTCAAGTACTTGGGTAACACTGAACCTCGCCTGCTCAACCTCCAGGCCATCGCTGAACCTTCCACCACACACTGGTGGCATCAGGAAAAGAGACCATTCTACACACAGACAACAATCCATGCACCGGGGGACACACAGGATACCACACAATGGCTACATCTGATACTTCTGTAGACGATAGATTTTTGGATGTGTAAGTAGATCTGACACCAAGTAACTTGAAGCACTTCTTCGTTTCAAATTTCATGAACATTCATTCAGGGTGTGAGCGACAACAAAGTGGTCTCGGGAAAGCAGCATTTCCCCTTTTTCAGTGCTGTACGCATTTTTGTTCATCTAAACAAAGTAATGCAAAACTTGGCACGAGGAAGGATCTCCTCTTAAACTAGTTCTTTTGTGGTTTGCTTAAACACATTCAGAGTTTTTGGAGATATTTACATTATAAAAACATGCCAGATGGGCTTCAAAGGATTCATCTTTTGTGTATCCTAACAGATGGGCTTGAGAGCAATTCATCAACTCCATGGTACAGTTTTGAACTAGAAAACAACTGAAATTGGCCAATTCAGCTTCTTTCCCGGGTGTGTATACAGTTATTGAGCATTCAGAAATCTCTGCTATCCGATTGGCTGTCATTAACAGAAAATATTGCTCCAAGTACCATTGCACAAGGCAAGCTTTTCTGATACTGTTCTCAAAAATGTGAAGAGTACAAATAACTTGGGAAAGTAAGAGGGTACACTCCAAGTCCTCATGGGGATAACAATACATTCCAGAGGGTGGAATGTGTTTTAGTTAATAAAAAAAAAGAGAGTAAATTGGCAAACTATGTTTCATAATCAATAATTGGTTCTTGGACCTTAGGCCAGACAAAAAAACTTCTAAAAAAGAGTTGGAATTACAAACACCCATCTAAGTACCCCAAAGGTCTTTTATTAAAGAGCCATGTCACTAGCATTTGCACCCTAAACCCAGGTACAGCGAGATCAACAGCGACGTTTACTGGGTGTTATGCATGACCAACAGCGACACGTGCTACCAATAGGTATGCGCATTGGGGGCTGCGCCCAGAGCTTGCTGCGGCAGGGCCAAAGGCTGTGTCCAGTAGGTTCTGTGAGCCTAGGGTGGGGGCAAGCATGGCTAGAGATGATGCTTTACACCCAGTTCTGCATCTAGTTGATCGGTGCGTGGCACTTGGGACACGCTCAGTGCATCCTGGTGGAAATAATGCAGAGCGCCTGGCAGGGCCAGATTCCATACTTTGCACTCAGATCTGGGTTCAATAGGCCCTGTGGGTGATGGCATGGCCTGCACCAAGGTCACATTGTGCATGGCTAAAGGCCTTGGACAGCAGGATCTGGGGACAAGGAGGCTAGGACACAATACGGCCGAAGATCCCACTGTATGCCCAAAGGCCACTGTGCCTGGGCAAAGACTGTGTGCAGTTTACTCTTTAGTCATGGAGGGTAGACTGAAGGTGTAGGCAGCACCCCATGCCTGCTGCACATAGCCCACTGAGCACTGCCTGTGCAGCCTGCCCACAGCCTAAGGCCAGACCCACGCCTCCAGAATCCACTATGAAGTGCCTTCACCCATGTGCAGCTGACTGGGGGACAACGTCTGTGCCTTGTCCTGTGCCCAGTACCTGGGTCCTCACACACTGCTGGTGAAGAGTGTAGCCTTTGGCCATGCCATCTGCTATGCCTCTGTGCCTTCAACACCTACAACACAAAGGAAAAAACCTTGGGGGCATAGGGTGTGAAAGGTGGATCAGCAGAAGGCCGTACGGAATCATGTTTAGCAGGTTCTGGGGGCACTGGGACGTGGTAAATGTTGTGCGCAGTAATTGTTTCATTTGGCCAGTGGTCAAAGCATGTCATTAATGAAAAACAACTCAAAAGACGAAATAACAGTGCTCTTATTCTAAAAACCTTCAGTTTGTGGCATATTATGACTTTGAATCAAAACCCCAAAGCACACCTAAACTGGCCAGTTATGGAAAACAATACAACGATAACTCTCCCTCCTATGCAATTGTCATTATTTTGCACATGGTGCTATGAATAACATCAGAAAGGACATCATTGGTTATTGAAGCTGCTATAGTGATTGTGACACTTGTGAGAAGTGAAGCGAGTAGGAGAGGTGTTGAACAATGGGCTTGATAGTGTCAAGTTTGCCCATAAGCATAGGCCTGAACTTAACACTTACACCCAGAGCACACATGGGGGCATATTTACAAGCCCTATCGCCACCACAACGTCATTTTTCACGGCGTTGTGAAGGCGATAGGGACTTTGCCTTATTTGCAAGGCAGCGTTAAGGCACTCGCTGCCTTGTAAATAAGGCATCCTTTCACGCTATACTTAGCGTGAAAGGGGAGGGCAATGGGTGTTGAGGTGGGCGTTCCACTGCAACACCCATTGATTTTGACGCTGCCCCATATTTACAAGGGTGGCGTAAATATGGGGCAGCGTGGAAATTAAGACCAGGGAAAATCTGGTCATACCCTGGCACAACAAGGAGAAATGTTTAATTTCTCCTTGTCTTTGCTGTTTCCATGTGTGCTGCGTTGTGCAGCATACATAAAAACAGCAAAATGCCTAGCATGAAGGTCTCCCTTCCTGCGCATAAACAATCATAAAAAACATTTTAAATGACGTTTTGCAACTTCTATGTGTGCTGCATTAAGCAGCACACATAGAATTTGCAAAATGCCATTTAAAGATTGTTTATGTGCAGGAAGGGACACCTTCCTGCACATAAACAATATTCCCCTGCAACGCAGACACCCTTGCACAATGGTGCAAAGGGGCCAGCGTTCTATCTAGGCAGCTAAATTTAGCGCTAGCCACTGGAGAAATGCAGGGCTGCACCATATTGTTGTAAATATGGTGCAGTCCTGCGTTTCAGAAGTGGCAGAGCGCTGCGTTAAGCCAAGAAGGCTAACGCCCTGCTCTGTCACTTCTATTGTAAATATGCCCCATGGCAAGCTTGAAGGTCTTACCCTGAGGAAAGAGATCTTACTTGCAGATCCCTCATCCAGACATCACTGTAAGGCTATCGCCAGTGGAATGTTGTGGGCAAGGGTGCTAGATGAAAGTAGTGGCTGAAGACCAAGTCCTGCACCCAGAGCACTCTGGGCATGACATAAACTTTAGGTGTCACGGTGTAGAACGGAAAGCCTGGTTAGTAATAGCAAATGGTGTCCCTGCACTCGCCACGCTAGATAGGTCCATAGTCTGTCTCTTCTACGTTCACCAACACCATGCAGTGATGCCTGGTCTCCTTGCACTCACTGACCCCTCCAGCCTTGAGGTGTCAACAACACGTTACTTTCTTAGAAATAGCATAACGTTAACTGTGAGGTTAACCATCTGAGGAGAGCAGCTCGTGCCAGACAGAAATAGCAACATCAAGGTGGGGGCCCAGGAGGAGTGAAGTGAAGGTTTGAGTGTGTAGGGCTGTCACCTCTGAGCATGAATATTGTCACAGATCTGACAACAATCAGGGGTTTGACTGGTTTTACTAGATTTTCTAAAAAACGCGTCATGCTGGGGCACTGGCCAGGATTGACTGGTTACTGGAGTCATGCTAACTAAATAAAGCACTTCATATACCATTTTTCGTCCCCTGAGTGGTCCGTACCTGTCTGTATGCCGTGGAGGAGTGGTGCCATTCGGGATTTGTATATATATATATATATATATATATATATATATATATATATATATATATATATATATATATATATATATATATATATATATATATATATATATATATATATATATATATATATATATATATATATATATATATATATATATATATATATATTCCACAAAACACCTCTTTCCTTTGATACAGAGAAGGAACCGGCACTCCACGGGTTTTCACTCTAGTTTATTTCAATTTGAGTGTTGCTTTCATCTACGCGTTTCGGCTGCTGCCCGCAGCCTTGTTCACGATGACGAGCCCCATTTTTGTTTTACGTTTAAATGGACACATATCTCCACAATACATCGTCATAGAGAGAGGACAATTCGTATTTTAAAGCGGGACATACTGTTTTGGGTAGTAGTGGCGCCATCTTGGAACATTTAGTTTTGCACACGTTACACCTTAGTTTAGTTGTCAATACATTTCATCCTCATTTTATATACAATTTTCCCGGACAGCTCCATATCAATACACAAATAAAATGAGTGAAATGTCTCAAAAGGAAAGTTCCTATTGGTCAGTAAAATATACAAACAGCAAAAAATATTAAGAAATAGTACTTTGACGTTATTTCATTTTGCAGTTTTATACATCATTTAAGAAACATTTTCTTTAGTTACTCCCATTACTAAAAAAACGAGGATCACTCATTCACTAGTAATACATTATTAGATTATTAGATTTTAAAGTGTTCTTGTGCTTATAGTTCCATAGCTGCCAATTTCCACCTAGAATTTCTAAGTGCACCCTACAGTACTTGTCTCCTTTACCTAAAGTGCCAGTGCTAATATAATTGTTAGTTTTTAATTTTATAATTATGTAAAGTGCTAGTGCTGATTCTGTTTCATAGTGGTTTAAAGTGCTATCTTTCTATAAAGTGCTAGTGCCTATTGTCCTTCTCCTCTTTAAAATCTAACTGGCCCTCTTGAGTGTGCAGACTCTAAATCAGCTTTCAGGAAAGACATGTGAACAAATCCTTGCCACATTAAACCCTTTTGGTTCTTTGCTGTCCAGTTCAAGGATATAGTATGTTTCTAACCATCGTAATTCCTTTTCCCTGTTTCCACCCCTCCTTTTTCTTGGTACCTGTGCTATGCAACTGTATCGAATTAGTGACAAATCACTTGGATGTTCCTTCTTGTAATGCCTAGCCACAGGGTAACTCCGGTCTTTATTGATTATGGCTCTTCTATGCTGCAAGATCCTCTTATGCTCTGGCAGTGTGGTACTACCCACATAGACCTTATCACAGGGACATTTTAAAATATACACTACAAAGCTTGTTTTGCAAGTTAAAAACCTCTTATTCTCACAGTTTTGTTAAAAACCGTCTTGAAAGATTAGATGTTGTCCCCATGGTTGCACGCTTTGCATTTCAGACATTTTCTAAAGCCTTCTCTTTGCTGTAGCCAAGTTTGTGATTATGTACCTCCCAGACAGTCACTCCTAACAATATGATCCTTCAAAGATTTGGATTTTCTATATGTTATCTCTGGATATTTCTTTGTCTGGTGTCCTATTACTGAGTCCCCTCTGATAAGGTGCCAGTGCTTCTTTAAAATTAGTCTTACTTCTTTGTATGTATGTATGTATGTAGGGCATTTATAAAGCGCAGGAATCACCCCCGAAGGGGTATCTCCGCGCTGGCATAGAAGAAACAGGTCCAGCTGGCAGAAACTTCCAGAGCTCAGTGCATGAATAATTCCGTCTTCAATAGTTTTCTAAATCGACCAAGACTAGCACATTTGCGAAGCTTTTCTGGCAAGGAATTCCAGTATTTAGGGGCCAGGTAGGCAACCGTTTTACCTCCCGAACGAATTTTCTTAAAACGAGGGACCACCAGCAGCCCTTTGCCTTCCGATCTAAGACAGCGGTTCGGACAATATAATTTAATCTTATCCGCCATATAGCTTGGGCTTGTACCAAAAACAGCTCTATGTGCAAAGCAACAAAGTTTGAACTTTATTCGCTGGCGGATAGGCAGCCAATGAAGAGATTTTAATAAAGGACCGGGGGAGGTGCGGGGCGGTTTATTTAAGACTAAGCGTGCGGCCACGTTCTGAACGATCTGCAGTCTGCTAAGAGAGGCATCGTTCGCAGAGATTAGTAAAGCATTACAATAATCAAGGCGACCTATAATCAAAGCCTGAACTAGGGTTCGACGTACTGAAAGGGGCAACCAAATGAACACTCTTCGCAAAAGGCTCAGGGCATGATAACAGGTCCCGGCAGTGGTCATTATTTGATCTTTCATCAATAACCGAGTATCCAGCCGGACCCCTAGATTTTTAGCCACCAAGGTAGGTGAGGGACGGGGCCCAACACTGTCGGCCACCACACTGGGGACCATGAAGTAAGTGCAGAACCAAACAGCAAAATCTCTGTTTTAGCCGCATTCAGCTGCAAACAGTGTTTGGTCATCCAATCAGCTATGTCAGACATGCCTTTTGCAAAACGTTGTTATGAACCTGTGTGTGTCATTTCCTCCTCTACTTCTTCTCTTTTCTGCTGTTTTAGATGGTTCAAACAATACCTTCTCTCTACTTAATGTTCTTGATTTCTTTGAGGCCTTTTTTAATACTGATGGTGGAGAGCCCCTCTGTGTAAACCGACTTATCGTCTCTTTTTCCACCTTGTCATAGTCTTCTAAGGTGCTACATGTTCTCCTCGCGCTATAGAATTCACCAAAGGGGATACTTCTGATGAGTGGTGTAGGATGGGAGCTACCGGCATGCAGGATTGTGTTGCCTGCCGTGGGTTTTCTAAAAACCGTGGTTTCGAATTTTTCCCCTCTCACTTGTACCCTTATATCTAGGAAGTCTATAGATGTTTTACTGTAGTGTCCTACAAAGTTCAAATTCAAAACATATATATATATATATTCTCACATTATGCCATTTTCTAGGTGAGCTGCATGCTCAGGGACTGGTTTCAGAGCTTCTGTGGCCACACCAAGCTCTCATAGTCTGCTTCTAGTCACAGCTTCCTGCAGCGTGGGGCTGGTTTGAACATTTTTGCCATCGCTGATTTTGGTTTCCAGTCCAGACCTAAAAACATTTTCTGTTGATCTCAGATGTAGACAACTGGCTCTTTTAGGCAGCAAGTACATGGACATGGCCAAGTATATCTGGAGGACAGGCCTATTCAAGAAGTTAGTCACTCAGCCATGCCAGGTTTTGTCTTTATATTCTGGGACTTGTAACATATTATAATGGAATAAACAAGACTACAAGCACCAGAATGAACATTCCAAGCCTGGACTGGATGAACTACTCATGCAGGGATCTGGGTAAAGTGAGTGGTCTGGTGTTATTGGAGCGGCCTGTGTGCATAAGCCTATTACCACAAGGAGCAGAAAAGGATACACGAGCAGCCTTGGAAACAACACATTGTCAGATAGGGCAAGCTCAACTATTTCCCCCCTGTTTTCGATTAACAAACTTTACTTGGTCTACAGCTTTACTCTTACTTACTCCATGCTATTACTCCCTTGTGTAACTTGCATGGAGGCTAAAATGGAGTTCCCTTTTTCTTGCTCCACCAGTTCTGCATGAAGCTAGTCTATGTATTTACTAAATACTGGATCTTGTGGCTGGGTGGACTAATATCTGTTGATACCTTTGTTTGACCTCACAGTCACAGGTTCAAATTCCAGCGGGTCCACTCAGCCTTTCATCTTTACGAGATCATCAATTGAGGTGGATAGGAAGGAACATCAGTTATTCAGCGCCTAGATACCCTTCTGCTTGAATATGTGCTTTACTCATATGTTATGCTTAATATACTTTCCATGAAAATAACTGAATCTGCCGTTTTGTTTTGCAGATTTATATAGCGCAAACTCGACCCAAAGGTATTGGAGCGCTTTACATGAGCACCAGTTACGTTATACAAGGACACATTCATTATTATTATTTTTTTTTGGTGGGCACGGGGAGATTAAGTGATTTGCCCAGAATCACAGGCTGTGGAGTCGACCCCGAGGCTCAAACCTTGGTTTCCCAGCTCCAAAGTCGGCAGCTCTAGCCGTGAGACCACATCCTCTCGCCTTTCATCATTTCCTCTGAATCCAGAGCCTTCTTCCACCAATATTATACTTAGAAGTGTGCTTAATTTGCTTTTGTGAAAATTTGGGGAAATATACAAAATCACGCTAAATGCACTTCCATAGTTTAGCACTCTATTTTAGTGTAAAATGCATCCTTGAGTCCATTGTTGACGGGAGAACTCATTCCGCACCAACAAATAGTGTTAAAAAAAAAACAATTATCAGGAACAACAGCCATTCACGTTAAGGTTGTTCATGGTGTTCCCTTGTTCCTGCGTTATCCTTTTTCCATGAATGGTGATGTAATTACATGACATGGCATAATGTCAGGAATTTCGCGACAACCATTTATTTTTGTCATTCAATTTTTATTGGTTTTCATTGATAAACTTGAGCTTGTTGCATACTACACAGGCCATAGGCCGCAGCTGGAGTACCATTTTCAATTTCAGCAAAGGTGGGGAACAGCCCCCCATTCAGCAAGTAGGATGAGCAAATGCAACAGTACAGGATAAAGGACTCTCATCTAATAGCTCTGCATATAACAAATGCAAACTGCCCGGGTACAGTAATGTCATGATTTTATATGCGGCGGAGGATCCCTGCAATCGGTGGACCATTCCGTTGTACCCCTTATGAAATTTTGCAAAGTAATCAGATGTTGCATACTGGTGTACACATCTCAGCTGAGCCCTGTCACTGTAAGCGTCTTGGGCATTCAAGGGGGTCTTGTATCTGTTTTAGCTTCAATGTTCCTAAGTACCCATCTCAAGTAGTTATAGAGGGTTCAGACGCCTCCCTTGTAGCAAGGGCAGATAGTGTCCGCACCTCCACTCTTGTCCATTTCCGTACATCTTGAAGCCAGACTGAGATGCCGGGTGCTGTCTGCGCCTTCCAGGACATTGCTATATGGCGCTTTGCCAAGGCTAAGGCTAAGTCCACAAACCTCCACATTGTATCTGAGAAATCAGTTGGGATCTGCAACACTCCATCCCAGAAGTTAGAAAGACCCACACCATGTGCATGAAGTCTGCCATCAATGTTGCACATTTAGGACACCGAGTGGGTGCTCTTTGATACATCTGCCCTATGTACTTTGGGGTCATGTAGGCATGATGTAGGTAATTCCACAGTGTGAATTTCAGCCTTGTGTTGCTGGCTGCCCAGGCATTTTTCCCATGTGCAATCTGTGATATCTGACTGTAGGTAGTCTGCCCACCTCTGACGTAGGTGTAACATCGAGGTGCCTCTCGTCTGATGTAGCACTGTATATAGTGCTGTGATGGCTTTGCAGTGGGTCCCATGTGTGATCAATACCCGCAGCCCCATCAAGATCAACTGCTCTTTATGTGCCGTGCACCAGTTTACCTGTGTAATAGGAAGCTGCCGTGTCCTATGTCACAACGGGTTTGCAGATCGTCGAAGGGGATCCATAGACCCTCAATACACAGACCCCCAGATATGTAATTCCGCCTCCCACCATGGTGAGTGTCATGGTTATTTGTTAGCTGGAAACAGTCAGGAAGGGACCACAATGGTAACTCTGGTGTATATGGTGTCTGTTTGCCCCGTGGTGTGACATATGTGCCCCATGTCCATTTCGTCACTTTCATAGCATAGTGGCAGTCGTCTGCCTTTCCCCATGTCATGAGACATCGTAAGATTTTGGGATGGTCCAGTCACAATAGGGCATCAGTCAGCTGCGATTCTGGTTGTCAGCGAGCCATCGCATTGGGCTATTGAAGCTGGGCTGCAGCATAGTACATCTCATAGTTAAGGGTCGGTAAGCACCCCTCCATTAGCGGTGCATAGAGTTTTGTGAGGGACACTCTGCGTCTACCATTGCCCCATATCAGCTCTATCAACAAGGAGTAAAAGTCTTTGACAAAGTGTTGGGAATTACCTGTTGTCAGCTCGTGCTGCTGTTATGTGTTCCACTTTAGAGTGTCGGGTTCATGAGCGGCAGTTGCTGCCGGGACCTGGAGGTTGTCGGTGGGAATAAACTACTCCCTTACCTTCAAGTTGCCGTGTCCTCGTCTTCCTTTCAGTGGCGACGAGCGGGAACCGACACCTCCAGATCCGTATTTTGGGCGCCCCTGCGGACCCCTGAAGTCGTGCTGCGCTTCCTTGGTTAGTTTTCGAAACCTGGTGATTGGTCCGTCAGGCGTTTCGTGCTGTTTCCGCTGCCCATCGTCCTGTATGTTGCCGTTTCTGCGCCAGGTTGGTGAAGGAAAGTGGAGAATCGGGGCTAATTTTGGGACACTTCTTCATGCGCTCGAGCCCCTGAGTGTGCGCGCACCACTAGAGCGTCTCTGAGGTCTGACGCGTCACGTCGGCGAGCCAAGCGTACCCACGTCCAGCGGCCATCTTTAAGTCAGGCCGTTCATTTTGATTTGCCTGTGAGTGCATACTTCCAAACCATACCTGCATGGAAAAGCGGACCTGCACATCTGGATAACTGCCTGCACAGCACATCCGGTGATGCGCACACCTTATCTGGTACTGTCCATATTTTATGTTAAATATGAAGGAGCTGTCTTGGGCATCTGGTGATGTGCACACCTGCACAATTTTCGCAATGAATGTCAGCTGTGTCGGCATCTTGCACAATTTTTGCAATGAATGTCAGCTGGGTTGGCATACTGTGTCAATTGATTTGTGGTGACATCTCGCTCGCATTCGTTGTACATTCCTTCTTGGTGCATTTTATTCAAAGCATATATTTTTTTCTCTCTTGTACTCAGCAAGCTCACTTCTTTCATTGTCTTACCTTTGGTTTTGAATTGGTTGAGGCAGCAACTCACCCACATTCGGCCATGGATCACATATCTGCCCCTCCACCGTTTTTACACTCTGCTGGTTCACCTCCTGTTCAATGGGAGCAGTGGAAGGACACTTTCGAAGCATATCTTGAAGCCATTGATGGAGAAACTTTCACCTCCAAGAAGAAAAAGTCACTCCTTGTTTACAATTTGGGTGCAGAGGGTAGAAATATTTTGAAAACGTTACGTCTTGAAACAGTCAGTACGCTGGTAAGTGGCGACAGTGGTGATTCAATCATTGTCGATGATTACGCAACTGTAATTAAGACTCTCGACAAAAGGTTCAGTCCCAAGAGGAACATAGTCCTTGAACGGCATAAATTCTTACAACGCGCTCAAATTCCTGGTGAGTCAATCGATGACTTTGTGGCTGCTCTTAGGATGTTAGCAGTCAATTGCAACTATAGGGAATTTAGAGATGAGATCATACGTGATCAGTTGATTGAGAAAACTTCCAACAAGAAAATTCAGGAAAAACTTTTGTCTTCCGACGATCTTGATTTAGAAACTGCGCTCACACTAGCTAGGAGTGTTGAGCATTCTTTGCTTTGTATGAAAGAAATGAGCAATTGCGTTTCTTCCAATGAGATTAAGGTGCTTAATACTAAACCTGTCTCCAGACCAAGAAGCGAGTTACCTAATCCATCTACCACTTTTCCTTCCAGAGACAAACCTGAACAAAGCACCAGCACTCCTGTTTCTACGGGTAAACAGAATGAGACTATGTGTTTTCGTTGTGGGAGCAAATTACATTTAGGCAATGCCAGGTTTTGTTTTGCTCTTAATCAAACATGTTACAAATGTGGAAAAAAGGGCCATTACTCTAGAATGTGCAAAGCAGTCATTACCAAGAAGGACCAGACTCGTGTTGTAAAGGCCATTGAAGTAAGTGCAGTTGATTCTGATGAGGAAAGTTATGAGTTACTGATGTTATCATCTTCCTCACCAACAGATGAAGGTGTAGTTGAGTTATCCTTATTAAGGGGATCGCAGAAAAGGAAATCTCCTTCTTGTGAGATTCTTGTTAACGGCACCTCTCTTGGGTTTCTTGCTGAGTCAGGTTCACCGTTTACCCTCATTAATGCAAATGATTTTGGTAAATTGGCTGATGCCCATTTGGAACAGTCGAATATCAAAATTTTCGCATATGGGGGCAAGAGAGTTGATGTCATTGGAAAATTATCAGCGAATTTGGCTTTTGACACCGACCAAGCTGGTGGAACTGTATTCGTGGTTAAAGAAGGTACAAACTTGCTGGGGTGGGATGAACAAGGTGCTCTTAACATCATCTTAGACCCCAATCATCCCGATATGGTTGTGTCCCGTAATTCGTTATGTCACCACAAGCCTAATGTCCTAACTACGGGTAGTGTTTCTCAGGTTTCCAATAACAAGTGGGCACACATTTTTCCAGAGGTTTTCCAAGCTAATCTAGGAAAACTCAAAGGATTTCAACATCGCATCATTTTAAAAGACGGTGCAAAAGCTGTGGCCCACAAAGTTCGGAAGGTACCCTTGAGTTTACGCAACGAACTTAAATGCGAGTTAGAACGACTATGTAGTGCGGGGGTCATTGAACCTATCGAAGGTTCAGAGTGGTTGGCTCCCATTGTTTTAGCACGTAAGGCTGACAAGTCTCTTCGCATGTGTGTTGACCTGAGAGACCTCAATGCCAACATCTGGATTGATCGTCAACCACTACCCAACATAAATGAGATGTTGTCCACTCTGAAAGGTGCCAGATATTTCTCCTCTTTGGATATCTCTTCAGCGTACCATCAGATTGAGCTGTGTAATGAATCGAGACATCTAACATCCTTTGTCACTCCCGAGGGTGCCTATCGCTATATTCGCATGCCTTCTGGCCTTGCGTCAGCTTCAGCTGTTTTTCAAAGACTAATGACCAAGTTGTTCAAGGATATAAGCGGGGTAGCATTTTTCCAAGACGATATCCTTATCTATGGGAAATCCGAATCTGAACATGATGAGAGAGTTAAACAAGTATTAACTATAATTAGATCTAGTGGGTTAACATTACGGGCAGACAAGTGCAAATTTCTGCAGGAAGGTGTTGATTACCTTGGTCATCATATTTCGATTAAAGGCATTGAACCCAAACTAAAAATAATTGAAGCTGTCCAGAATGCGCCCATACCTACGAACAAAGACCAACTTCGTTCCTTTTTAGGTTTGGTGGAATATTATGCCAAGTTTGTCAGCAATTTTTCCACAAAAACTGCTGCCATGCGCAATTTACTTAAGAAAAATGTTAAATTTGTGTGGGATGTTGTTTGTAATGAAAATTTTGAATCCATCAAACAAGAAATTGTGCATGCTCATCCACTCAAACTCTTCGACATAAATGATTTCTGCATTGTATCTACTGATGCCAGTAATGTGGGGTTGGGAGCAGTATTGCTTCAAAGGAGGAGTGATGGTCGAGAAGAAACCATTGGTTTTGCTTCTAGGACTCTGAAAGGCGCTGAGAGCACTTACTCGACTATCGAAAAAGAGGATTTGGGATTGTGGTGGGGTGTTCAACATTTCAGGAATTTCCTATGGGGAAATGTATTCATTCTTAGAACCGACCATAAGCCTTTGGTCGATTTGTTTACTACTAAAGGGGGTGGGAGAGCCACACCACGCATTTCAAAATGGCAATACAGGTTGCAAGAATTTCAGTATCGTCTTGAGTATGTGGCAGGGGCCAAGAATCTTGTGGCTGATTGCTTATCTAGACTACCTCTTTCAAGTAATGGTGTTGAGGCTGAGGAGTGTGATGATTTAGAAATGGTGTGTGCGGTCTGTTCACTGGAGGATACTACTGGTGGGGCTTTGTTGGAGCGTGAATGGTTGGAAAGCGTGTCGGAAGATATGGATATGGTCAGGGTCATTGACCTCATAGCCAGTGTGTGGCCCAGTGACAAGGATTGTCCCTCCGAGCTGGCTCCTTATAAGAAGATTAAGGATGAATTGTCTGTGGTCAATGGCGCATTATGACGTTGTGGATTGTTAGTTGTTCCCATGTCCTTACGCAGGAGGATTTTAATTTTGGCTCATGAGGGTCATCCTGGTATACGGGCGATGAAGCGTAGGATAAGACAGGATTTCTCGTGGCCTGCTCTGGACAAGGATGTAGAACATTTTGTTAGAGATTGTTGCACGTGTGTTACAAGTGATAAATCCCAAGTGACACATCCTTCGCCTGTTGAACCCATTGTTGTGAAGAATATTCCGTGGACCAAATTGGCTTTTGATATTGCGGGGCCTTTTGGGCTCATTAGGAGTTCTCCTAAATACGCTCTTGTTTTGATTGATTATATGTCAAAGTGGCCTGAGGTAAGGTTTGTCGAGAATGTTAACTCTTCGTCAGTCATCAAGTTTTTGCAGGACGTTTTCCTCAGAGAAGGTTTTCCTGAAGAATTAGTATCGGACAATGGCACCCAGCTGGTTTCGGGTGAGATGCAGGTGTTTCTTAAGGAAACTGGTGTCAAACACACTCTCACTTCTCTTTATCACCCCGTAGTAATGGCCTGGTTGAGCGTTTCAATCGCGTTGTCAAGGAACATTTGCAGCTGGCATTAATAAATGGATTACAGTGGCGGCAAGCAGTGAGTGACATGTTGTGGGCTGTAAGAACTACCCCCATGTCAGCACTGGCATCGCTCCGTTTACTTTGTTGAGAGGGAGAATAGCTGGTTCCAAGTTAAATAAGGAATGGATGTCTAGGAGGGAGGTGGATCTTGAAAAACTATCCAAAGTAACTGATGTCAGAGTGGCTGTTCAGGCTAAGTATAGTACCAGGTCTGAGGTTGATCATTCATTGTCCGTCAAGACAGGGGATTGGGTGAGAGTCAAAAAACCAGGTCTCCTTCGCAAGGGGGAGTCTCGTTTTTCAGCTCCCAAAAGAGTGTCTGTGGTGAAGGATCGTGTAGTGGTGTTGGAGAACGGAAAAGTGTGGAACAAGTGTGCTATTTCCAAGGTGCCTGAGTCAATGCTCAGCTATGTCAACAGGAGGTTTGGGGTTCATCATCCTTTGACTGATACGACCTCTGTCGATCAAGGCAAGGAAACTTCTCTTCAGGATCTGGTCATTCCTAGGGGTGCGTCAACGAGATTGAAATCTGTTCCTGTAAGATTTCATAATTATGTTATGCCTTCAAGTATTCACGGTAAAGAAACTGTTCATCGCAAATATGTCAATTCTAGAGGTTCACCTACCAGATTTAGATCTTTGCCTAAAAGATTCATTGATTATGATATGCGTTAATGTGTCCTCTGTTCATCTATTGTTAGCCTCTGTTTCAGCACTTGTTTTCCTTATTTTCTTTTCTTTATCCTGTTTTCCTTTTACTTCTTGTGTAATGTGTGAAGGAAGGGGGGTGTGTTGGGAATTACCTGTTGTCAGCTCGTGCTGCTGTTATGTGTTCCACTTTAGAGTGTCGGGTTCATGAGCGGCAGTTGCTGCCGGGACCTGGAGGTTGTCGGTGGGAATAAACTACTCCCTTACCTTCAAGTTGCCGTGTCCTCGTCTTCCTTTCACAAAGGGACTGCGAATTATCACTGGTAGTGCCACAAAAATGGCTATTTGTTGGAACGGCTGCTGGATTTCTTCTAGTGAAATTGGTTTCCCCAGATCATGGCCCTGTATTTGTACGAGCCGGGGTAGCGTGATCCTATCCAGACAGACCACTAGGTGGGGGTCATCGGTGGTCTCTGGGGCGGAGTATAATGCATTATTGGAGTCTCAGAAGGCAATGTTTATGTCTTCTTGGGTATTTGCTATTTCCACCTTGCAGGTGTGTATAGCACCTATCGGAGATGACACCTGCTCTGATTGCGGCAACCTGGCCAATAGTCTGCCTGCTTTATCTCCCTCCCATGTAGCCACTTCACATAGTCCCTGTAGTCAATGCAACTTAGCTTGTCTAGGAGTTCTCTATATTTTTTTTCTGCTGTTGCTCAGCTCCGAGCAAGGTCCCTGTCTTATAAACCTCTCAATTTCAGGTCCTTGATAGCATCTTCTAGGTTGCCCAGATTCCTCACCAATGCCTATTTTGCCCCCTTAGGTGGTCTTGAGGCATAGGCCCCTGATTACCACTTTAAAAGTGTACCATTTCACCGTGGTGTCTGAGGCAGTGCCCTAGTTCTTGGTGAAATACTGGTCAATGTGTTCCCCTACTACGCCTCGGAAGCCCGGTTCCTTCAGTGACTCTACGTTGAGGTGCCACATGGGTATCCGTGCATGTGGGGGACCTCACAAGAGCAAAAGTTTAAAAGGATTATGATCCGACAGCTTGCGGACCAAATATTCAATGTCTGGTACTCTTTGTCCCGCCTCTGCGTTGTAATAAAATATGTTGATTCTGGTGTGTAGGGCGTGCAAGTCTGAGTAGAAAGAAGAGGCTGTATAGTCTGGATGGTGAGCCCATCATTGCTCAATTACCCATGTATGGGTGGCCCATTGACACAGAGATTTAGGGGGCCACAGCACAGGTGTCTCATAGGGGAGGAGTAGATCTGTCATGTACAGTGTTGCATACCCCGTTAAAGTAGCCTCCCTGTATGCAGGATGCCGTGGTGAACTGAAGCAAAGCTGGGGTTAGACTTTCTAGGAAGGTCCCACTCTGTATTTGGGGCATAAAGGGCTACCAGCAATATCGGGGTGCTGTTTAATCCTGACTCAACCACTACATATCTTCATTCTTGATCTGTCAGTGAGTGATTGAGTCTGAAGGGTACCCCAGGCACTACTCAAATCAGGACCCCCCTAGAGTACTTTGAGTTATGGCTGCCCACCACTATGTCCTGCCATCTCTTATTGAGTTTCAGGAGCTCTTGTGTCAGGAGGTGAGATTCTTGAAGGCAGGCACATTGTATGTGCCAGAACTTGTAATAGGAGTGGATGGGATACCATTTGATGTGTGACGCCATACCCCAAACGTTCCAAGTGAGGAAGTTATACATGTCCAGAGCCATCGAATGCGCTAGTGCCAACTAGTGATACCTAGAGTGGTGTTTTACGGGGTCCGCCTTGACTTGTAATTTCGAATACAAGACCATTAAGTACTGAACCGGTATTTGTGCAACAATAACAATTTAGAAATAAATTGGATACCAGCTCCAGAACGTTCTTCCCCTTAGCGGAGAATGAGGGGTGTCTATCCCTCCGTGTAGATAGTTTATGTGCCGTCTGAACCGCCCAAATACATAAGCATCTCCCTGAGCATAAAGTGCTGCATAGGTCCCCCTGTACCCTCAAACCTGCATTAACAAGTGTCCTCATTTGAGAATGTCAGCAGTCATTGAAGTGACGTCAGGTCTCCCTTGTAGTTCTGAAGGAATGTCTGGCGATGAGACGTACTCCAGATCTATATGAGGTTCAGAGGCGGGGGAACCAATTACAAGCTAGGGAGAGTGGCGTTCCTCAGCGGAATTCTGCTCAGTGCAAGTATAAGTGAGCCAGTGCTATCTCACCTGGATTTTCCAGGTTCTGGAATATCAGACTAGGGGTGAGCGATAAATTCCGCTCTGCCGGAGGAGTTAGCAGAGTTTTGGCCACTCCGTGTAAAGCGAAGCTCCGGTCAAATTCCCTAACCGCTGTGTGGCAGAGTTTTTCCTGGCACGCAGTTGGTAAGTTGGTGAGCGCGAGCAAAATTTGGCATCCCCGAGCATGATTTTTGGTTCCTAGAAGGGCACTCAGTGACATTTCCCTAACGTGGGTGGTCACGGGCAGTTGCGACCGTTCGCAGTATGAAAGTTGTCACTGGAGTAGAAAATCTACTTGAGCACCAGCAAAACTAATTCGAGAAGCAGCACCCTCAGGCTCACACCATGGTGCCATTCCTGCTGATTTTTAAGCGTGGAACGAGCTCCAGGCACTAAAAATCAGCATGAGCTTAATTCTGCCCGTTTGCGGAACTCCAATCAATCTCACAGAGTTTTCATGTAAATCTGTGGAATTTCTCGGAGTGAAACTCAGTGAGTTACGCTCACCCCTAATAATCATACCTGATTTTACCAGCCAGAAAATTCAGCCAGTAAAACTGCTTTGGGAGTGAACGGCGGTGCACCTGGGCCAAACCACAAGTGCCTACCCAACTCTCTACTAAGATATCGGATTTGCATGTAAATATAGCCCCCTGCCAGGCAACATTCCTTCCCTTGCCCACCCTTACAGCTCCTCTCCACTGTCTGTCCTGCACTGGCATACTCACCGATGTTTACCATCTGTCTGCATTCAACACCTGGAATTGGGAATTCCATCCAGTATTTCTGGATCAGCAAGTTATTCCCCATTCTGTGGGATTTCATTCATAATAGGCATATATGCATGCAGAGATAACGGACGGGAACAGAATTCTAGCCACTCACAATTTCTGCACATATATCTGCCTAGCATTTGTTGTCACTGACCATGTCATGAGTGATGTAATATGTGAGGTCATAAGCAGTGCATTGTGGGGGCGCGGGTTATAGTTTGCTCAGCTAACTATAACTGCTGAATTTCACTGGTTTTGTACGAGTGAAACCTAAACCTAACTATAAGGTCCCTGTAATCTTTGTTTTTTTCAGTGACTTGCTAAGGTTTTTTTAAAAATTCCATTTCCTTGCTATAGGAAATAGCAGTCTCTGCTCTCACTTGCTGAAAGTAGAGCAGATATGCTATGGCTTGGCGGGAGCGGTGCTCCCGCCAAGCCATAGCAAACTGCAATGTCCCAGGGGTGGGCACCCTGGGACATTGCTGGAGCCGGCCCTGGGGGGTGGCGGTCCCCAGGGCCATGTAGGGCTCCTGGAGGGGGGCAGTGCAGCCCCCCTCCTTTGTGAATTAAGCCCCGGGGAGGTGGCGGTCCCCGGGGCAGCGGGGGAGGCTGTGGAGCCTCCCCCACATTTCCTACAATAAAAAACTGTGTGCCCCGGGGAGGTGGTGGTCCCTAGGCCTGCAGGGGGACCGGGTGGGCCCCCCGCATTCCATTAAAACAGTAAGCGCCGGGGAGGTGGCGGTCCCCGGGGCAGCGGGGGGGCCGAGCGGGCTCTCCCGCATTTACCGTATTAATTGCCCTGGGAGGTGGTGAATCCCAGAGTTGCGGGGGGCCAAGCGGGCCCCCCGTATTTTTATTGTTTATAGCCCCAGGGAGGTGGTGGTCCCCGGGGCTTTTCATAAACCTGACAGGGGGGCTCCATGAGCCGCCCTCCTTCATGCCCCCTGGATTTGACCCACCTGGGGGCTTTATAAAAAAAGGCGCACAGGAGCCCGCACGTCTTTTTTTTTTTCAATTTTGCTGCGGATTCGCGGATCCACCAGCGAGTCTGCGGTAATTAAAAAAATGCTTTTTACCCCTGGCCGGGGTCCCTGAGGGACCCCCCCACCATATCTGGGGGGTCAGGGTACTCATACCATGGCCCCTTTTCTTTCTTTTTTACATTGTTTTTGGGACTTGTCTTGAAGCCGAGTCCCAAGATGGCTGCCAACACTTTCTGGCTGAGGTGTTGTCAGCCTATCAAATTTTAGTAGGATCCGCGAGTCCACTTAAAGGACTCGCGTCCCCAGATATAGATATTTTTTTACGTTAGATATCTGAAAAACTACTGAACGGATTTACACCAAATCACAAAAAGCACGCTCTCTGAACCAACATTTAGCTTTCTGCTAAATTTGGCGTAATTCCGTTCAGCAGTTCGGGCTGTAGTCGTGTTCTCCCCACAAGAGGTTCCATAAGCAGGCACCGACACAGCTGGAGCCAGTCAATATACTTATTTATTCAGCATAAACAACGCGTTTCGGTGGTCACAGCCACATTGCTCAAATTATGTAATCGTCATTTTGGTTTCTATTTATTCACCACTGTTGCTATGCGTGTCAGCATAGACATTGAAAAACACTTCAAGTTCCTAGAAACATGCTTTGTTAAAGTGCACAGTGCTAAATTAAAATTGTCATTTAACATAAATTAATTGATTATTTACACAATTAAAAATTTTAAATCATGTTTTCGAATCACACCATAAATTATAATTTCATTTGGGCTCCTTGGAAATCAGTGTGGCTTACCTGTTTTTTTCTACTTATGTGCCTTACTATAGTTTCTAACTGTTTCGACAAACACAGCCTTAGATGTGGAATTTAAACTGCATACACATTTCATCACTATTTAAAATTCTTTGTTTTATAGACCAATGCTCAAAAGTTACTACACAGCCCATAAAAAGCACATAGAGAGCCCATAAAAGCCATCCAACCCAAGTGGGTGAGCTTGACACATCTCTTGGTTGTTGTCAAAAACACAGAGTTAATGATAACCTCATTCATACAGATTAGTTTATCCTTGTTTGGTTCCTTGACATCTCATTATCAAACCTCCCAAGTTTCTCCACGTACTGAATGTTCTACAAAGCCATTTCTCTTTAACATAAAGTGCTCCAAGTGTAAATTAACATATACACTGATATATCCCTTGTTAAACCTACAACATTCAACTTGCGGCTGTTTGAAGTTATATGGAGGTCAGCCTCTAATGATTTTACAGGTGCACATACATCTTCTCATCTAAATTTAAACCATTCGGCATCTTACTATTCAACATATTTATATATCGAGACTCCAATCTTCTCAATCTTTGTTTCCTGTTGCCGCCTCTTATATTTTTTGGGACAGTCTCTCACATAGTAGACTAGATCTGCTGCCTTACCCCCATGCTTCTCATGAATGTGGCGGTCAACAGGGTAGCTTTTATCTTCCTTATATATGAAATGGGAATTTATAAAGCACACTCATGTCTGGAGGCGTCTAGGTGCTAACCAACCAAAGAAAGACAAACCATGATGTATTAAATGAATACCGTAAACAAAAACCTCACCCGCAAGCTACAGAACATCCAGAACGCCGCCGCAAGACTGGTCCTCAACCTGCCAAAACACTGCCACATCTCCCAGCACCTGCGCACACTCCACTGGCTCCCTGTCGAGGCGAGAATCACCTTCAAGATGCTCACCCACGCACACAAGGCCCTCCACGGCACCGGACCAGCATACCTGAACAGCCGACTCAAATTCCACGCACCCCAAAGGACCCTACGATCAGCCCAGCTCTCCTACGCCGTCGTCCCCCGCACCAGAAAGACCAGATCGGGAGGCCGCTCCTTCTCCTTCCTCGCGGCCAAAGCATGGAACGCCCTTCCGCTCCACCTCAGACAGACAACATCGCTCCCCATCTTCGCAAGAAACCTCAAAATCTGGCTCTTCGACAGACCCCTCCTTGATGGATGGAACCTGCACCCCACCCCTAGCGCCTTGAGACCCTTACGGGTGAGTAGTCGCGCTTTAACAAACCCCTGATTGATTGATTGATGGATCTATAGGCTAAAAAGCCATGTTTTTAGACCTTGTCTAAAGGGAAGCAATCCTGTAATTTTTTTCACATCAGGAGTAAGAGTGTTCCAGAGTTTGGAAGCGCGTGTAACAAAACTTACACTGCCCCATTTTTCTCTTCTGACTTTGGGGACAATTAAGTTACAGGCAGAAGATGAATGAAGAGATCCAGGGGGTGTGTACCAGCGGAAACTTTGCTTCAGGTAGTCAGAGCCAGAGTTGTGCAATGCTTTAAAGGCTATGCAAATAGCTTTAACGTCAATGTGTTTCTTCACTGGAAGCCAGTGTAATTTTGTCAGAGCATGAGAAACAGATTGATATTTAGGGATGCCTAACAATAGTCGGGCTGCCGCGTTCAGCATGACCTGCGATTTCTTAAAAAGTTTTTTCTGCACATTGATGACGAGGGCATTGCAGTAACTGAGTTTAGACAATAGGAGAGCAGAAACCAGGGTTTTCTGCATCTCCTGTGGAATATATGGAAAGACTTTCCTCAAAAGTCTCAGAGTGTAAAAAGATGAGGATGTGATGGAATTGATCTGGCTTTTGAATGAAAGGCTACTATCAAATATAAAACCTACCTTTTTTGCTTTGAAAACTGGAGTGGGTAAACTACCCAGTTCCTGTGGCCACCACCAAGGTGACCAGAATGAAGTATTTTTTCCAAACAGCAAGACTTCGGTTTTACCCGAATTAAGCTTTAAACAGTTTTCGTTCATCCACCTTCTGATCTGTTGCATGCAGTTATGAAATCTGGTGGCGGTGTCTTTGGGATTCCCTGCCACTGACACCACGATTTGGGTGTCATTGGTGTGTAGGATATCACTGAGAAGTCAAACGATTTAATGAGTAGTGCCAACGCAGTGATCTACACATTAAAAAGGGTTGGTCTTAAAAATGAACCATGCGGCACCCCACAGGGGAATATGACTCATTATATTGCATATTAATACAACGCGTGCCATTACAACGCGGGTATTACTACGCGATGTCAATGACAACGACATACCATTACATCGCAAACTTTTACCACGACTAAACCTTTACCACGCATGCCATTACAACGCAAAGGCATGCGTGGTAAAGGTATACTCATGGTAAAAGTTTGATAGGTAAGTGACTCTACCCTGCCCTACCCTAAACCCTAATTTAGTACCCCTGCACGACCCTCCCCCGACCCCCAGTCCTCTCCTTACATTTACACTACCCTGCACGACCCTCCCGACACTACCCTAAACCCTAAAACACTACCCTACACTACACAAACACCACAACACTACCCTAAACCCTAAAACACTACCCCCAGCACGACCCTCCCCCTTCCCCCAGTCCGGTCCCTACACTCAAACACTACCCTGCATGACCCCCCAACACTACCCTAAACCCTAAAACACTACCCTACACTACACAAACACCACAACACTACCCTAAACCCTAAAACACTACCCCCAGCACGACCCTCCCCCGCCCCCAGTCCGGTCCCTACACTCAAACACTACCCTGCACGACCCCCGACACTACCCTAAACCCTAAAACACTACCCTACACTACACAAACACCACAACACTACCCTAAACCCTAAAACACTACCCCCTGCACGACCCTCCCCCTCCCCCCAGTCCGATCCCTACACTCAAACACTACCCTGCACGACCCCCGACACTACACTAAACCCTAAAACACTACCCTACACTACACAAACACCACAACACTACCCTAAACCCTAAAACACTACCCCCAGCACGACCCTCCCCCGCCCCCCAGTCCGCTCCCTACACTGAAACACTACACCCAGTACGACCCACCCCCCTACCTACACTACACAAACACCACAACACTACCCTAAACCCTAAAACACTACCCCCAGAACGACCCTCCCCCGCCCCCAGTCCGCTCCCTACACTGAAACACTACACCCAGCACGACCCTCCCCCACCCCCAGTCCGCTCCCTACACTGAAACACTACACCCAGCACGACCCTCCCCCTACCCCCAATCCCCCTTACCTCTCTCTCCTCGTGGTTCCTCTCTCCTGGTTCCAGCGTAGTCTGAGGGGCAGTGCACGTCACAACGTCGTTGTGAGGAAACGGAAGAGCCCCAGTTTCCTCACAACGATGTTGATAGCCATTACATCGCATGCGTTGTAAAAGCGCATGCGATGTAATGGTATGCGTAGTAATGGTACGCGTTGTTACATCGCATGCATTGTAACGCATGCGATGTAATGACTTGCGGTAAAACAGCCGCGTTGTAATGGCTGTTCACCCCCACAGGGTAGTGAAAACGGTGGAGATATAAAATCATCCAGAGCAACAAATTGCTCACGTCCAGACAAATATGTGTGTGTGTATGTATGTATGTATGTATGTATGTAACATTTACATATATAATAATATGTTTATAAATATATACACACATGCATAAAACTCATGTTTAAACATTTAACATTTAAACATTTAAGTAAACATACAGGTTCATGCATATCTCTGGTGATCTCTCCAAGAAAGGCTGCACTCCAATTAGCAAAGGAAGAACTTCAATTAGAAGTAAAAACAGAGCAGAGGAAACACCACCAAGATGTTACAGCAACAGTGGTCCAGCAGCAACTGACACGTCAACTAAAAATACACTCAATCGGAATGTTTATTGGATATTTCAGATTCCTTAAAGTAGCAAGACATAACACATCTTTCCCCCCAAAACATGCAAGGTAAACTACAAAATATAATAATCAAAGATGTCATGAATTGTTTTGATGTTTTCAGGCCAAACACAAAGAACATAGAAAACAAAAAATCAATGGTACACAAAATCCTTAAAATGTTCCGATGTTTTTCGCTCTCTGCTCCCTCTTTGGCTTATTGTACCTTCTGAGCAAACTTCATCCTTGTCAGATTCATCCAGTAAATTGTTGTCCCACAGCCATTCCTTACGAGCCAATCATGTCATACTCCAAGTATTGCCAGACTCCAAGGTTTTTTTTTTTTTTTGATACTTTTGACAGATCCAAAATACATTGATCTATATTCCTTAAAAATGCAGATTTTTTTTAAAACAAAAACATAATCCCCAACTTTCCACTTGTGCACCATGCTTAGAATCATACCTATTCTTGTACTTATTCTGGAACGCCAATCTTTTCTTATCACAAACATTCCTTTTGATTTTATTGGTACAACAATTCAACCATGCAGGATTGAGTTTAGAACACGTACTTCTTCCTTTCAAACACTGGAAAAGAGACACACCTGCCACACTGCTAGGGGCGTAACAATGATCCCATAGCTTCTCTCTCAAAACCCCTTTGAGCGTGACCTCACTCTCCACTGCTTTTTTAGTGCATTCCTTCACCATCCGGGTCATGCATTCCATTAAACCATTAGCTTGGGGTGCATAGCTCTGTTTTGAAATGTTGATTGACAAATCTTTCAGGAAATCTCTAATTTCAGAGGAAACAAATTACACTCTATTTTACATAATGATGGTCTCTGGAATCCTTTCTAAGGCAAGCACATCCCTCAGAAACTCAATGACAGCATTAATGGTCACCACACTGACACAAGTAGCACAAATCTATTCAGACGTGTAATCTACAAGGACCAAAACATACCTTTCTAGTGCAGATAATAATTCAAATGGACCAATAATGTACAATCCAAGCTTGATCCATGGCTTGACAGGTATTTACACTGGAGAAAGAGGTACCTTCCTAACAGTTTTAAACTTGTCACTGCGAACACATTGCACACAATTTCTCACTGGTTCCATTTGCCTATCCATCATAAGCCACCAGTGCTTCTTTCTCACCCTAGCTTTGGCGAGGTACCTACCTAAATGCCATTCATGAGCCAAATTCCCAATCTTGCTCCTCAACCCCTCTGGGGGAATCTATCTCCTCTACACAGTTCATCCACTAAGTACACAATTTATCATGAATGTGCAAGACATCTTTGACCTGTTGATGTTGATCCAATACACTTTTAAGCTAAGCTTCCATGACACATTTCCTCAACTGAGCACTCGCCTTATCTTTCTCTCTTCCCTCAAACCATTTATGTTCAGACATTGCTGATTCAGCAAGCCAATTGACAACTTATTTTTATTTTCTTCAACCACATCAGATACTGACAGGCACATGTGATAAGCAGTCCTTGGTGGCCTCCAGAACACCAGGTATGAATTCAACATTAAATTTATACCTCTCAAAACCTTCCATCCATCTTCGGATCCTGAGAGTAGCCCTCTCTGATCCCTTGCAGGAACATACCTGTACCAAAGGCTTATGGTCCATCCTCCCTTCCAAAGGAAGACTCCAAAGAAAAAACTTGAAATGTTGTATAGCCCATGAATAAACTTCGCTTCACGTTCAATCACTGAATACCATTCCTCCACCCCACAAAGAGAATGGGAGGCAAAAGCTATTACCTTTTCCTCTTTATGGACTAGTTGGATTAAAACCGCACCCAGCCCTCTCATGCTGGCGTCAGTGATTAACACTTTTTTACAATTTACATCAAAATGCTCCAATGTACGTTGTTTTCCTATTGCTTCTTTAGCTAGACAAAACACTTTGTTACACTCGTTACTCCAGTGGAATTTAACTCCTTTCTTAAGCAACGCCCTCAAGGGTAGGACTATGTTTGCAAATCTTTCACAAATTTAGAATGATTTTCTCTCAATCCTAAGAAAGACCTAATCTGTTCTTTGTCACATGGAACTAGTGTTTTTGTTATGGACTCAGCAAGTTCTAAGTTTGGGCCAATACCCTCACATCATGTGACCCAGATAAGGTACCACCGCCTCTGAACTTACACTTCTCACTCTTAAGGGTAAGTCCTGCATCCTTCAACCTTGACAAAACTTTCCTCAAAACTTCATTATGATCAGTCTTATCATTACCATACACAATAATTATTTTTTTGTATATGTTTTTATTGGCATTTTCGTAATTAGCATAACAATGGTTGTACGCTGAAAAAGTAAATTAAAGATCAGCTTATGATTCCAACAATAACCAATCCCTCCATCCTTTCCATAGGCACTGACATCACAATCTGGAATAAACCCTATGTAATGAACCGGGCACAACGTTGGAGGCCTTCAGGCGGCAAATTTATTTGGTTCTAAATAGTACTACAGTTCTCTCCTCTACTCATTCCTCAGTCAGACATCATAAGCGATTCAACCCCTATCGTCATTAGTGCTCAAGGGGGTAGGGCATCAAGGGGATCTAATATCTTGGTGAGCATTGCCGCCCAGGCCTGTAGGTCATCTGTAAGTTTATTATCCCTATGTGGTTACACATGTGGCTCTCCTCAGCATTCGCCCATTCAGGCATATCTCTCAGCCAGTCTGCAATTTTCGGTGCAATTGGGGACATACGTCTAATGGCTATTCTGCACTTGGCCAGTACAAGGCCCAGAAGGAGGAACTTCCTACTCAGTTTCTTCTTTTTTTAACTGGGATCTGTCTCAATAGACACTGCCCTACATCCCTGAGAATAGACAACCCAGTGGTAACATTCAATAAAATCTCCTCCCAATCTTCATCCAAATTAGGCCATCCCAAAACATGTGAATAAAGTCCGCTCTCTGCCTGGCACAGGGGGCAGGAAGCAGGGGCGGTGCCTCCCTTAGGGCATTGGGGCATTGCCCCACTCATATTCTGGCCTCCCCTGGCCCCCCCAATTAAATGTGAGAAAACTGAGCAAACTACTAACATTTTAAGGTGTCCTGCGGCAGTCAGCCTTGGGCTGGTGTTGCATTGTTATCAAGCGCCTGAGGCAGGTCCGACTCCTAAGCCAGTGAGGGCCTGATGGGGTGGGGCTTTATTGATAGACAGCAGTACTCGTCATCACTGTAGCCAGCGTACCTGGGCTCAAGTGCGCATGTCGGGTTGGATAGCTGCCTTTCTCCGCCAGCCCGACTTGCGCACTAGAGGATTCTAAGAGTCTCTCCACCACCTGTGCATTAGTGAGCCGGGGGTGACTTAAGACGCAGCCCCGGTCTCGGTAATGAGGGGTGAGGTTTCCTACCCTAGCAAATCCAGGCACTGCTGTAACAGCAGGTGCAGCCTCTGGATTGGCTAGATGTGGTGGTCACTAGGGGCCTCTGGTGCAGAAGCAGTGTGCATGTGAGGCAGGACAGGGTGTGGGAGGAGCGGGGGCTGTCTCTCTTTCCCCTTTTACACAGCACGAAGAAGAGAGACAGGCATTGTTGCTAACTTGCTTAGGGGCCTACCGCACACATTTGAAAAGAGTTTCCTCAGCATCAGGTAAGTAGGTTTAATAATAATGCTCATGTCATGAACACATAAAGCATCTCGGCGTCCACATAAAGTCTCCTTGATAGTTGACTACTTTGATAAAAATCTTAACAAAAGTTTGTCAGTGCTGCTGAGATTGTGGCTGCCCGCGGTCCACGCAGGGGACCCTCATAAGAGGGCGGCCGCCTTAGTGCCACATGAGGGCACACGATACAGCCTAGTGCTGAGGGACCCCCTTGGGGTCCGCGCGCCCCACGTCATTTCCGGGCAGGGGTGGGCGGGGAGTTAGGTATAAGTACCTCTCCCGCCCACCTGGCGTCCTCTTTGGGCCGCTACCCTTCACGCGCCTGCCCTTGGATCGCCCGTAAGCTAACTCACCATGTTGGCATATTTGGTATGCAAATAAACCTGCAGCAATTTTCTCCATGAAAAAAGGTGTCTTGTCTGTTTATTTCATCAGGAGATTGCTGTAATTGCTGTATGTGGGATGGGGAGTGTGTTGCCGATATTAGCACTATGACCAACCACTGAAAAAAGCAGTACGTCACTCTAGCTCTATTTTTATTAATATTACAAAGCTTGTGTTGTGCATGTAGGGGGCGCATTAGGTGATCATGCTAACGTAGAAGTTGCACCATTGATCACGGATATCAAAACCTAATTTCATGTGTATAATCTGCTTGGGCATAACTAGTGGTTAATTTGTAAACAAATAAGTGCTGGTGTTCTCGTCAGGAGGCAGCTTGCACCAGCACATTTCTCCTGTAAATCAGCTTAAAACAGAGGCAACTCCTAACTAGGAAGTGCGGAGAGGATGTGGCCTAATGGCCAGAGCTGCCATCTTCGGAGCTGGAGAACCAGGTTCGAGTCTCGTCATCGGCCCAACATCCTGTGATTCAGGGCAAATCACTTAATCTCCGTTCCTACCAAAAATGAGTGTGAAACTATAGCGCCAGTGTTGATGATTAAGTGCAGGTTCTGAGCACTGGAAACCACAGGCTCAAATTAAGCACTGGGAGTAACTCCCTTTATTCTACTTGGGATAACGTTACTAAAAGTGCCACACATTATTTGTTGTTGAGATAGTCAGGGCTATCGGCCACATGTCCTGGATGCATTTTCGGCTATCTTTTTTCTACTCGTCGCTGCCATTCCGTCGGTGCCTGCTATATATAACAAGTGCGCCACTGCGCCCCACTGTGTCTTCAGTTCAGCCCACTATCACCGTAGTGCTGCTCGTCAAGGATTCAGGAAATAAACATAAGTGTATCTTCCTTCAAGCATGTAATGTTTCTGACGTGTTTCAGTTTCAGGCTTTTGTTGTTTTTTATTAGCTAACATGCTGCACAACAAAGAGTGCTGTGCAACCCCAACGCTGATAATTTCAAACAACTTGGTCAAATCACCCTTACCTGGTACCAATTAAAGGCAGCACCAGGTCACGTGGGCCTCTCTCTCGATAGGAGGATCGATAACATAGTGCCACCATTGGCAACACACCCCACCCACACAAACACATAGCATGCATGCTAAATAAATAAATACACAACACAACTTTTGTTTGGGTAAATATTGCTGCAGGTTTATTCCATACAAAAGTATGCAATATGGTGGGTTATCTTACGGGCGATCCAAGGGCAGGCAGCTGTAACCAAACTGTGCTGCCTGCCCGCCTGATGAGCCAAGCAGCACTGGGAGAACCCAATCAGTGCTACACCTTATGGGGTGATCCTCTTTCCGGATCACGTGACACATTGGTTCCTTATTACTCACGCCCCTTTCAGGGCGGAGCGTAGCAAGGCAAGCCCCCGGTTGTTCAGGCCCACAACCGCCCGAAGGACTAACGGGACGCCGACGCGGTTTTCCAGGAACCTGCCATGAGGCTCCTGGGATTTGGCTCTGACACCCCTACTGTGCCCTGCAGAGGTACCCTTCTGTACCCATTTGCTTCCAGATCGCCCTGTAACTCCGCCTGCAACGAAAAAGAAACATTACAACATTCCATGTATCTTGCCTGCCACCCCCACGCAGGGTAAGCAGTAGGGTGGGAGACGGCGTGTCCGGCGCAAAGAGGACGCCAGGATGGCGGGGGAAGACCTATATACCTTCCCCCAATCCTCGGCGCGCAGGAAGTGACGCGCCTAGCGCGCCACAGGCAAGGAGGGGGGGACTTCTCCCTGAGTCCCCGCATTAGAGAGGGGGTGGGTTGGTGCCCAGATGGCACTATAGGGCCGCCCGTTTGAGTGGCCCCCTGCGTGGGCCGCGGGCAGCCGCATAGTGCCACCATTGGCAACACACCCCACCCACACAAACATATACCATGCATGCTAAGTAAATAAATACACAACACAACTTTTGTTTGGGCAAATATTGCTGCAGGTTTATTCCATACAAAAGTATGCAATATGGTGGGTTACCTTGCGGGTGATCCAAGGGCAGGCAGCTGTAACCAAACTGTGCTGGCTGCCCGCCTGATGAGCCAAGCAGCACTGGGGAGAACCCAATCAGTGCTACACCTTATGGGGTGATCCTCTTTCCGGATCACATGACACATTGGTCCCTTATTACTCACGCCCCTTTCAGGGCGGAGCGTAGCAAGGCAAGCCCCCGGTTGTTCAGGCCCACAACCGCCCGAAGGACTAACAGGACGCCAACGTGGTTTTCCAGGAACCTGCCATGAGGCTCCTGGGATTTGGCTCTGGCACCCCTATTGTGCCCTGCAGAGGTACCCTTCTGTACCCATTTGCTTCCAGATCGCCCTGTAACTCCGCCACAGCTCTGGAGGCGGCCTCCGTCGCCGCCAGAGCCCCCCACCAAAACAGCTATATTCTCACCTGCAACCTGCTTTCTAGGGCCTCCTGCATGTTCCAGTGGAACGTGTCCATGCCCCCTGTGACAAGTGCACTCCATGTTTGTCAACTTAACCTTAGGCGTATGCCTGATGGCCTGTGCCTGAATGAGCCCAAGAAACCCTTTAGAACTGTAAACCTGTGAACTGGGACCTCCCAGCTACTGTAGGCTCCAACCTTCTGTAACATGTAGTTGCAGTACTTCTAGCACTGTATGTGCCTTAACAACTGTGTCCCCAATTTATAGGACCGCAGCCCACTTGTTAGGTGACCTCACCCACAACCCGCCTGTCTACTTTGGCTATCAGGGCGAGAGGCTTCTATGCTTAACTGAGGCAACCGTAACCTGCCCATGGGGCAGCGTGCACATATTTTGATGGGGTTGACCCGACATTTGCACAGTCCTCTTTGATTGCTAAATCATGGCGAACAGGAATGTTCATACTAGCAGTATGTGACCACGAGCAAGTGTGTCCTCAAGCACTTAGCTTGTATCCTTTATTCCTTATGGGAATTTCGCCAGTTTTGTTCCCTCTGGCGCAACCCCCTAGGCTTCCCAGGTTCATGATTCTGTCTGATTTAAACCCGTGTGCACTGTCTGCAATATAGTGCCTAACCTTCAGGATTGACTAAGCCCTTGTTTAACCCCCGTACTAGCCTATTCCCAAAATGGGGGTTCCCACTGCCAACCGGGTGCCACCAAGCAGTGGAAAATTACCTGGTCCTTTGAATTCGAATTCTTTCTTGTTTTTTGGATACTGGGCGTGCCAAATGTTCTCTTTATATAGTACCTTTTGTGCTTGACACCTTGTTTCCCCAATTGTTGGGACAGCAGCACCCTATGTTGGCTGCCAGCGTCCCCAACCAGCCTGGCTAGTCCAGCTATCCGGGCAGGGCATTAGAGCTTAACTGAAGCAACATGGAGTCTACCCTTGGTTCTAGGATGCACTTACTTCGCCATGTTGACCAGACATTGCACAAACCTTCTTGATTGCCAAACCCTAGTGAACACATTAATAGTGTCAATTCTGGTTTGAAAGAATATATGTCTTGTGCCCACTATTAGCGCCACCGCACCCTTTCGTGGAGTGACAACTTATGCAGACCACCTTGCAGCTGACCCTGTTGCTTAATACGGCCCTTTAATGCCCTTGCCTGTCATTCAACGACCCTGGCAACATAATGCCCAGCAGTTTGGTGAAGAGGATTTTTGATCCTAGCATACCAGTCTGTGTTGTAGACCGCCTTCATAGGGTTTCCAGTTCATGTGAAGTGTGTGTCATTGTCCTGGCTAGGCCAATAAAACACCGCCCGCCCCGGACATACCTCTAAAGAGAATGGCCCTACACAGCCATAAGCCAGGGATACACATACGTTAACCTCTTTACCTGCACCTTGAAAGGGAATGCCAAATGTACCTATAATTGTCGGGAAAACCTTTGCCCCAGAAACTCTTGACACGATATGCCAGCGCAGGTAGAAGACAAGGGATGTCCGGCCTACCTAACTTTCACTCTTACAAATCGCTGTGTATAGTGCTTGATGGACCATAACCTAATTGTGTCTTTGTGAATCGCGCGCGTGCCCCCGGGGCATGATGTCGCTGAATAACCGGTGTATGTTACCCACTCGCTGATAATTATGTACCGCTAACTGCCCTTACTTAGGTTGAAGGAATGCTGAATGCTTCCTAAGGACTGGAGACTTACTGCTCCAACCCAGTTTGACCCCAAAACTTTGGGACAACCTAAGTAGTAACCATGCCCTTCCTGGTACGTCTCCCCAGCGTTGACTATCAACTTATTTGGGACACAGGTCGCAGAAGATGCCCCTTCCAATCTCTGGTACTAGCCCATAAGAGGATAACCCAGGGGGCAGACAAGTCTGTGGGAACCGGAGGGGGAACAATATGCTTTCCTGAATATTGGTAATGCCAAATGGTCTATAATACCTTGTCGCCATCTGTGCTCTAACGCAGTGTTTACCGCAGCACACTTGTTAGATCACAACTACCACAACACGCCTGCTGCCCTGACTAAAGCGCGAGTGAATATGGCTTAACTGAAGCGACCTGTAACCTGTCCTTGTTTGCAGAGGGCACACTTTAGCTGCATCGACCAGACAGAGCGAGATGAGACGAGATTGCGAGCCCCACTCCCACACAACAAAAATTAAACATAGTCCATCAGGGGCCAAGGCCTTGCCTATGCCCTCTATGGTGTGACCTGGACTGCTAAGACTGGGCGTCATGAGGTCACACATTCACGTGTACCTGTTCCTCTTGTGCTACACCCGCTGGGGGATTAGTATGCTCCACGCCTACTTGCTCGGCATTAGTGATGGTCCCTCGAGGGGTGAAAGGTCAAGGCCTTATCCCTGAAGCTTGTCAACCCAGCATTCTACAGGACATCTACACCATTCCTTTCTAAAGCTGTTCCTGGTTCCACTATTAATTATGGTCGATATGCTCTACCAGATTTGAACAAACATCTTAGCTAATCGTATGCCTGACTACATCACAGGGCTGACTGGTTAATGCTTTCAATTGAAATTGCCCCACCAAATGAGGCCTTGCACTGAACCTCTACTGGGTTGTCTCAACTTTCTTTCAAAGCTAGAAATGCCCACCAAGTGTACATGGTACCTGTTTCTATATGGTACCAGCAGATGTTCCTCATAAAGGCCCTTGTAGCCAATTGCACAATGCAGTCTCAACAACATTTCGCAGCACCTCTCTTTGTGTTGTAATTGCCCAGAGTAAGTGTAACATTGTACTTTCCCACCATTGGGCTGGTAACCGACGGCAAAGAAAGACAGAACCTGGGCATAAGATCCCAGTTTCCTAGAGTAAAACAATAATTATCCTGCACCATTATCAAATGTGCCACATGCGCCCATGCCCTATCCACCTGTTGCTATGCAGATGTCATCCAATTCAATGACATAGGTGACATATCAACCAGTTCTCGCCTATGTGGTTAACAAAATTCCATATGCCGGGATTTCTCCACTAGTACCTATAATACTGAACCTGGATTTGTAAGTCGCATGTGAGGTTCGGCGATCGTCCCAATGCTAGTCGCCATGTTTCCAACTTATCAATATTGTCCGACTTAGTGAGGGCACTACGAGGACTCGTGGGACGGAATAGAGGTCTAAAGCATTAGTGCCAATTAAGAAACCGCCAGGAAACATCGACATCATGCAGGAACTAGCCATGGGACCACTTCCCCGAAAACCGGCCACAATCCAGTAACCCCCATAAAACCGCAACCCCGACATACACCCGGGAGGCAACAGGCGACTCTGGTAAAGGTGAAAGAACGTGCGAATTCCATCCCTGCAACCCGGGCATAATACTAATTAGAACCGCACATCAATATAGGCTAAACAAAAGGACAGCCGAACACAGCCGCGCTACATCCAAGAACCATCTACCGTTTAAAGCCCACTGGGGGAGAAGTACAGTTCCCGCGTACTTCGAAACCAACAACACTAAAGAGAAGGTGGACCTCTCTGGAGTGCCCCACCTTAGCCCCCAGACATGCACGAGTGCTGGGGGGGAGGTGGGGGCAAAGAAACAATGACCAACTGATGCCCCGGGTCGGCGTGCATCCCTACTCGCGGCGGGAGCGCACACAGCGTACCTGGGAGAACCTGGCTCTACATATCCCTCACAAACCGTGCCCATCGCGCCTTCCTAATGCACACCCGCCACATGCTCCGCACAGACCCTAGCGACGAGGTGTGGGCATACCCTGTGCTCTTGTAGGGGCAATTGGCAGCAGAACTAGCTGCTGCTGTGTTACAGTATTGAAAGCACGTCACCGTCCCCGCATATTGGATGTAAACATTCGGAATTTGGACGAGTGTGTCTGTGCACTTTGCCAGAAGATGAACTTGCTGCCACTGCCAGGCTTTGTTAACTCACCCAATTACCGCATTAGTACAGACTGCAGTGCGCCTGAAGCACCCTGGACCAGTTAAAGACCCAGGTGCCCTGAGTATTGGATCGTGCATAGGGGCCTACAAATCTCAATGCTTCATGAGAAGCACCCCCTTTACCGGCACCCACCAGCTGCACCGTAACTACAGCACCTGGAAGGGCTGGTCCCAACCCACTTGGGAGAGACATCTCACAACCAGTGAAATAGTATGTGGCAGAACCACAGAGGAATTAGCTCAACAAAACCATAGATCAACCCGCAATGCCACAGGCGCCACACTCACCCACACACGGGCAGAAGGGCACACTGGCAGGATCCAGCAATAGAGTGGGTCTCACCCAACGGGTTTATTAGTACTCACCGCATGACGCAGAAAACTGAGAGCTACCCAAACGCTTCAACCTTGTGTGAAGCCTAATGTAGGTAGTTGCCTTGCCGCACGGATATTGAAACCGCCGCAAGCATCCATCTCCTTAGTTCACCTCAGGCATCATAATCTAGCATTGGTGTAGCAAGAGCAATGGACGGCAGAAGCAATGAATGGCAATGGTCTATTCTGCTCATCTGTGGCCTAATGTTAGTCAACCAGCAGAGCACCCGACACAGGACATTAATTCCCTAACATGTTCCCCTATTTCTGAATCTTTTGTGCTTAGTAGTGGTAAAACATAGCTGCAGAGCCACCCGATGGCCTACCATTTGTGTCATGGCCAAGCCTATGACTGCTGACTGTCTTATAATGTACTAGGGGCAACACTCTTTAAAGTTTGGACATTTGGTCAGCAAGGCACCTTTAATTGCGCATCACGAACTCCCCCTAGCAGAGTACTGCCTCAAGCCGCAGGTGTAGCTAACAAAGGACTGATGGCGCTCATGGTCGGGCACAGTTGCAATAAATATATATTCAGTCATAAGCGCCGGTGTCCGTTACCCCGGCTCAAATTAAGCGCGCGCACCCTCGACGAGGGCAGGGAGGCAGAGCACATGCAACGTGGTTGCACCATGCCAGACGCAGTGCTGAACCCACAGTGCTCCGACTAACGACCCTGGTATGCCTGCCCGGATAGCATCGCCGAGCGCCGCTGGGGCCATGTGCTGCCGTGGCACTGCAGGGGGCCTATGTGGTTTGTACCGCCCTCCTGACCGCCACAGTCCAAAACCCGCAACTACCACCACGCAGCCAACGGCACACCAGCCCCTATGCACCGCGCAATGCTAGTTTGAAATTAAGCCTCAGTGACTAGTAATACGATAACCACACAGTACACACCTTGGTTCCTTTAAATATCCCGACATTTTATTGCCAGCTTAATTCACACTCCACACCTGGGGCAGAAATGTGCATGGGGCAATCACAACAGAATGCCCCCTCCTCAACATTGTTTACAAATTCCTGCAGGAACCGCGTGCCCTCAGATGTGCTACCTGACATCCCTTGTCGCGCGAGAGCTCCGCCTGGTGCCCCATGCCCCGGGACACGCACGGGCTGCCACCGGGACCCGAACCCGGCTCGCCAGCTGACGACCAACAGTTCCCGTCAAAAGCCGCACCTCCGCCACACAGGCTGTGAGCGCTGAGGCCACAATAAATGTAAGTGCAACAAGAATAGAAAACCCCCTTCGCCCCTACGCACCAGAAAACAATCCAACCAAGTCGCTCTCACTTGGAGTAGCCGGGGGGTCGGGCGGGGGGGACACCAAAGAATTACCGCCATGGGGCCGTGAAAGCCTCAATCAACGCAGTGCAGTGGGGTACTGCTGCTGCTTCATCTGTGTTCATCAGATGCTTCCCTTCTCACCCCATAGCCTGCTGGCTGGATCACCCTCTGCCCACCGGACTGCCACTCCAAGACATGCTCCACGGAAACCCTGCGACAACCAGTTGCCCAAATCCTTCTGACCAAACACCATCGGACCGCCCTTGTATACAGGAATGACGTCCTCTGGGAGCTGTTAGCGGGAGAAAACGTCTCAGTATCGTCGAAAGGGACCTTACGTCGCATCCGGCCACTGCAATTCGGAGTGCACCGTTATATCTGGCCAGTCGGTGTGCTTGACACCAGTGCACCGAGCCCCGACTCCGCGCGTTTGTTCTCAGTTCACCTTAACCCACACGAAATTTGGACAGGTATCTGTGAAAGGCCGCGCGGTATGGGGGTGACTGCGGCATGAGTGTGACTGGCATGAGGGTCCCCCAACCCTAGACCTTCCCCAGGAGGGTCTCACTAACTCACCAGGCGACCGACAAGCCCTCCTATCCCGCACCAGCGCGACCAGTTCACCCTCGACCCCCCCAGGCCTGGCAACACCAAACCAGAGGTCGGAGCCGCAGGTTCACAGGTGAAATGTGTGCGGTCACGTGCGCACGCATATGCGACTCTGTGCGGACTTTAAACGTTTTGATAGACCGGTTCCCGTACAACAAAGTCATATGTGGAATAACAAACCCGGAGCCGGTGCAAACGCGCGTTAAAATTTTCCAGAAATGAGCAACTCCCCTAAAACAATGGTCCCTCTCTAAGCCCCCTCCCCCGTGCGCTCTGCCGAAGATGAACGTAAATTGCGGATATTCATGGTGGTGCAGGCCGTACCCCGCCACCTCCCATTCGGTGGTCGGGGCACAGTGAGGCTGCCCCAGGCCCCCGCTCAAGCACATGAGCAACTGGCCCCCACTGCGCCCTGCTCTCACACACGGATGCCCGGCACCCATGGGGCCTCCGCCATGCCGCTCATTTAACACCCCACCCCCATCGCTCTGACTCATCCTTCGGAATGGCCATACTGGGGGCCGCAATAGCAAGCCCCCAAAAGGGGGGGAAGGTTATGAGCTGACAAATTACCACGCGGCTGGACATCGCACAGCCACCCGAGAGTGCACGTCATACCGAGCTGCAAAAGGCTCGCTGCTTCAAATTCGAACAAAGATCGAAGCGGGAGAACCATCCTCTACCTCAATCCATGCGCCTATCATACTGTGGAACTTCAATTACTACACGCGAGGCCCCCTCTGCTTTCCATTTAAATACCCGGGCCATATTTAGACTGGTCCAATAAGAGATTTGTCCAGAAACACACCATGTTGAGCCAATGCCAAGACTCGAACCGTGATTCGTTAGATCCAAAGACGGGAGCTCTGGCACAAAGCCACGTCCTCTCCTTTGATTACTAATGGAAGTAGGTGGGCGCCCAACTCCCACGCAATGCTCCGCACCGATCTGCATACCCGCTCCGACATGGGCCACCAGAACTACACTGCGCCTCCCCCGCAATACCCTGGGGGACAACTGCATGTGCTGTAGACTGAAATCACACGCCCGATCCAACTTGTTCTTAACAGGCCCTAGATGCCCCCACGCACCACGACCAAACGACGCACGCGGTACCTCCGGACCGGGAACGTGACGATACACGTCTACGGCGTCAAGGGTAGTGGGACAGACGGCGTGTCCAGCGCAAAGAGGACGCCAGGATGGTGGGGGAAGACCTATATACCTTCCCCCAATCCTCGGCGCGCCGGAAGTGACGCGCCTAGCGCGCCACAGGCAAGGAGGGGGGGACTCCTCCCTGAGTCCCCGCATTAGAGAGGGGGGTGGGTTGGTGCCCAGATGGCACTAGAGGGCCACCCGTTTGAGTGGCCCCCTGCGTGGGCCGCGGGCAGCCGCAGCTGTATTACTGATGTATTATTGTGAAAATTTGATTTACATGCGAGCGAGAGGCGGGCCGGCAAGCATTTTTACAATTTTATTAAAACTACAAAGATACTTGCAGGCTCTCCTCTCGCTCGCATGTAAATCAAAAGTTTACAATGGACTCGGGCTGTCGTTGTGCCATTTCCTTCGCCAAAACTTTACAGCCCGTCTGACTCCTCACTCCTCCTGAGCCCTGGCCTCAGCCCTGTGTGCTGTCTGTTATGGCCTGACAAATGGCTTGCATGCAGCTTCCCAAAACGCACTGGTTTGCTGTAAGCAAACGCTTTCAAATGCAAACAATGAAATTCAAGCCATTTGTCAGGACTTTATCTAACAATAAGCATTTGCAATGCAATGGGTCTCGCAATTTTAAGAGTTAGAGCTAGGGTGACCAGATTTTGACGACCAAAAACCGGGACAGGCTAGAAATAAAAGTAGGACTAAAGCCTTTAGACTTACTTCTATACCTGGCCTGTCCCGGTTTTTGTGTACCCTTGTAAATATGTGCCTGAATACAGTAGACTTGTAAATGTGTGTGTGTGTGTGTATATATATATATATTCACTGAAAAAACCGTAGGTTTCAGACATGTTATAGTTACAAATTAGCATTTAAAAAACCTTTGAAATTTACTGAAAAAACCATAGGTTTCAGGGACGTTATAGTTACAAATTAGCATTTAAAAAACCTTTGAAATTCACTGAAAAAACCATAGGTTTTAGGGACAGTTATAGTTAGTTGGACATTGCACTCGTACAAAACCCGTGAAATTCCCCGTTATAGTTAGTCCAGCTAACTATAACTCGCGCCCCGCAATGCACTGCTGATGACGTCACATATTACATCACTCATGACATGGTCAGTGACATCACTGATGACATCACTGATGACATCTCAAATGACATCACTGATGACATCATCCAGTGACTGTGTGTTTCTGTAAAGTTTAAATATTTTTAATATATATAGGAAAAGACATATTGAAGAATGAGTGGGTGTGTAAGTGTCTGTATGGATGATTTAGTAGGTGCGTGACTGACTGTATAAGTGAGTGATTTAACGTATCTTACTGAATGCATGGGTTAGTGACTAAACTGGGTGAATGTCTGTATCCGTCTGTCTGTTGCTGTGTAAATGGCTGCATGTGTTTGTGAATAGCTACATGAGTGTCTATATGAGTTATTGAATGCTTGTCTGAGTATCTGTATGGGTGCCTGAGTGTTTGTGTGGGAGGGGTGTGTGCGACTCTGTGCATAGATGTGTGAGTGGGTGATTCACTGGGTGGATGGTTTCAAGAGTGCATCTGTGATAGACTGTATGGGTGGGTAAGTGTGTGTAAGAGTGTGTTAGTGAGTGAATGTATGTCCCAGTGGTACATGTGTGAGTAACTACATATGTGAAAGGCAGTATATATGTGTGTTGGAGTATATAAATAGCTATAAGCGAGAGTGAGTGATTGTGATAGTGGCTGTATGGATGAGTGTGTGCTTGTATCAGTGATTGTATAAGAGCGTAAGAATGTGCTAGTATTTGTATGAGTAAGTGAGCTGGTGTGTGTATAACTGTATAGGTGAGTAAATGGTAGTGTGTTTAATTATTTGCATGACTGACTAGGTGTGTGAGTACCTCTATGGATGAGTGGCGGTGTTTGAGTGTCTATAAAGGAGTATGAGTGCATATGATAGTCCTGTACTGAGTGACCGTAAGTATGAGTGACTGTACGGGTGAGTGAGTGGATGTGTGCGTAGACCTAAGAATCAGTGAGTGGGTATGTAGTTATTGGTGTTGGAGTGTCTATGGTTTTGCGAATGGCAGTCTGTAATTTAGAGTGGGTGTATCAAAGGTTATATTAGGGTGTGAGGAGGTGCATGAGATTATCACGTGGATGATGTCATCAGTGATGTCATTTGAGATGTCATCAGTGATGTCATCAGTGATGTCACTGACCATGTCATGAGTGATGTAATATGTGATGTCATCAGCAGTGCATTGCGGGCGCGAGTTATAGTTAGCTGGACTAACTATAACGGGGAATTTCACGGGTTTTGTACGAGTGCAATGTCCAACTAACTATAACTGTCCCTAAAACCTATGGTTTTTTCAGTGAATTTCAAAGGTTTTTAAATGCTAATTTGTAACTATAACGTCCCTGAAGCCTATGGTTTTTTCAGTGAATTTCAAAGGTTTTTAAATGCTAATTTGTAACTATAACATGTCTGAAACCTACGGTTTTTCAGTGAATTTCAAAGGTTTTGTAAATGACAATTTTTAAATGTATTAATTGTTATATAAATTTTTTTCATACTGATTTACTACATTTTTAGAAACAATTTTTTTACATATTTTATTTTTAAATTACATTGTAATTACATTATACATTACATTACAAAAATACTTTCTCAGAATGAATTACTTTAGTTTAAATACTTTGCACATAGGCAATACACTTTTAAGTACAGTAGTTACAGTTGTTGCAATGGGCAACACATTTTCAAACACAATGCAACATTCAGCTCAATGTGAATTTCTAGTTAAATGCAATTAGTTACTTTATGGATTACTTTTCTAACCACAGGACTGGATCCTAGATTCAGTCCTGGGACATCTCCTGTAAACAGTTGAGTAAAAGCGTTTTGGTTACAGTCGTGATTTTTAAGGAATATTATTGTACTTTAAAAGTTGACACAGAAACTTTTTCTCATAGAATCACCAATGTTATCCTATGGAAGGAAATTCACTTAGAAGGTAAAAACTGTTATCGTTACTTTTTCTTACTCAGTGTTGGATCCTGGATCCAGCACTGGTGCATCTCCTGTAAACAGTTGAAAGAATGCGTTTAAGTCATACAGGCGATTTTTAGGAATATTTGTAGTTTGTGAAAATCGACACTTTGAAACTTTTCTGCTGAAAACCAGACAATGGATTCCTATGGAAGAAAATATAAGTTACTGGTAAGTACGGTTAAAATTACTTTTGAGGATCAGTACTGGGCTGAAAGATGCAGCACTGAGGTCTCTCCTGATAACAGGTGAGTAAATTGGAATTCGTACTTTGGTTGATTTTAGAGGAATATTATAAAGTTCCAAAACTCCACACTTAGAAGAATTTCCAAGTGAAACCAGTCAATGTTAGCCTATGAAGGAAATTCAAGTTACCGGTAAGTACGGTTAAAATTACTTTTCAGGACCAGAACTGGGCTGAAAGATGCAGCACTGAGGTCTCTCCTGATAACAGGTGAGTAAATCAGAATTCGGATTTCGGCTGATTTTAGAGGAATATTTGTATGTTTCAAAAATCAACACTTAGAAACTTTTCAGCAAAAAGCAGGCAATGATATCCTATGGAAGGAAATTCAAGTTACTGGTAAGTACGGTTAAAATTACTTTTGAGGATCAGTACTGGGCTGAAAGATGCAGCACTGAGGTCTCTCCTGATAACAGGTGAGTAAATCGGAATTCGTATTTCGGCTGATTTTAGAGGAATATTTTAAAGTTCCAAAACTCCACACTTAGAAGAATTTCCAAGTGAAACCAGTCAATGTTAGCCTATGGAAGGAAATTCAAGTTACTGGTAAGTACGGTTAAAATTACTTTTCAGGACCAGTACTGGGCTGAAAGATACAGCACTGAGGTCTCTCCTTATAACAGGTGAGTAAATCGGAATTCGTATTTCGGCTGATTTTAGAGGAATATTTGTATGTTTCAAAAATCAACACTTAGAAACTTTTTCAGCAAAAAGCAGGCAATGATATCCTATGGAAGGAAATTCAAGTTACTGGTAAGTACGGTTAAAATTACTTTTCAGGACCAGTACTGGGCTGAAAGATGCAGCACTGAGGTCTCTCCTTATAACAGGTGAGTAAATCGGAATTCGTATTTCGGATGATTTTAGAAGAATATTTGCACAATGGTGAAGGGAGGGGCGGGGCCTGAGGTGACATCTGTGCAAACGCGCCCCGTGGCGCGTTTTAAGTTGGGGATTAAGTCCCCTTGAATCCTGAGGGTCCCTAGGGGCCAACTAGCCCACCAGGAACCTCCAATATGCGCCAGGGCTGCGTTGCAGAGACGTGTAGAGAGGCCACACCCTTTTACACCTCTCTGCAACGCAGCTCTGTGGCGTTTCTGGATGTACCTGTTGGGCTAGTTGGCCCCAGGGACCCTCAGGATTGAAGGGGATTTAATTCCCCATCTTAAAACGCGCCACGGGGCCTGTTTGCACACATGTCACCTGAAGCCCCGCCCCTCCCTTCACCACTGTGCAAACGCGCCCGTGGCGCATTTTAAGTTGAGGGATTAAGTCCCCTTGAATCCTGAGGGTCCCCGGAGTCCAACTAGCCCACCATATACCTCCAAGCGCCACAGAGCTGCGTTGCAGAGAGGTGTAAAAGGGGCGTGGCCTCTGTACACCTCTCTGCAACGCAGCCCCTGGCGCATACTGGAGGTTCCTGGTGGGCTAGTTGGCCCCAGGGACCCCCAGTATTCAAGGGGAATTCGTTCCCCTCTGCAAACGCGCCAGGGCGCGTTTGCAGAGTGGTGAAGGAAGGGGGCGGGGCCTGCGGGCCCGATCGTTTAAAAAAAAAAATAATAATGTTGTCCCCTGAAGGGGGCTGTGTGGCCCCCTTCCTTTTTCCTGTTTTTGGGCCCTGGGGACCCCATCCCCCAGGGCCTTACCCCTTTTTAAATTAAAAATTAAAATAAAAACGGGAAGTGGGCCGCGTGGCCCCCTTCCCTGGGCCTGTATTGGCCCCGGGGACCCCATCCCCGGGGCATGGCCTCTATTTTTATTTTTATTCTTTGGAGGGGGCTGCGTGGCCCCCTCCTCTGGCCATTTAAGGCCCCGGGGACCCCATCCCCGGGGCCGGCCATACCCTTTTTATTTTTTAAACTTTGGGGAGGGGGCCGCGTGGCCCCCTCCCGAGCCACTACTTGCCCCGGGGACCCCATCCCCGGGGCTGGCCCTCTCCGTTGGGGACTGTGGGGGTCCCCAATCCCACCACAGTCCCGCCGGCTCCCCGCGTCCCTTGCATTGCTTTTCCACATGGGGAGCTGCTAAGATGCAGCTCCCCATGTGGAAAGCAATGTGCTTGGATATTGGAAGAGAGGCAGGTTTCCTGCTCTCTTCCAATATCCAAAGCAGTTTGCAATGACAGGACGGGAGCCGCGAGGCTCCGTCCTGTCATTGCAAACAGCAGTGTCCCGGGGTAGGCACCCCGGGACACTGCAGGAGCCGGCCCTGGGGGTGGTGGTCCCCAGGGCCACCACAGGCTCCAGGAGGGGCCGCGCGGCCCCCCTCCCATTCAGTGCACAGCTGGGGACCACCACCGGGGAGGTGGTGGTCCCCGGGGCTCTGGGGGTCCGTAACGGACCCCCATATTTAAATGTTTAGTGCCCCAGGGAGGTGGCGGTCCCGGGGCGTGTGGGGGGCTGGAGCCCCCACACAGGTTTTTCAATTATAAAAAAAAAGCCCGGGGAGGTGGTGGTCCCGGGGCTGCGGGAGAGCTCAGAGCCCTCCCGCACCATTTTCAAAAGAAAGCCCCGGGGGTGGCGGTCCCCGGGGCTTAGAGGCCCTTTGAGGCCCCCACACATCAATTTAACCCCCTCACCATGCCCCCGGGACTTGGGCCACCCGGGGGCAAAATGCAATCGAGCGCGGGAGACCGCGCTTCGATTTCTCGGCAGGATTCGCGCACCCTGAGCGCATCCTGCCGATTTTTAAAAATTTATTTTTTTTTTGTGCCCAGGGGTCCTTGTGGGACCCCCTGAGCAAACCTAGGGGTCAGGGTGTTTCTACCCTGCCCCCTTTGTGCGCTTTGCGCACTTGTTTCTGTCCCTCGGTTCTACCGAGGGACAAAATGGCTGCCAACATTTCCTGAATCGGAATGTTGACAGCCAGCTGACAGCCAATTAGCATGCAGCTCGTGATCGGGAGGGTGCGCGGACCCTACTCGGCCATAGATATCACTATCTTTTTTACTTTTCATTTTCTCAGCAACTACTGAACGGATTTACACCATTTAACAAAAAGGGTTCTTTCTGAACCAAGAACTACCTCTTTGCCAAATTTGGTGTAATTCCGTTCAGCAGTTCGGGCTGTAGCCGTGTCTAAAGTTTCCTATGGAAAAATGCATGGGGAAAACGCGTTTTGGGACCCCCTTTTTTCTCGGCCCCGTTTGACGAATCTCCCGAGACTTTCAGGGAAGGAGCGGACCGGAGCGGGCCACAAAGTTTGAAAATTTCGCGAAGATACGTCAACCGGCAAGAGAGTTATCTCAAATAGAATGTCGCGGATTTCCTATGGATAATAGGTTGTAACTATAACTATCTACTGGCGACCGCCAGTAGATAATATATATATACATATATATATATATACACACACACACGCATGCGTGCACACATTCAAGGCTTGCTCCCTTTAAAGGGCAGAGCAGGGTCACACTGGTGGCTAGCCTTTGTAGAAAGAGAAGGGAAATCCAGAGAGAAAATGTGTCTCTTTAATGGATTTCCCTTCGCGCTACACTTATCCTTCTGCAAAAAGGGCTCCAATGGTATGCTCAATCCAGGCACTAAACAAAAAAAACGGGACATTTTTCTGCTACACGCGGGCACTACACAAAAACTGGGACATTTTCTTAATTTGGGGGATAGTGTCGGGACACTTCTCCCAAAACCGGGACCGTCCGGGGAAATCCCGGACGTCTGGTCACCCTAGTTAGAGCTATTGGCGCTGTAAATGACAATGCATTTTATCTATGTGTTTTGGTTTGGAGTGTAGTTGATGTATAAACAGAGACATAGCTGCAGCACTGCCTAGGGGACTTAGAATGAAGAATTTCTGACGGGACCAGAGAAGCAGCTAGCAGCACTGCCTAGAGGACTAAGAATGAGGAATTACCACTAGGGACAGAGACACAGCTGCAGCACTGCCTATAGGACTTAAAATGTTGGAATTACAGACGGGACCAGAGAATAATAAATAATAATAATACTGAAATTTATATAGCGCGAACAGCTACCTCAAACAGAGGTGTCCCGGCGCTAAGCAGCAAGCAGCAAGCAACGCGTGCACAAAGTTTAGGCTCAGAAGTCAGGCCTGATTAATTGCTGAAAAGCCATGTCTTCAGCGCTTTTCTAAAACTAGTCTCAGTGTCAGCTTGGCGGAGAAACCCTGGTAGGGCATTCCACAATTTAGCCGTTCTAACTGAGAGCGCCCTACCGCCCAGACGAGCTTTCACAAAGCGAGGAGCGATGAGCAAGTTCTGAGAATTTGACCGCAGGGCGCGATCTTGCTTATACCGGCCAAGTCTTTGTCTAAGATAGCTAGGGCATCTTCCCTGAAGAGCCCGATAGGCCAACGTCAAGGCCTTAAATTCAATTCTTTTGGCTACCGGAAGCCAGTGTAGTTCCTGTAAATGCGGAGAGACATGATGTCGAAATGGAATGCGTCTAATTAGTCTCGCAGCCGCATTCTGCACCATCTGCAAACGTCTAATCGAATATTTAGGCAGACCGAGATATAGGCCGTTTGCGTAATCCAGCCTGGATGTCACTGTGGCATGGACTACGGCCTTACGGCAATCTTCTGGCATAAAATGTAGAAATTTACGAAGATTTCTCATTTTACTAAAACATGAAGCGGTGACCTGTTGGATTTGGGCCAAGAAGGAGAGATCCGCCTCCCATCTCACCCCTAGATTTTTAATACTTGTACTAGGCGAAGGCGGAGGGAGAGAAGCAGCTGCAGCACTGTGTAGAGGACTTAGAGTGAGGAACTACAGATGAGACCAGTGAAGCAGCTAGCAGCACTGTCTAGAGGACTTAGAATGAGGAATTACAGATGGGATAAGAGTAGCAGCTAGTAGCACTGGCTTGAAGACTTAGAAGGAGGAATTAACGACAGGACCAGAGTATCAGCTAGCAGCACTGTCTGAAAGACTTAGAATGAGGAATTACAGACAGGACCAGAGAAGCAGCTGCAGCACTGTCTAGAGGACTACAAATGAGGAATGAACATTGGGACCAGAGAAGCAGCTAGCAGCCCTGGCTGGAGGACTAAGAATGAGGAATTACCACTGGGAACAGAGACGCAGCTGCAGCACTGCCTAGAGGACTGAGAGTGGGGAATTACCATGCAGTGCCAGTCGCTATGGGAGGAAACGACAGCCCAAAAGGAGGGACAAATGGGCACAATTTGCCATTCAAAAGTAATGAATTTAGAAAGGCACCTGGAACAACACATGACAAGCGATGGGCCGGCTTGAAGCCCATGTACTGAGTACACCATGCCTCGCAGAGCAACGCATGCGCGCTGCTAGGCTCGGCCTAAAAACATAGTGACTGGGTTATTGGATAGCGTAAACAATAGTGATTCGTTCTTGGGCTGTGTTTATATTTGAAAAGACAGCCATTTGGTTTCATGTATTCTAATTGGTAGTAGCTAAAGAGATTATTTTGATGCCACAGTGAATTGAAAGCGCCATGCTGAAACCTTCAATGTTCTGCAAGTGATAGGTATGAATCCTGGTGAAGCAGATTTGGCTATTTTTGATCCTTTTCATCTCGGTAGAGTGGCATTTGGGTAGTAGTATAAGTATAGTATAATTTATTTAAAGGGACTTGAGTGTGACATAAAGAGCTATAAATAAAAATACAAACTTTTATTTATTGCTGCTTTCCCAATAGAAGAAGGCAAAAGGAATAGTGTATCTGAAGAAAACTGACATAGCAAGTCTGTAAGTGGCATTTATGTGCTTCCTTGAGCATGTATTTAATAACCACAGCACATTATAAATCTTTATTAGTACATTAGCATAGTATTTTACTTTGTAGCAGCAACTGATATGTAGTGCAGAGACCTCGGTACACATGGGCTGTTGGATTCATCCACATAGGAGTAAACCGTCAGTTGTTTTAACAGTATATTTTCCTTAGTTATGCCAATACCAATACCTAGTAGAAAAATGAATTTAGTATGATTGAAGTGACTCACCTGCTTAGTTTGTATACCGAGTGGCAAGCAAGTTAAAGCAAGTAATGTTTATTACGCATGCGGAATGATCAACCATCCCCTGAGTTGTACACTCCCTAGCTACTGTGACAAGTGTGTTACCTGATGATCGGCAAAGTAGTCAGTGGCCTCATTAGGATAAAATTAGGATTTTGCAAACTGAATTTGATTATACTGCTGAAAAAACCAGCTTTCTGCATGTGATCATATTGCTTCATCTCATGAATGACATGTGCAGTGCCTTGTAGGGTGCCCTACTGCCTTTTAATGTTTAGTCCTTGCTGTCTTATAGTGTCCAGTCCAAAAAATCACAATAACTTGTATTTCCTCAGTAGATTTCATTTTGTAGAGGTATATCAATAAATAAGGAAATCTGTTAGGTACTCAGCATTGTTATCTCAAAGTCTGTTATGAAGTTCTGAGTTTATATTGAATAAGCAGATACCTATATCATTATCATATGAAATCTCTTTGTTGAGGTCATAATTACACTTACCTTGCATTAGTAAAGGTTGCCTTCACCCCCTCATGGATTCCCTCCCATTCCTTAGTCGAAAGTAGCACCTCCAACACATTGTGCCACCTGGCGTGTATCGGTAAACCTTACAGTGGCGTATCCTCCCTCAGTGGCGTATATATGTGCAAGATCAATTTCCGACCTCCAGCCATGTTCTACAGTGTTCCCAGTGTCTGGGGTGCCTGGGGGACCTCAGGGAAGGAAGACCATATCCCACGGGCCGTCGCCTCAGTTGTTGCAAATTGTAGGAATTGGCCAGTCTCCTACTGAAATGTTTCTACGGCATCAGCCAAGGTGATAAACTGATCATTTGGGTATAAGTCCTGCAAAGTCTCATGCCCACCCACACACCAACTATCTATCGACATTGTATGCCCAATGAGCGAGAATTTGGGCAATTTCTAATATTCATGCCGGGTGCATATGGGGCCCTCAGCAATACAATGAATGCCTTTTCCCACTCCATGCAAGCCTGTCTGAGCATATAAGGCATGGAAGTCGGAACCCTTGCCCCCATTGTCAATAGCTCAGTCAGCGGAACGCTGTTGCAAGTACCCTTCAGGAATCTCCGCTCCCAATTCTCAAGGTCATCCATCCAATTCACAGCATGTTGTAGCTGAGCTGCTAGATAATAAAGTTCCAGGCATGGTAATTCGAGACCTCCCTTCCGCCAAGGGCGCTTTAGAGTGGCCAGGCTAACCCTTTTTCTCCCAGAGGCCTGCAGAAGTTCAACTATCAGCTTGTTTAATTCCACAAAGTATTTTTTTTAAATCTCAAATAGGGTACCCTGAAAGTATTGAGACATCGGGGCAGTATTATCATTTTTACAAGAGCAGAGAGTGTTGAAGAATTTTACTATTGGTTTTAACCCTTCTAGTACCCTACCTATGTTTGCAGCCTCAAACTGTGGTGCTCCATGTGTGAGACTTATCCCAAGATACTTGACCCCTTTTGTTTCCCAGGGAAAATTCAACCGGGGAAGGTCCTGCTCTTGTTTTCCGGCCAAGTCTCCCATCAGAAACAGTTTAGATTTAGAACGATTAACATGCAACCCAGACACTTCGCCAAACTCAGCGAGGACAGCCAGCATAATGGGGATGAGTATGTTGGCTGACGCAGATAGATTAAAGCGTCATCTGCATACCACAAGACCACATGGGTATTCTCCCCGATCAGTATCCCTCAACCCTGCAGCACATTTCATAGCCGGCAAGCCAAATGCTCTATCGCCAGTGCAAAAAGAAGGGACGACAAAGGGCAGCCCTGTCTGGTTCCCCGATGTAGGGAAAACCACCGCAACACCATCCCTCCAACCCTCATTTTCTCGCCACTGGGGTGCTGTATAACAATTGAACCCATTCTATGTATGACTCACCTATGCCTTTTTCCGCAGGACCCTCTTACCATACACAAGAAAATCACATCTTGGTGGAGTTTGCCAATTAAACTGTAACAATCACTCCAAGAAAGGCTGCACTCCAATTCCCAAACGAAGAACTTCAATTAGAAATAGAGCAGAGCAAATATCACCAGGATGTTACAGCAACAACGGTCCACCATCAACTGACATGTCAAGTAGAAATATGCTTTTTTGAAATGTTGATTGGACATTTCAGAATCATTTAAGCAAGAAGACATAACACCATCTTTGAAAGATACTTTGATATATTATTGTGTGTGTCAAGGTGTGGTGCCAGTTTTTTTTTTTTGCAGCATGGCATAGGGCTGCATTCAACAGCTGTGTTGGAGGGCCCATGTGGGGGTGGAAGGACAAATGGAGCTGGAGCACGGAGTCTGATGTGACCTCCCCCCACCCGCAAGACACCAGTGCCTGAGCTCCTTCTCTTCCTATGACATGGATTCTTTTTCCAGAGGTCGCTCTCCATCCTCATATACTCTGATCCCTCCCTCCTAAGACTACCTCCAGTCTCATAAAGGTTTCTTCTCCTGAGATCTCCTGAACTCTTATGGTGTTGACCCTTGAGCATGCCTCAGCCTCATACTGTGACATTTGATTCCCCCTCCAGCCTCTTAAATCCTCTGGTTTGGCCCAGTCTTCCGGGTTTACTTCAAAATCTTGACCCAGACTGCAAAAGAGAATATAGATCAAACCGACTGCATCTCTCCTTCCTTCACAAACAGACGGACGGACCATCTGCTTTTCCAATATGTAAAAGAATAAGCCGTGTAGCCAACCCAGCGATGGTGTGAACTACTAGGAAGAGGTCTGATCCCGATTATAAATTATTTCACCTAGAATGAGGAATAATGTGCAGACCCAGGAAAAAGGGTTCTTTTCCACATCATCCACCCTTCAGGCTGAACAACAGGCCTTATTTTGCTGCCGTTTACCACAGGTGCTTATGACAGTGGGGGGTTTTGGGGGGCAGTGCAGAGTAGGGTGGAGCATTATCTACTTCCCCATGTTGCAAGAGGGGGTGGGGAGGTGATGTGCTGCACCTCTACCTGCAGTCCTTGCCCTAGCGCCAAGTGCAGTTTGGACCTGTGCAACCGGGTCTGTTATTTCTGAACCTGGGATCCCCGGGCTGGCATTTCCGGACCCATTCATCCTGGCTCTGGAAACATTGGGCCATTTCTAGTCACTTGAACCTGTAGCCCTCCTAGGATTCTCCAGGAGGGATAGAGCTTCAGGGAACATGTAATGAGGCCACTGTTTAATTTGTAAGTAAAAAAGAAAAGTAGTGCAGTGAGTCCTTAGGAGGATGGACTGCCAAATGCCGAATGCGAAGGTAGCTGAAATACCAAAGCGACCTAGGGGCATATTTATATGAAAATGGCGATACATGGTGTCGCAAGCTATTTTGCTGCGCAGAGTTGCGGCATTTTCAAAATGCAGGGGTGCATCGTATTAACAAGCATACAGCGCATCTCTCTGCTCACCCCTGCACCAGCACTAAAAAAGCTACCTAGCGCCAACACAGGCACCCTTGCAAGGGCGCCTGCGTTGCAGGGATGATTGTGTTTGCGCAGGAAGGTACACCTTCCTGCACAAAAACAATCATTAATGGCGTTTTGCTCCTTCTATGCGTGCTGCAGAAACGCAAAAAACAAAGAGATTTAAAAGTATTTCTCCTTGTTGCGCCACATTAACCCCTCCTTTTGAAAGGTGTTTGTTTTTGGCGCTGCCTCAGATTTACAGATGCTTGTAAATCTGGAGCAGTGTCAAAACGCCACGGTGTTGCTGGGAACGAACACAGCAACACACATTGCTCACCCCTTTGCCGCAGAAAACTGCGTTGCAGAGGGCCATATTTACAAGGCTGTGTTACGCCATGCAAAGTGGCTTAGCGCAGCCTTAAAAATATGGGCTTGCATACAGCGCCACAGGAGCGTCAAAAAAAGTGACGCTAGCGGCTTGTAAATATGTCCCCTAGAGTTGATTCCACCTCAAGCCTCTTTCTTCCACCACTCTACACTTCCTGTCTCTTTATATCACTCTTGCAGGTTCTTTTTCATACTTTCTCCCCTTTGTCTCTGTTTTCCTGTATTTTCTTACTATTCCTTTCTCCCTTTTCTGCCTTTCTCTTTTTTACTCGTGGCCAATGTCTGATGATGAAAAATAGATCCTGGTCACCAGGAAGGCGCAGGTGCCCATCACATGCACAAATGAGGCACAGCTCACACATTTTTGTAAGAACGCTCCTCTACTTTGTCATCAGTTAATCTCGAAAATTGCAGAATGCTTCCTCTAAGAAATCTACAGCCCCACACCTCTATGGGATCACTATTTCTATTACATGATTCTAGGGGCCTCTAATCACTGACTCTGTTGGCCCTTCTAGAGCAACATCCGAGCCAACCGTTTTCATTATTATTAATCACACATTCTGTACCATTTTTCATGTTGTATAGCGCCCCGACGTCCACCCAGTCTACATTTAAGCTAGACAAAAAAGCAAAATACATAAAACATATTTTGTGCTCTCTAATTCGAATATATTATTTCCAAAGACAATACAACCTCTTGGGGAACCTTCAATAATATGAATGTCTCCGACAAGTGGTGTGTCACTCTTTTCCTCCAGGCCCCTCAAAGTTCAGTTCTGGGCTTCTCTTTGCTGGCGTATGACTGACTCTGCCCCAGCTTTACCTGCGTGCGGTGGAAATCCGTCCATTTCTCCATAGAGTAGTAATCTGCTTCACTGCGATCTGGTTACCTTTGATGGGCTGGTGGGAACTTGGAACAACATGTGTGTGTGTCTGAGGCGGAAGGGGGGAGTTAACTTCCTGTCTCCCGACCACCACAGACGCCAATCCGCCTGGCCCAGTGCAGCTTCCCACAGAATTTACAGCCCAGGGGAAGCCATGGAATCTGCCCATAACTATGTCCAGGGTCCCCCCAGAGCTTCCTCATCAGTAGCAGGGCCAAAGTTCCCCGTAATTATGATTTTTGAGGATATGTGATTCTGGCCCAAGGACTGTGGGATCTGACCAGACCACAGACCGCTGACATTCCATGTAACAGCAGGGAAATATGGATTTAGCACAACCTGGTAGAAATACGATCTGCTTTGGTATGGGGGCCTACATTTAGATTACTGGGAGTCCCAGAATGCACCTCGAGGGAGGAAATGGGCTTCCTAGCAGTTGGGGCCTTGTTTTTCAATGTGTATACCTCTAGCAGTCGCGTGTCAGGCTAGATGATCTGTCGAGAGGGACCAGTTGGGTGTCAGGCTTCACCAATGTGTCTAGAGTGAATTGCTGGGTGCCAGGCCTGACATATGTGTGTAGCGGGAGCCCTTAGGTGTCAGCACTAGAATTAGTTGGGTTTCAGGCTTAACCAATGTACCTAAAGGGAACAGTGGATTTCAGGCCTGACATATGGGTCTACAATGAAGTTGGGTGTCAGGAGCAACTCATGTGTCCAGAGGGAGCAGTTGGGTGTCAGGCTCCAACGATGTGTCTGGAGTGGATTGTTGGGAGCCAGCTGAGCTCTGACGTGTGAAATGGGAGCAGTTGGGTGTCAGGGTTAACCAATGTGCCTAAAGGGAACAGTGAATGTCAGGCCTGACATATGCGCCCAGGGTCAGCTTTAGCACTGGTGGTGCCCTGTGCAACAATGTTTGTTGGTGCCCCCCCAATGACCACCTCCGCCACGGATTCCCTCACTACCACCATTTGACAGTGCCTCTCAAGTCTCCATAACCACTGTCTCTTAGATTAATTTAGTTTCATAGCACCACTCATACCAGTTTAAGATGTTAGAACACTTTACATCACACACGCATTGCACAAAGACAATCATACATGTGTAAATCAGTATATAGGAAATGATACATAAGACAGAGGCCTACAAGGAGTAGGAGTCACATTTCATCCATACTGGTAGGCAGTATAGTTTAAGAGTCCTTGAACTGGAAAAGCACAAATTCAGAATTTAAAATGTAACACCATTGTTAGGGGTTTTCTTTAATAGTAAGAATTGATTTCTACCCAAATGAACCCCTTTTGCAATATTAGGACAACGAAAGACTGGGCAAAAAATGTATAGCTCTAATATGTTCCTTGCAGTTTGCATGCAGCTCTTTGATGGCATTTAAAAGCTCACTGCTCTATATTAGGATATTAACTCATAAACTGCAAGTAACAAAAGGATCTCTGACGAAAGCAGTAACCCATTGACATATTTATATTATTTGCACTTTGTGTTGTGAATGGGACACGTTCTTCGCAGCAGGCATATCAACCCTCTGTGCTAGGATAAGTCAAAACGTTCACTAGACAAAGCTCCGGTCTCTCTCCAGTTAGAACATTAATCACCGGAGTAGTCATTTTTATTGATGGCTGAAAATTGCTGGGAAAATGTACGCAGCATCAGGTCTTTTAAAACGATGACCATGGCGCCCCCACCCCAAGACAGCGCCCGGTGCGGTCCCACCGCCCTAGAGCCGGCCCTGTATGGGCCTACCATGTATTTGGGTGTCAGGCGCGACTCATGTGTCTAGATTGAGCACTTGGGTGTCAGGCCTGACATCTGTATCCGGAGGGAGCAGATGGGTGCCAGGCTTCACCGATGTGCCTAGGGTGAATAGTTGGGTGCCAGGCCTGACGTGTGTGTAGCGGGAGCCCTTAGGTGTCAGCACTCGAATCAGTTGGGTGTCCGGCTTAACCAATGTACCTAAAGGGAAGAGCAGATGTCAGGCCTGACATATGGGACTACAATAAAGTTTGGTGTCACTCACGACTGATGTGTCCGGAGTGAACAGTTGGGTGTCAGACCCGATATCTGTATTTGGAGGGTGCAATCGGGTCTTGGGCCTGCTGACGTGCTTGTCATGTTTATTTGGACTTCCGGCGCGACAGAGAAGCCCACAGTATCCGCCGATTATGTGCCCTACCCCACCCCTAGGACTGATTATGTTTCTTTTCTCTGTGCTCCTGTATTTTTCCCAAACGAATGAAGACTGGGGTTAGACATTAACCTTGAGGAATGTCTTCCAACGGGTACAAGGGGGCAGTCTGAAATGGAGGAGTGGATGCGTACTTACCTCAGACTTCGGCCCTTCCTCTGGGGTATAAAGATGCCCCCACGTGCCCTCCCCTCACAGTGCGACTGAAAGAGGCCGTGCCTCCCGAGCCCTGAACACGGCTGCCTGCACAGGCTCTCCCAGGTAAGAAGCTGCCGAGCAGAAACGGACCTTACCGGCCCTGTACGGAGAGTGACGCACGTGCAGATCACGCAGTGCGTCAGAGGGTAGTGACGCAGTCTGGGGAAGGCGGACCAGGTCACAGGGCCCTTGGTGTCTACTAACTCCACCGTGGGGCTCCATTCAAGTGGCGTAGCTAGAATGCCATGTATCCTTATGCAAGCAAGGGAAATGGCCACCGCCCACCTATTATTCAGTAAAAGATAGCTATAACTGGGGTACAGTGGACCTCTCACACCGGTGCGCTGTGCCTATAGCACCCCGATAGCTAAGCTCCTGCTCCAGTCCCAGGACCAGGGTCTGTGGGGCGGCTGTTGCTGAGCAAAACAAATGAGTGACTCGAGAAGGGAGCTGTCGGTGTCACCTCTGTTAATAAAGACATTGCAGGTGTTGGGAGTGGGGAGGGAGGGCACTGCTGAGTATCGAGCCCAGAATATTGTGGTGCAAGAATATTGAGGGCAGAATATCAAAATGTACGTGCATATAAGGATATATAGTTTTACTATTCTTAATGCCACTGCTACATGCCTTAAAGATATATATACTGCGTATGTTTGTGTATAAGTGGAGGAAGGTATAAAAAATCAAGACTGACTCACCTATCATTTTTTTTCTATATTTTGTCCTCAATATTGTGTCTCATTGATATTCTGGAGTTGATGTTCGGAATGCGCACCTGAGGAGGGTTTCTGCGTTTGATCAGATCCATTGGGGGAAGCTGTGGGTGCTTCGGAGGCTGAGCGCAGTGGGGTCTGTCGCTTTCGATGGAATTGCCGCAGTGTGTTGTGGTGCTGTGATTAGGATTGTCCTCAATCAGCACTTTACCTCCAGATGGAGTTCACTGATGAACTCTCCACATCCCTGCACCTTAGATGTACGTTTACTGGTAGTGGGCCATGATGCGTCTTTCACCAGGGCGTCTTGCTATACTGGGGCTTTCATTTGCACACATTTACACAAAAGAACACGCGAGACAGACTTCTAGACTCCCTCAAGCTCACAACATGCAACAGAGGCACACAGCTGGCAGTGTTGCATTTAAACAGCACACACCTCTCACCACACCACCATAAATCTTTGAATCATTGGGAACAAGTTAGCTTACATATATCACACCCCCACACGCACGCGCTTGCATCAAAGCCATATCCTTGGCTAGCCATGCCCGTCAAGAGAACAGTCTGCTCAGGCTGGGAATAAACAACTGATCACCCTAGTGGAAGAAAATAACCGCCTAAATAGTTTGGCACGTGCATGACTCCACCTTACACGTAGTACACTATTTTAGGAAATCCTGAACATTGTTAAGCAATACATTGGACAAACCAGTATTGGCTATAGAATGTGAAGCAATGCCACACCATTGGCAGATTGTGTGTAATACAAATGCCGGTAACAAAACAAGAGCACAGGACAAATTCACTCTAAGTTGATGAAAATCTGAGTATGTTTGAAAAGGGCACTTTGGCTCAGGAAGTTCTACTCTGCCATACAAAAGCCAAAAGTGCCATATATGAATGCTGGTAACGCAACACACCGTGCCTAGAGCAGGTCTTCTTGCTTTGCTATAATATTCTGCTTTGTACAAACTAGCGAACTGGCTTCAAAAGAGTAAACATGACAAGTTGGCTGACCCTTGACCCCTTGCATTATTTACCGAACTCTGTTCCCTACAGCCCCTCTTCTTATGTGTATCTCTTGGCTCTATAGCATTTCATAATCTTTTAGAACTTCCTCTCCTGGTCTCACAAATCTCCTCTCATGAACCCCATGTGACCCTTGGGTATCCTTCATCTATTGGGTCGCCTGGATCCCCAGCACTTGTTGGATCTTATGAATCCCCTGGATCTCTTGCGGTTTTTCATTTCAGCTCATCTTGGTTCTCTTCGATACCCGGAATCTCTTGGGTCTCCCGTTTCCCCTGCAACGCTCGAGTCTCCTGAAATCTTGGGCCTGCTGGATCCCCTGTGTCTCTTATGTTCCTGTCAGACCCTGAGTGTCCTGGATCCACTGCATTTCCTGATCCTCTCTGGGTCTTGGCTCCCTGTAATTCCTGGATCTCCTGTATATCTTGAGTCTTCTTGATCCCCTGCAGCTTCCCTGTGTCTCTTAGGTTCCTTGTATCTCTTGGATATCTTGGATCCCTCCATCTCCTGGGTCTCCCGGCCTTCCTGCATCTCGCGGTTCTCCTCTATATCACTTGCAGCTCTTGGGTCTTCAGCATAACTTGGGTTTTTGAGAAACTCCAATATGTCTCCCTCAAACCGCCTCTTTCCTTGCTCACCTCTGGTCTCTGACATCCCCTCTGTCTGTTGGATCTCCTGGTCCACCTTAGGTTCCCCTAATACCCTGTATCCCCTGGATATACATGTCTTTGGATCCCCTACTCCCTCCTTTTGTTTCTTGGGCTCCATGGGTATTTTTGATGTCATGGATTCCCTACATTTGTCGGATATCCTGGATACCCTGCATCTCCTGTGTCTCCTGCCTCACTTGTTGTGGTCCTCTTGCATATTTTGGTTCTTTCATTTATTCTGGGCTTTCAGGGTTTCCTTGCCCAATGATACCCTGCATCTCTTGGAACTCTGCTGTCTCTTGGTTCCCCTGCATCCCCTTCAACTCTTTGGTCTCTGGATTTCCATGGATACCTACATCTTTTGAGGCTCTTAAATTTCCTGGTTCTTTTGCCAAAGTTGAAGATTCCAGAGTCTGTATAAGATTGACAGCTCAGGTTTCCCAGTCAATGGTCATCATAGAAAACCAGCTAACCTATTCTCTCTCCACCGCGGTGGATGTTTTTGTAAATCTTGGCATTGTATGAAAAGATGTATTTGTTTATTTTCTTTGGAAAACTAACAGCTCTTATGGGATGGTCAGGTTTAGTAAGAGATGGTAGTCTAGGAGCCTTGTGAATGAGCAATCACGCTGTTGACTGTTGTATTTAAAATAATCTGATTTATTCCTTCTCTAGGTTCCTTCTCTAGGCTGAGAAATTTTACGCAGCAGGAAACACAACGCACATCTCTTGACCAAACAATCTCCAAGTGGTACCCTATTTGCAGACTGGACCAGCTTACCTTCCTCCCCCTAAAGAGAAAACTGTGTAGGTGAAATCGTTGGGGTTCCTTGAGGGTGGCATTGTGGTTTTCCAGTAGAACAACAGTGAGGCGCTTGCTCCTGAAAACAGTATGTTTTTCCTGAGACAACAAATGATGGAGCCTCTGCCTAGTTACCTTCTTCAAATGTTTGAGCCCTTTGGCCTATTAATGCGGTTGACACTAACATACCCCCAAATGCATACAACAGACTGCAATTATATGAAAACAGATAAGAATTATATGCAGCTTAACAAGAAGGAAGGTCTTTGCCATGCAATTGTGACCGCCACTTAAAAAAAAAGCGACAAAGCTGGTCACCATAAATCAATAAGTTCTCTACACTTTCCTACTTCGAAAGAGAATTGTTGATTTCGCAAAATTCTAGAAAGCACTGCTCATTGGTTCGGGCACGATTTCCCTTCTAGTTTTCCTCCCATTATCTGCGAATGTAGATTTGCAGATTATTCCATCTCCCTTTAACTTAAAGTTAAGAAGCAATCAGAAGCCAGTCAGATGTTCAAAGGCCTTCTCCCATTGGCTGGAGGGGCCACTCAGTGGGGAAGAGCACGAGTTGAAACCTGGATGTAGCTCTCTCTCTCTTTCGCTCTCTCTCTCTCTCTCTCTATATCTAAATATATGTATCCAAAGGCACACAGTTTCCGCTTTCAGGAGCTCCAGACCCTATCATGGCGGCCGCGGCGTTGTGAGGGACAGAGCACCCTCACTAAAAATACAAACTTGCTTTTCCCTTCAAAGAAGACGCCGTACGTCTTAACCTCACAGCATTGTTGGTTCTTCATTAGAGATGAACTTTACACGACAAAACTCCTCAACCTGACGCGTTTCAGCTCCTGAAGTGAGCCTTGTTCACAGGTAAGTAAATAGTCCGTTGGCATTTCAAAAGTGACCACGTGTACAATATAAGGCCTCTCAATAGTGACGTGCTCTTAAAGTCATAACTACACAGAAGCATGTATGAAGATAAGTTTCACATTTTCAAATTAAAACTGCAATATAGAGTCAATTTCGCTTCAAATAAGGTTCTTTCAACAGCGCAGTCATCGTATGCATGTCTGCAATCTTCACACGCTTTTTAAACAAAATGCCTTCCAAATGCACTTGCCGCATATATATACTGTCAGGGTCTAAGGGATGAATTGAAGCTAAAGGACAGGCTTTTTTGGTTGCTGTAGGAAAATACCCCTTTTGACCCTTTTTATGTGGTCGCCCCCACTTTTGCTACATTTTATTTCTGGTTTTTGGATTCTGCATACTGGAATACTGCTGCCCAGTGTATATGCTCCGGCCCCCAAAAACATGTCATGAGTTATAAGTCTCTAGTATATGGTGCAAAAGTGTATTCAGGGCCTGTAGGTTAAATGTCACTAGTGTACTGCAGCACATTTTTTGCCACCACTATAGCGACAATGCAACACTCGTCTCTAGGTCTGCCCCTGCAGACTGGGTGTGCAGTTTTAAAACTGCCAATTCGACCTGGAAAAAACCCCTTTTTGTCAGGCCCCTTTTTAGGTCGAGCCTAGCGCAGCGCGCATGCGCCGCTCTGCGAGGCTTCTTGTAACTACTCTAAATGACTCCGTGTGGGTCTGACACCCCCACGCATAGGATTGGCTTTTGCGTGTGTCTTTCAAGAATGAAAGTACGCAAATGGTGCATGTCCCACCTCTTTTTGTAAAGTTGACTCCCATGGCGTTTTGCTCTCGGGAGCGAGCAGTGGCGCGCAGGGCGGCAGCTGCATTCCTGTGCCCGCCACCACCACTCCTCTTGAGCTGCCTGTTTTCATTTTGCAGCCTGCGCTCCATGTTTGCACCCCCTCCCACTCTTCCTTGTTTGTTATTATTATTTGTAGCGCGGTCCGCTTTCACTTTGGGGACCGCGCTTGTTTATTTAATTAATTTGCCATGCGATTTGCTTTCACTTTTGCGGCCGTTCTTGTTCCTTCTGTTTTTTTACAGCGCATTACAAGCGCCACAACTTTCTGGATTGAAAGTTAAGTACATAACTTCCAGTTAATTAGATATCCCAGCAGCGCACACACATTCACAGTTCCTTATCATATTCATACTTTTTCAAAACTAATCAGTGAAACGCCATAGCTGGCATGTCACGGGCTGCACGAAGCTTTCAAATTTATATAATTAGCAGACTTCCTAGATTAACACAAAAACATACATCTTTTGCTCGGCTTTACCTCGCCACTGCTTACCGCTACTTTGTGTGACCACTGTGCTTACTCACAAAAAATGCTGTTTTTGAGAAACCCATGTTAATCATTGGGCAGTTTTGCGAAATTTCTCCCAGCACACGCTGGTAGGCCGCATATCCAGTTAATTAGATATCCCAGCAGCGCACACACATTCACAGTTCCTTATCATATTCATACTTTTTCAAAACTAATCAGTGAAACGGCATAGCTGGCATGTCACCGGCTGCACGAAGCTTTCAAATTTATATAATTAGCAGACTTCCTAGATTAACACAAAAAAATACATCTTTTGCTCGGCTTTACCTCGCCACTGCTTACCGCTACTTGGTGCGACCACTGTGCTTACTCACAAAAAATGCCTGTTTTTGAGAAACCCATGTTAATCATTGGGCAGTTTTGTGAAATTTCTCCCAGCACACGCTGGTAGGCCGCATATTAAAGTGTCCTTGTGTAACATAACAAGAGCTCATGTAAAGCGCTCCAAAACCTTCGGGTCGAGTTCGCGCTAAATAAATCTGCAGAAAAAAAAGAGAAATATCTGCCTTTGTTCCAATGCAGGGAGAGGCATACTGTAAACAGCGCTACAGGTGGGGCCTGCAGCTTCGTGGTGCTTTGAAGCACAGCCCTGTGACCGCAGCGCACATAATGCTCCAAGCACAGCCCTGTGACCGCTGCACACTTAATGCTCCGACACAACTAACAAAACAATGTATTTGATTTTGAAAAGCTTACAAAAGACATTAACCGCATCACACTACGCACATATTTAATATCATTACAATTGTTTTTGGGGGGTGTAAAATTACATATACCACCAACATACACACCAGCAAAAACACTACACACATACATACCAACAACACACATCATATCACAACTCACCACTACATTCCACACCATGCCACTGCCCTAACGTCACTACACTAAGCACAACTTGCACACAAAATTTACAGTATTGAACACAGCAGCTACATTGCTCTACAACATACCTTAAAACATTGCTAATATCTCTGGCTAAACACTTATAAGGTCCCAAAGGCGAGACCTATTGGCTATGCCAATGCTTGTTAATAATTAGACGTAATCTCTAATGTAGGCTCCAAATGAATATAGGACAAGGTGCAAAGTATTTAAAAAGAAGGACATGCATATTTTATGTTTTACATGTCCTAACAATGAAAAACCTCCAAAATCGTTTTTCTCTGTTGCAAGGCTGGCTGCCCCATAGGAAAGGGCTGGGTTACATTACAACACCTTATATTGCTTAGCTTCAGTTTTGGAGGAGCTAAAATAGTGATTCAATGACCATTTTAATAGTAATTTAAAATCCAGCTTAATGGTATTTTCTGATTTTATATTACTAGTTTGAAAATGACACTTGTAGAAAGTTGTGATTTTCCTGCGTGAGCCAAATGTGCCTTTCTGCCAGTATTCAGTGTCACCCAGCAGCTGACTGACTCCTTGAGTAGGTGTGAATTGGCTGCCAGAGCTGAGACAAAGAGAGAAGGGTTGACCTATCCCTGATAGAATGGCCACCTGAGCTGTGCCCAGGAACTTAATTTACTTCGAAGGATGCCTACCCTGGCACATGCAGATGCAGATCACACCTGGGCCTGCTCCGTCTATTGTCCTACTAGTCAGTCAGGCACCAATCCCAGTTAGGGAGGAGCTTCCCCCAGAACTGGGTTTGAGTGACCACAAGGGAGGATTTGCTCATTTCCCTGGCCACACCTCTGGGTGCGCACAGGGAGCTCTGAATAGGGGGAGAAAGGTTCTGCCATGTTGATTTTACGTAGAGAAGGGTACTGTGGAATAGTTTATAGTAAAACACTCAGGAAGTGCTGCAAAAGAGAGTAGGGACACCCCTGGGTACTTTTAACCCATTGGTTAGGGAGTAGCCAGGAGTTTTCCCCACCCAAAGGCTGCACTGGGCATAAATTGGCCCCGCTAGTATCCTCTTCAGAACACTGCTGGATCTGTGGAAGACAGAAAGACTGCACTTGCTGTTGTGACCTGTGAGGAGAACCCTAAAGGCTGGACCAGCTCCAGCTTGCACTTGTTAAACTACGGGATCACAAAATCTGCAAAAAGCCCACTTTCCTTAGGCACTCAACTGGCCAGCTTCAATTGTATCTGCCCTGGATCCTGCTGGTGGCTTCAAATAGAGGGAGTCCTGACCCCAAAGTGGTCTCCCTCAGGTCCTATTGCCCTGAAATAAGTGTCAGAGTGTACTCTTCCTGCCCAAACAGCAAAAGCTGAGATTTAGAAACTTTTTGCCATCTTTTTCTTTGAAGAATCGATGAAAGACTGGGACTAATATCGAGCCGAAGTCATCAACATTGGATCGCTAGTCGGATTCAACTTGCTGGTTTGTCCCACTGAGGAGATCTTACTACCAGAAAAGCTTTTACGTCTGAATGACAAAGGGCTTCATGGGGGCTGATGCCAAACAGCAACCCGTCAAAGTCGAGGCCTTCCTGGGCACGGATGCAAACTTTGCCTGCTTGGAGCTTTCCTGCCTTTTTCGATGACTGCACTGGGACCAAGCTTTTCAGCAATCCACCGTCATCAATTCCCTCTTCGGAGCGAGCCTGCAGCTTTCCCACCCGATGACTCATCAACAACTCATTTTATCCAGAAATATTTCTAAGCCTGAAGGTAACTCTTTGACTGGGACATACCTGGGCCTCCTATCCAACCTGAGCTTCCTCACAGTTGGCCTTAAACCTTACCCTTGTCCCAGTCAAACGCAACCAATTTTCTGCAGTTGACTGTTTATGCTTTTTCGCCTTAAAATTTAATTCAAATTTTAACAATTTGTATCTTCAGTTCCACTTAGTGGATTTTTGTAGTTTTTATGTCATTTTGTTTATTCAAATATTGTCTAGATTTATATACTGGAATGAGATTTTTATTGTGCTGTATTTTTAACTTTTTAACTTTTGGTAAATCGAAATGCTTTACACATTTTCTTAAGATAAGCTTGTCTGCTCAGTGGCATATCTACTAGGGGTTGAGCTCAGGTTTAAATTACTGAAACCTTTACTGAACCTAACAAGAATTGTACCATTATTACTTGCGGAGGACTTCCATCCATCCCAATTAATAATCCACTTTCTAATATTGGTGTGCAGCGGTTGGATCCAGAACTTTTGTTTAGCTGTACCATTCAGCTATTCAGTTGGAAATAAAAAATTCATAAATTGAACAGAAAGCAAAAATTGATTTTTTATTTTTAATAGGCATTAGGTCTTTGATTGGGTCATTTTGGATTTTTAAGAACTATTTTTTATTCCAATTTTTCCACCTTTTAAAGGTCTAAGTGAACATGGAGATTGATCTGGCTACCCTGGAAATTCTCAAAGCAGTGGAGTTGAAAGCCCTATACAGAGACAGGCAATAGAAACTGGGCCAGAATTCCTGGAGAAAGGACTATGCAAAGTCCAACAGCTACAGGTCATCTCAGAGGAGAATGATAATGAGGTTGATGAACCCGAGGAGGAGTAGAGGCAGAAGGTGTTCTTTCTCAACAAAGCTTCTCATGTGCACATTCCAGGGTAGGAAGTGAAGGACCCCACAGCCTGAGCCCCTCACAACCGGCAGCCTGTCAGATGGAGTTTCAGGAAAAACAGTCAGAGAGGGACCTTCTAGCCAAGCTAGCTGCCATGGCCCTAGTGGAGAAGCATTTAGCACTAGAGAAGAAACTGGCCTTTGAAAAGAAGAAGTCCAGACTGCGTCTTACGTTCAGTGAAGATGGTGGCAGCAATGGTGGGGTGTCTACAGGGTGCCACACACCCATCACATGCCTAAAAAGGTAGTGCTTAGCTTTGTGGAGAGGGATTACATTGACAAACGATTTGCCTCCTATGAAAGAGCATTAAGAATACGTAGGTTGGATCAGAAAAACTGGGGAGCATCAGAGTGGGAGTTAGTACCTACGCTGGGGAGGGATACTCACCTAACTTTAGAGGAAGGGGGTAGCTGACTCATACACCCACATGAAGGGTGCACTAGTGCAGACGTTTGGTCTCAGCCCTGAAGAGTATAGGAACAAATTCTGGGACACACACAAAGAATCACAACAAAGTTAGGCAGATTTTGTGGACATCTCAATGAAAGCACTGGAGGGCTGGGTGAAGGGCAATACTGTTGACACTTATGATGGTCTGTACAATTTGATTATGTCAGAGCACACCTTGAGTAGATGTTCTTCAGAATTACACCAGCACCTAGTGAGCTCCTAGCTGACTGACCCCAGAAAGCTTGGAAGGGCAATTGATGTGTGGGTATGCACTAGGGTGCCCAAAAGATCCCAGGGAGTAATTCCAAGAAAGGGGGCTGGGGCAGGCCCTCACAAGGGAAAGGAGGGTAGCAACAATCCTCAAAAAGAAAACTTCTTGGGGTCCAAACTTCTGAGAAGGGGAATGAGTCCCAACGCACTCCTGACAAGCAGGAAAGTAGGAACCCAGGGAGAAGGAAACTATTTGAGAAGGGTATGTGTTTTGATTGCCAGCAGTCAGGGCATGGAATGGGGATTCCTCATGCCTCAAGCAAAAAGCTAACACTGGCGGGCACTCCATAGGAGTGACTAATATAGCTTTGAGGGAGTATTACCCAGAAGAGGCCTTAACAGCCATCAGCTGGGAAGTGGACCCAGAAGGTAAGCTAGTGATCCCTGGTGGTGGTAGGAATCAATTCCACAGGTCAGTGAATCGGGTCCCTGTCACTGCTCAGGGGCACTGTAAGCGAAAATGCTCCTTTTTGCACTGATATATGAATGAACATATTCTGACCCCTAAAAACATGTCAAAATTGACTGCACTCCTGATTGGCATATTTAGCTTACCTATAAGTCCCTAATAAACTGTACAAAGGTGTAAACAGGGTCTGTAAGATAAATGTCACTACTGGAATGCAGCACATCATGTACCACCACTAAAGTGACAATGTGAAGCATGTTTCTGGACCTGTCCTTGCAGACTTGGTGTGCAGTTTTAAAGCTGCCAATTTGACCTGGCAAAAGAAACTTTTTGCCAGGCCTAAACCTCACGTTTTAATACTTATAAGACACCCTTAAGGTAGGCCTTAAATGCCCGTAGGGCATGGTGCATGGTATTTAAAAAGTATGACATGTATATTTTATGTCCTAACAACGAAAAACCTCCAAAGTCATTTTTCACTGTGGCAAGGCTAGCTCTCCCATAGGAAACACTGGGTTACATGATAACACCTTATAATACTTAACTTCAGTTTGGGAGTAGCTAGAAAATGGACTCAATGACTCATTTTAATAGTAAATTAAGTGACACTTTAAAAAGCTGTCATTTTCCTGCCTGAGCCAAATGTTCCTTTCTGCCAGTGTTCAGTGTCACTGAATGGCTCCTTGAGTGTGTGAAGTAGCTCCCAGAGCTGAGGCAAAGAGAAAGGGGTTGACCTTCCCCTGACAGGATAGCCATCTGAGCAGTGCCCAGGAACTTAATTAACTTCAGAGGATGCCTACGCTGTCACAGGCAGATGTAGATCACATCTGGCCCTGCACCCCTCTATTGTCCTGCTAGCCAGCCAGACACCAATCCCAGTGGGAGTCGAGCAGCCCCTAGAACCTGTTTTGAGTGACCACAAGGGAGGATTTGCTCATTTCCCTGGCCACATCTCTGGGTGGGCACAGGGAGCTCTGAATAGGGAAAGAAGGGTTCTGCCATGTAGGTTTTAGGTAGAGAGGGGCACTGTAGGATAATTTACTGTGGAACACACAGAAAGGGCTGAAAAAAATGGGCAGGTGCGCCCCTGGGAACTTTTACCCTATTGATTAGGGAGTGACCGGAGTTTCCCCCACCCACAGGCTGGCCCTGCGTATAAATGTGGGACCCCGTACCCTCTTCAGAACACTGCTGGGCATTTGGAAGCCAGAAGAAGGACTTCCCCTGTTGTTGTGACCTGTGAAGAGAATCGAGAACCGTAAGGGCTGGACCTGCTCCCACTTGTATCCAGGTCTAAGAAGTGTACTCCAAGGGTCAGTTGACTGACCTCCTGTTAAACTACAGGGACACAAAAGCTGCAAGAAGCCCATTTTGCTGAAGAACACAGCTGACCAGTTGCACCTGGACCTAACCTGGACCCTGCTGGTGGCTTCTACTGAGCGAACCCTGACACCTAAGTGGTGTCCCTAAGTTCCTGAGGGCCGGTAGATAAGTGTCAGAGTGTACTCTTCCTACCCAAATTGCAAAAGCTGGGACCTTTTTTTGCCAAACTTTTTCTCTGAAGAACCTGTGGAAGACTAGGACCACCGCCGGGCCAAAGCCATCCACTCCAACTAATGATCTACTTTCTAACAGGCGCAATTATGGAACTCTTATGTGCTTTGGCAAAGTAGCTCTGGACAGAAGTGTGGTCAAACCTGTGAAACACACTCACTGAGAGCAACTACTTGGTCCAGTCCAATGTGATGCCTATTGTCCCGGAACCTTGGAATAACTGGGGAGGTCGAGTATAGTGAAAGTTCCTCCAGTTGACCATCTAGATCTGGTCATGCGCCTTTGGACTCACTTTCCCAGTTCCTGTGTAACTAAGGCTAGTTGCTCAGAGTTTCTAAATCCACTCTAGACATGCTACGTTTTGCATGAATTAGCAGAGGGTTATCCCTTCATGACACAAATTAGTTTGGCAATGAGCAAGGGTAAACTTTTGGTTCTAAAACTGTAGTGCTCGAAAGCTGACCAGCACTGTGATTGGCATTGTTTTGAGTCCGTGCAAACATGTAGTAAAGCTCTGATGGGCGATCAGTATTCAAGTCATTGACACAGACGACTTCCAACACTCCACACAATATATGCCAAACTTAGGGTCACCCAGGATTCAGCAACTCACTGACTGTCCAATGAGGCAGCCGCAGCATCCATGGGGAGCAGAACAAATTAGAATGCCAAGCGACTGACTGTTCCCCCTGCCCCGTCAATTGGAAACAATTCAAGGGCATGAATGAGTGACACTTGGGGTGCCTAAATATCAAGAATAAACGTGAGCAAAAAAAAATGGAGTACTTTGAAGCCCATGAGGTAGAGTGAGACTGTACCGGAGTCCTTGGGGCTGTTGAGGTTAATTTTGAGTGAGATGGCATTCTGTTACCAGAGACTGCCCTGAAAGAAATGGAGCACTGTGACTTTCCAGTGGTGTTCGCCCTGATTATCAATACCAGCTTATCAATGGATCACAATATCGAAGACAAAATGTGGAGAATAATGTAAAGCCAGGTAAGTGAGTTCAGATTTTCTATACCTAACTCCACATATCCGTACATTGACAATATATATCTTCAAAGTATGTAAATGTGGAGTTAGGCATAACAAATCTATAGTTCCGTATATACGCGCACCTTTCGATATTTTGTTCCTGAATATTCTGTTCTTGATAATCTTGAACGCCGATATTGTGGCGGGTCGATATTCAGGAGTACAACCTTTCCAGTCAGAGACAGTCGAAAGAGTTCACACTTGTCCTGGGTTTGTGAAGGCAGGGCCTGACTGGCCGTTGCGGGCACCGGGCGTTTCTCCGGTGGGCCGCCAGGGTGGGGGCAGGTTTTGGGCCCCTGGGGGGCCGTTTTTTACCGGGGGTCGGCAATATCGGCCCCTGTAACAAAATCGGCCGAAACCGGCCCTCGCAAACAGCTCGGCTGCACCCCCCCCCTCCCACCAGGGGGGACCAGCCGAGCAGTTTGCCAGGGCCGGTTTCGATTCCCAGTCCGGCCCTGTGTGAAGGTGTATGTGTGCGATAGGCAGGTGATTTCTAAACTATGTTTAACAGTACTAGAGCTAATTATTTAGGCGCTGACTTTGTGAACTTTCTGTTTGTGATGTTCACTATCCAGAATTGTTTTATTCAGTTTTTTTGTTTTAGAGGCAGGGTTTCCTAGTTTAATACAATTAGATTTTTAGTTTTATGAGCAGAGCTTGTTGGTTTTATGAGCAGTTTCTGACTTTATTCTAACCTCTTGATTGCTGCAGGGCCGGCTTTAGTGCTGGTAGTGCCCGGTACGAAAATATTTCTTGGCGCCCTCCCACTGACCACCTTCGCCACAGATTCCCTCACTACCACCCTTTAACAGTGCCCCTCCAGTCTCCATAACAACTATCTCAGATGCATTTAATTAGTTTTACAGCGCCCCTCATACCACTGTAGGGGGTCAGAGCGCTTTACATCACACACACATTACACAGTCAATTAATCACACGTGTGTAAATCAGTGTATAGGAAATGTTACATATGACAGAGGACTACAAGGTGTAGAAGTCACATGTCATCCATACTGATAGGCAGTACAGTCAAGGCCACTGGAATTATGCGATTGTACGGCCGCGGCCATTTTCACATTATTATACATTTGCTGCATTTGCCACATAATCCATCATCTGCTGTCTAATCGACAGATTTTAACAAAAAAAACTGTTTCTAGCTCAAACGGTTGAAAAATTACGAAAACTTCTGTGACGTGTTTCTGCGCAGTGGAAGACCCTTTGCAAAGCTTGACTGGTTACCTTTCTGTTGCTTATTGCTATCTTTGGGTGCTAAACTAGTACTAATGAGGTGCACTCAATGCCCAGACAGTGTTAACAAGTGTAAAAAGCACAAAATAAGGAAGTAATACTATAAAACAAAATGTGCCACGTTGCGCTGCATAACTTACCTTTTCTGGCAGCATAATTTACTCAGCCATGCCACATAATTTAGCCCTCCCGTGCTGTATAATTCCAGTGGCCCTGAGTATAGTTTAAGAGTGCTTTGTCAGGAAAAGCACAAACTCAGAATTTAAAACGTAATCGCACTTTTGGGGGTTTTCTTTAGTAATACGAATAGATTTTTACCCAAATGAACCCTTTTTGCAACATTAGGATAAAGAATGATACCTTGCAGTTTGCATGCAGCTCTTTGATCACAGTTAATAGCTCACTGTTCTATATTAGGATTTTAACTTATAAACTGCAAGTAACAAAAGAATATCTCTTAGAAAAGCACTTACCCTATTTACATTATATGGACTTTGTGGTCTGCATGGACACGTTCTTTGCAGCAGGCATACTAACCCTCTGCACTACCTTAGGATGAGTCAAAACGTCCACTAGACAAAACTCTGATCTCTCTCCAGGAAGAAAATTAATCACCCAAGTTATCTTGACATTTTTATTGTTGCCTGAAAATTGCTGGCGCCAAGGAACGCGACATCAGGTGCTTTTAAAACTTTAATATACTTGCAAATACGGCGCCCCTCCCACCACCACCGAAGTCAGCGCTTGGTGCAGTGGCACCGGTCGCACCGCATTGCTGCATAAATTATGCAAAACCAAAAAAAGTGTTCTGGGCAAACTCCTATTTTAAGTGACAAACATTCCAAAGGAAATCTGTCAACACCGGAGTGACATTTTATTTTGTCAGCTCAAACATCTGCATTGGGTCAGTGGAGAACAGCTTATTCGGAAAATGGCATAAATATTTTTGATTAGAGGTAAAGTGTTGACAGGAGTAGCAAAATGCCACCCAAACCAACGTAGGATATAGTGCATGCAACAGCTGACGTGTTTTGCTCATCATCCTGTTTTCTGAGAATGTATCAAACAGGTATCACTCGTGGATTGAAGCATTTTAAATGAATGCTCTACATATATTACTAGAATTTACTCAGGGCTTATCCTTCTGTGCTGGCCTTTGTGAGACCTAGATGGGCTTTACATCTGGATTTGTTGAATTTATGGACTGCTTGTAGTCTGAGTTTGTTGGTTTTATGGGCATGATTAGTTCATTTTATTGGCAGTCCATGTTGTGTTATGTGTAAAGTTAAATAGTTGTATGTGTGTTTTGGTTTACCGGGGAGCATTCGTTAGCTTCGTTAGCAGAATGAGTTGGTTTTATGGGCAGTTTGTTGGTTATATGGATGGAATTTGTCCATTGTTTGTGCAGAACCTGTTGGTTTCATAGGGAGAGTTTATAGGTTTCATGGGCAGTGTTTTTGGTTTTAGGGACAGTGTGTTGGGTTTATAGAAAGAGTGTGTTGTTTTATTGGTTGTATGTTGAATGCATTGGCAGGGCCTGGTGGCTTTATAGCTGTTAGTTTGTTGGCTAATCTTCTGACCATGTACGTTTTATTTGAAGTGTTTTCTGGTTTTAAAGAGGTTTTATGGATGGAATTTGTCCATTATTTGTGAAGAATCTGTTGCTTTCATAAGGAGTGTTTTTGGTTTTAGGGACAGTGTGTTGGGTTTATAGAGAGAGTGTGTTGTTTTATTGGTTGTATGTTGAATGCATTGGTAGGGCTTGGTGGGCTTCATAGCTCATAGTTTGTTGGCCAATCTGCTGACCATGGACGTTTTATTTGAAGTGCTTTCTGGTTTTAAAGAGACTGTGTGTTGGTTTCAGAGGGACAGTGTGCTAGGTTTGTAGGAATAGTGTGTCGATTTTATTGACAGAATGTGTTTATAGGGAGAGTGATTTTCTGTTTATGGGTAGTCTGTAGGAAATATGGGAAGGTTTTATGGTTTTGTTGGAAAATGTATTGTTTTCTTAGTTGGTTCTTTGTTGGTTTTCTGGGCAGTCTGTTGGTTATGTACACAGCATTTGCTGGTTCTATGGCCAATAGATGGTGTTCTTTGGGTAAAGCATGTTAATTTGTTGGCAGATTGCAATCATTTTAAGTGAATAGTGTTTTGATTTTATGGGCAATGTACAATTTAAGGGCACAGTTTATAGATCGTACTTGATCAATTTTGTGGGAGTATCTTTTATTTTATAGTTTGTTGTTTTTATGATCGATTTGTTGGTTGTATGGAACACTGCATTGTTTTTGTAGGTGGTTTGTTGTTTTTTATTTGCCAATGGTTGATAGTTTGATAGGCAGTTTGATGTTTTCAGTGGCAGCATTTGCTAGTTTTATGCACTGATTTTATTTGGATTAATAGGGAGTGTTTGACATTTTATACAATTATTTGTTGATTTTCTAGGTAGCTTGTTTTTTTTACAGATTACATGTGTATTTATATGGGCAACGTTATTTTTATAATGGATGTTTTTTTACGTAGTTTGCTAGTTGTCTAAATACAGTTTTTTAAATTTCATATTAATCGTTTTTGTTTGTAGAGTGTATAAATTTGGCATGGAAAGATTGTAGTGTTTTCATTGATAAGTTGTATGCTGTATTTCAGGGTTCATTTGTAGAGTTGATTTTCTATGCTGCAGTTGTAGGCTTTTGTATGATCTGTATGTTATTCTGGGCAGTTTCCATGGTTTTGTGTGAAGAGTTTTTTTGACTGTAGGATTCTCTGTGTAGTTTGCAAGCTCAACAAAATGATTCTTTTGTAGTATTTTTCGAAGTGCTTTGTGGGCATGTTTCTCGAATTTTATTAATAAAGATTGTATTGTTTTGTACTTGGAGTTTGTAGTGTTTTGCAGGAAGAGTTTTAAGATTTTTTTTTGCTTTACCACTAAGGTGCTATAATCCGTGAGCTTCTCCTCCATCACCCAAGTATCTTGATACCAATGTTTAATTTTCATTGACACGCACTCCTACCACCTGTCTTCTGTCACATAAACACTCTTTCTTACCAACTCTACTACCAATGTTTCCTCTGCCAACTCTATCGTCAGTATACCCTCTGGCATGACACTTGTTAAGTCAAATACCACAGGGTCTCCCCTTTAGAACTTACAAAGAACCTGTCAATAACATTCTCTCATTTTGACATGCACCTTCCCACAACCTACATTTGACCTATGAACTCAGTCTCACAAAGGCCAAAGATGCCCAACTACATTTAATAGCTTTGGGCCCATTCGCAGCATAGGCAAATTAAGGTGACCACGAGAAAACTTTCATGTAACTCTTTTTTCATAGCGCCGATGCGTAAAATAGAAAGCCAACCAGGGCCCCCTTCTTAACATGACGACGTTACAAGACCAATGCGAGCAGACCGATCACATGAGATGTATTTATGTTTCTAGTTGCGGGGGGATGACATCCTACGGAGAAACACGTTACGGCCCACCTGTATCCAGCCTTCATCTGGGAGCGAGAGGAGTTGGAGTCAGCAGAGTGCTTCATGGTGGGCAACCGGGTTGTTCTCCAGGCTACAATGGTAAGAAATATTGAGTTTCTGGTACTGTGACATTAATCAAATAGTGAACGTATGTGCTGATTAAGGCCGCTTGCTGGAGGAATAAGCAAGATGGCTCTTGTTTGTTGTCTTACTACTTTTTAGGAAAAAATTGTAATTGCTTACAATTCAGAAACCTGTATACTAATATAGGTGGTGATATTCACCAATACTGCATTGCTTCATGCACCAAAGTACGTTTTCTTTTAAAGCCAAACAGTTGTACTCTGCATGCTTTTACACAGTATAGTTTGTATAGTGCACTTTTTATGTTGTCCGGTGAGATTAATGCTCTTGATCAGCTGATTTTAATTAGTTGATCTAAGAAAAATCTGGTTATCTTTGAATGTCTTTCCTACAAATTTCATTATTTTGACCATTGCCTTGGACTGGGAATTTTAAGCAGGACCGAACTGGCCATGTTGTACACAAGGCTATACCCTGGGGAGCTGCGGGGCATAAAGGCCGATTAGGAAGGCTAGTCAGCTACTGTAGTCACTCTGTTTTCAACCCCCGTGGGAATTGAATGTTGCACTTTTCATGTTGTTCCTACCAGATTCATTTTCGTGGTTGCATGCTTTTAACTAATTGATCTAAGAAAAATCTAAATCTCTTTGATCATTCGGGTACAAGGGTGATAAAGTGGTGTTAGGTTGCACTTTAAGTACTTTTCCATAAATACCTATACAAGAGCAGCCCAATATATTGGTCCCATGAGAGTGATACATTACCACTATATGTCCTCATACAAATGACTCAAGTGTTAAGAGATACGGAGTGCACTTCCTGCGTTCTTTGCCAGTGTTTGGCAAAATGAATCCAACTAGATTGCAGTATTCATCCTCTGGGTAATTTTATTGTCGGAGGCATTCCATAGATCCATAATCAGATACTATACTAATTCACCACTAATCCTTTATGGATTTTGGATAAGCGTGCTACTCGCAGAAAAAGCGCTTCAACATCCCATCAGGAGTAGCAAGCGCTATATAAATGCAAACCTCTTTCCCTCCTCTATCCCTCCACTATCCTTCTGAATCCAAAGAACTGACTAAAATATCTACCACTCAAATTACTTTCATAATTCACTATACTAATTCACCACTAATCCTTTATGGGTTCCGGAGTAGTGTGCTACTCGCCGAAAAAGCGCTTTGACGCCTCGCCAGGGGTAGTAAGTGCTATATAAATGCAATTACAATACAATACAATGATTATGACCCATCCGAAGGAGCGTTCACATCTACACAGGACCAACAATCACCACTGTCGTGTTCTTCTTGCTTGGACTACACAGGAGACCAGGTAGGCTTTCTTATTTCTTTATTGTATATAGCGTATGCGCTGCGCGCTGCCCACATGCACGTCTGCTCTTCTTCCTTCCTCCTACCGGACTGCCCTTCCACCCCTTGACCGGAAGTGGTGTCCAGTTGCTTCCCTGCCCTCTTGCCCAGTGCAGGGTCCTAGTGCCTTCCACCCAGGCCACTACATCCACTGGGGGCCGCTCTAGGGATCCACCTTTGCTGACTGTTGTTTCATTGTTATGTCAGTCTCCTGTGGAGACATTCATCACCTTGTTCCTTCAAGTTTGAAATTTGACCCTTTATTTTCAGCCACACACCAAATAGCTTTATCTACCACAAAAACATTTGTCTTTGATACCTTCCTTATATTCTTGAGGTACTGGTATGCTTCTGCCGTAAGCCAGAAATGTACCTGTGCAGTTCCTTCACTTTCCCTTAAATAGTCCTTGAACCCATCCAGCTGAAAGCAGTCGACTGTTCTGAAATGAAAATGAAATGAAATCCAGGATTTGTAAAGTGCGAATAAGTACAGGAGGGTGTCAAGGCACTAGGGGCTGTCGGGAAGATTAAGCGATCTATTGCCCAGAGTCACATGGTGATGGGCTAACCTGCCGCCTGTGCCGAGGATCGAACTGTGAGCTCCGTTGTTCCGGAGTAAGCTGCCCTGGCCGCTGCACCACACCTCTTCCTAGTTCTCCAAACTACCAGAGTTATTCCCTGTGCCTGTATGGTTAGTATAGCCCTGCTCATCTGGTCCACGTAGAGTGTCCAAATCGTGGATCCTGGTGTATGACGTGAACACTGAGAATAGCAAAAAGTATTGGATGAAAATACTTGAAATAACTTGAGCGATTGGCAATTTCTCAGGCAGCATTCCATTCCTTTGCTATTTGGCTCATTGTGCCATTACAGACAGGGACTCCATGGGACAGTGAGCAAAAGTGGTGTAATGGGATTCTGCCTAGTGTACAGAATATCTGAACATTTCCCTCCATCAATTTTTTTTTCAGGATGCAAGGAAGAGACAAATTGTGTCCTTCAGCCTCCTTGCAATGTGATATAGGAAGATGTTACACAGAACAACTTCCACACAGATTTCTGTGGCCAGCCCTCACTATCTCTGAGAGGATGAGTATGGAACAGTGTGGATGCCCTTCTTTAAATCTACTCTCACAAACGTCATTGCTCTTCTCTAAAGAATTTCCCTAAATGCTGATAGATTTTGCTAGGACAGTAGTTGAGAAGTCCGCATTAATGAGTGCCCTGTACCCCTCTAGGCATGCACAGGACACCAGTAACCAGAGCTTATCCTCTCCCGACCATTGCAACAGTTGGCCATACAGACCTCGGGTATCTGTGCCCAGGCTCGCTAGGTCAGCGAGTGGACCGGGTGGAAGCGTTGGACCTTGATGTGCTGACTGTGTGGCAGAATCCGAAACCTGGTCTAGAGCATCTAGAGGAGGCTGGTAAGTGAGGTGGGATGACACAGCTGGCCCACCTAAAAACACTAAACAGGACAAAGCAAGTCTATCACAAAACTAAGCAAAATGAACTGGCTGTTCAGAGCCCTCAAATTCATGAGACAGAGGCCTGCATACAACTAACTCAAGGAACACAGACTTCATTCAACTCTCAGCATAGTGCTCTATACTTCAGTTAATATACAGCCAAAAGCCACGCCAGTTAAGTAAATCATAGCACATTGGCCTGGTACACAACAAACTCATAAAACAGATGTTTAACCTGTTTGTTAACCGAAACCTTGCATCCATCTAAATAATATAGAGAGGCCTGACTCCATCATTTTAAAACACAGAGGCCTTCCTCAGCCAGCTCATAACACATAGACTTACTACAAATCATACAATAACACACAAGCCTGCACCCAGATATCCCATGTCATGAAGGACGAACCTGATCCTACATAATTCACAACTCTTTGCCTTGGCCCTAACTAACACACAATGCATTTAACTGCCACTAACCAATTTACATCACATACTCCTACCCCCATATAATGTACAACAGAAGGTCTTCTCCTAAGCCACAACACATAAATCTGGCCACAGAAAACCCTGAAGACATAGACAATCCCACTTAAACTTCATCCACATACATCCTTATAGCCAATCTACAAAACACAGAACTGCCTCCAGCTCACCTGTAAAACACTGTCTGCTTACAACTGGCTCACAGAACAGAGACCTTCCCAATAGCAAACTCACAACAAACATGGTAGCTCTTCAACTGAACTACAACACATATACCTTGCCAACACTTAACCGCAAACTGTCCGCACAGTACACTTCTTCATTGTTCAAATCTGTATCCACATGTGGTTGCCTCAACAGTGGAATCAGTGCATAAGTTGCTGCAAAGGCATATCTAGCTCGTGTCTCACTTTTCTCTTCCTCCTCAGAGATTGGACCATGTGCGAAGCTTCGATCCATGTGCGTCTCCCTCATGAAAATCCCACTCCTTTTTGGGTTTCTCTATCTGTTCGTCTGCTCGCTGGATATCCTCAGCTCAGCCTTCCAACTGGCTGGAGGTAAGACATACTCAAGAGTTGAGGCCTTCGCTTCACTTTGTCTGTGCTCTTCCAGTCTGGTCTTGAATATTGAGATCAGTCGCAGACCACAAGGACCCTGACCTGCAGCATGCTGTTACCAATTAAACAGAGAAAGATGGGAGCTTGTACCTTGTTAGTCGCTGTATGGAAAGTTGTGGTGGGTGAATTACGACGGTTGTACTCTACCAAGGGTTTCATATGGTATAGAGTGCAGTACCTAGTACATATATATAGTGCCCCTAAAGGCAATATTGGAATTCAGCATCTAAAAAGTATACCATTTCGCTAAAGTATCCTTAGATCTAGGTGTAAAAACGTAAATTTGTTCTCACCCTCCTCAATTATTCACATGCATTTTGTACTGGCCTCTGACATGCCCTTAGCTGTCCCGCTAGCATTCAAACTCTTCGGAGTCGGATGGTGTTGCTGGTATGGGGGAGGCGGTTGATCCGATTATGTGGTCTCAAATTTATATCACCAATTACACGGTAGGGAAGAATTTTGATAATCATGAATTTGTCATTGTAGCAATTGCAGTCTGCAACATTAAGACATTCTGTCTGTGAGCTCTGGGGCTCTGCAAACCTAGAAGACACAAAGAGGGGGCCTCAGAGAGGGAGCTGGGAGCCTTGGTACATCTTCTGGCTCTGATATTGGTCCCCTTGGTATCAATGGTTCAAGTGGATCCTGCCACCCTGATACATAGATTAGAACAAAGACACAAGCTGCGCCATTGGTGCAGATGAAACATAGTCAAGCAAGTTTAGCCAAAAAGCCTTTATTACAGTTCAGATAACAAAGGGAAATATAAATTTCATTATATTTAATGTTTAAGCACTTGTATTCAAGAGTTGATCTTTGTTCTCGTAGTCCCTATAGATTCTCTCATGCAAATATTTATTATTAAAATAATCCCCAGTTGGTTATGTAATAAGTTTTAGACAACATTATCCGTTCATGTTCTACCTTTTCTATTGTTGTAATCTAAAATTAAAAGCCAATTTTATCTTTCAGCTAAAGTTGTTGACTTGTGTTTCGTGTCTTCCCATGGGTATTTCTAGACTGCATTAAAATGAAATCTAACTCAGGCATGCCCTGGATAGTCATAGAGATGCCCTGGTGGATGTGCCTGAGTTCCACTCATTGGAGGCACAGGTAATGATGACACAAACTGAAAATAAGGGTAACTCCCGGGTATACACCCCTTGTTATTAACTCTCCAGGTCCCTTTTTGACCTGCAGGAAAAATGGGAGAGAGACCTGGGAGCTCATGAGGAGGAGGATTGGGTTGAGGCCAAGATGACGCAGCGCGTCCTGGCCATATCGGCGCGGCTTTGATTAATTCAATGTAATTACCTGTACTGGGAATATTTTCACGCCACTAGGTTGGGGTAGATGGGTAGGGCGCCCTCCCTTGCTTGATGTGGTTGTACATGGGGCACATTTCTGCACACCGTATGGGATTGTCCTCTTACATCTCACTATTGGGCCACAACACATGAGTGCATGGTGGGCTGTGCTCTCCCCGTGGATCCCAAAGTTGTGTTGCTGAAGACAATAGACCGGTGGAATGGTGATTGAAGCACCCAGACTCTCGTGGGGCTTGGTCTGTTGATGGTCAAACGTGACATCGAAAGAAAATGGAGAAGCGCCAACCCCCCCACCCCCTCCCTCAAGGAGTGGTGTACAGGGATGGACCAATGCGCACTAGCCCAGGAGAGTGTCTACAAGGCTCGTGGCTGCCCCACTAAATATTTGAAAATATGGTCGAGATGGAGGAAGTCGGGGCGGGGGGGGATCTGATGGCCCTTTATGAGGAGAATCCCCTGTGTGATGGTGGACCTCTCCTGGAAGCTTGTTTGAGGTCTTGTGCTGTTTGGCAACATGAGAGGGGTAAGGTTGTGTGCTCTTTTATTAGACCATTTGATATCTACTTTCTCATTGTCAAGGGTCACTGTTGTCTGCCCTTTGTTGTTGAAGTGTTTGAAAATTGTGAATACCTCAAAATAAATTAATCGGAATTCGTTTTGTCTGCATCTATCAACATAATATGATAGAACAGAAATGATGACTTAATCATTCCTTTTCACCTCCTTATTATTAAGATAACCTTGACAGGAGTTTAATCAAGTGCGAATCACTATCTCAGGGTTGATGATCGAGCCTATTAGAAGCGTCCAATGGCAAGAGTCATCGACGCAAAGGATCCATCCAACCCACTTTTAAGAAATGAATGCCATTTTCACGTAATAGATGCTTGAGAAATATAATCTATTAAAATGAAAGTCACTTAAAATAAAAAGAAACTGTAAAAACAAAATTTTGGTTGTAGTGGAATAAGTTATTAAATTAACACATAATTTGGTTAAATATGGCTGTCATATACAGACATCTATACTTTAATGCCAGTTAAAATAAATACATGTGGGCTGCACAGACAGACCAGATAAGAAAAGGACAGCAAAGCACCGAAGCAAGTATCAAATATATTCTGTAGAGGTAGACTATCAAATGTTCACCTAGACTCTCTAGAAACCTGCTTTAGTGGGATTGACAGCTTTCTCCAAATAAAGAGGGAACTAAAGTGTGCACTAATGTTATGCCGGAAGGCATCTAAATCGATTTCTTAATTAAGATCTGTTTTTATTACCCAAATAAACCAGATGCATGCTTTTCATAGAAAATACCAACATTGACTCCTAGTAGCTTACAAAGAAATTACCAACGAAAAATGTTGCAATGTATGCAGGGCATCAAGGGTGTGGTAATAGAAACCCCTCAAAGTTATGGAGAAAATGCTGCATCCGGATGAGAACCCGCCATTGGACTTACCTCCACCATAGGGATAAATCATACATACAACTTATACTACCAATGTGTTGTTTTTTCCAGTTTATTGTTTTTTTGCCATTGTTCCACTTTGCTTGACTGTATCTCGCAAGCACTGCTAGTGTGAAATCAGCAGTAATTGTTGACGGAGTAAATTGAAATTTTCACGGGATGATCTAACAAGCTAAATTTAGAGCCAGTAACAAGCATTTGATTATAAATGGCATCACAGCTGACAACTAAAAAGAAAGAAGGCCTGATTTCAGGAAATATTTATTGTATAAAATATCATGTTGCTAGATAAAGAGAGGATGAAATTTGATCCTCAGATGTGATTTTATACAGCCTTGAAAGAGCCTCTGGAGAGGTGGAACATATGTTGGCTGTCTCCGGTGAGGAATGTACTTTTAATTTTGGATTACAAAAATAGCACAATCAGTAGATAATAGCTACGAATGAATATTAGAACATTGGAATGTTGAGCGCTCCATTGAAAGCAATGGAGTGCTCCGGGCTTCTAATGGCTGGCAGAAGCTGGAGCGATGTTGCTGTGAACAAAAGGCATCACGGAGCCTGAGGGAATATCAAGCCCCTCGGGCTCTGTGAGGCCTATGTTTAACAAATTAGAACATTCTGCCCTCTAGCGGCGGAATATTCGAATAGCCTTAGAACCCTCCTTAACGGGCTCTACCAGCCATTAAAGTCCCTCTTCCTTGTTAAAGGCCTTCACCTTCAGCTCGGGCCTTTAACGCTGGAGCGGGCCTTTAATGGCGGTAGAGCCTGCTAAGGTGGGCTCTAAGGCTATAGTCTTTCACCCATTCGAACTGATAAATGCCCAGTACTTAAAATCAATCACTTCTGTTTACCATTACTTCACCCACATTGCTTCGCCCTACACCATTACTTTGACTGCTACTACTTACATATGTCATTACTTTGATCATTACACTGGCCATGTACTGCGTTGGGCCATTCTCTGGGGAACTGCGGGGCATGAACGCTGATTTTGAAGGTAAGCCAACTACAGCTGTTACTCTCTTTCAGTTCTCCTGGCAGTGTTGGAAAAGACTAGGGGCCTTATTGTACAAAGTGGTGTTACAGAAAGGGCCGCAGACGCTTGTGCTGCCCTTTCTGTACTACAGATAGCGCTAGCGCACATATAGAGCCAGCGCTATCACTAAAGGCTGTTCCCTCATTTGCGTGGCCCCATGCAAATGAGGGAATCTCTTTGTCTCTGCGTCTCCGCCGTATTATAGACGCGGGCACAGAGGCAAAGAAGCTGTGAGGAGGCGCACTGACAGTGCGCCGCCCACTGTCAGTGCACCCCCTGATGGCAGCCCTCTAGAGGGGGCAAAGGGACCCCCCCAGTCATCCCCTTTCAGGCAGGTGCAGTCACTCACTGCACCCGTCTGCAAGGGGCTCTCTAATCCCCTTTAAAAGTGCAGGTGGGTTGCCACCTGCACAGTAAAACACGGAGCGGCTGCCTCAAATCTGCTCCATGTTTCATTTGAAAGCACTGCCCTGGGGGCAGCGCATTCAATATAATATAGCGCACTCTCCTTGTAAGCTTTTGAAAGGTGTGCTCAGCGCCAACAAGGAGAGTGCACCATATTCTATAATACCGCCCCCGGGCCGTATTACACAAAGTGCCCCGGGGGCGCAACGGGCATTTGTGCCTGCTTTGCGTGCCCCAGGGGCACTTTGTTATTACAGAAGGGGCCACAGACACTTGTATGTCCCCTTCTGTAATACCTATAGCGCTGGTGCACATAAAACATGGAGTGGATGCTTCAAAGCCGCTCCGTATTTCACCTGAATGTGCTGCCGGGAGGGCAGTACAAGTTCGTGGCTACCCTGGGGGCAGCGCATTCAATGTAATACGGTGCACTTTCCCTGTTTGCGCCCGGCACACCTGTTTTAATGTGCGCCGGGCTCAAACGGGGAAAGTGTGCCCTATACATAATAGGCGCCCAGGACTTCATTTTGCTGTGCTTAAGCTGCCTGCTGTATTGCCGGACAACTGCCGGTGGTTGCAGGTGGTGAGCATCGGCATTCATTTTTGAGGATCGGGTCTTATTTTCCATCAGTACACTTTGAACTAGAGCAAGAGAGAAGGAGACAGAAAAAGCATCAAGAAGGAGAAAGAGGAAGATAAGAAAAATGTGACAAAAGAAGAAATCGGGGATTTAAAGAATCTCCAAGCCCTGGCATTCAGCAGAACCGGCTGCACTTTGAGCCCCTGCTCTTTTTTCACAAATTAACCACTGGATCCGCCCTGGCCAACAGTCTTTTTGGGGGGATTGGTGTTTTCATCCGAAGTAGTAACTGGAACTGCAGAGGGTGCCTGATCTTGGCTGCCCAGCTGGTGGATATGGTGGGCTTTTTGGAGGGCGGGGGTGGCAGTACCATGGTGGGTTTAACGCAGGTTTGGGCAGTAGCGGCTAGCAGGGAACGAGAGTAGAGGGGCGAGGGAGGGGTCGCGGAGGAGGGGTTACAAAATAATAAAAAAACACTTACCTTCTCGCCAAGTCTCGAGTCGTCTCTCCGTGTCCCACGTCGTGACGTCGTCTCTCCGCTGGAAGCACACAGGCTACCTCCCCTAAGCCAATCACAAACCTGCAATGCGGCGTTGTGATTGGTCTGAGCGCCACGGTTCAGCGCTCAGACGGGGAATGGGAGGCTGGGCATGTTCTCCACCAGGCTGTGTATTGCAGCCTGGTGGGGAACAGGCAAAGTGCACAGGTATGCTTGGCCGGCCCTGGAAGAAGGCTGAATCTACACCCGATGTTGACCCTGGCTATCCTCCCTGAAGTTCTAGCCATTCAACAGGCAGCCTTCCTGGATGCACATAGTAACAGCACCAAAAATGGAGGCAAAGAGTTACAAAACAGCTGCGCCCGCGGAGGGCAGATTCCTTGGCCACCCCTGCCCGGCAGGTTGGTCATTATGTTGGGTTTCTTGGCTTTTCTACCAATCAAAGCTGTCTTTTAATGTATATTGCTGCTATTTAATTTGTTTACTCTTTACTGTTAACAACTTAACAATATCAGTTGGATCTTATGATGCTGGGCAGGTTAGTCAAGCTGTTCGCTTCGACAGAACATAGCACATACACCCACCTCATCTGGTATATGCCTCAAAAGCTGTCCTGGAGCTCCAATTGCATTCAAAATGAACATAGCACTATGTACCAGCAAACAAAACGTCTCAAACGTCATATTGCTGAGAAACAATGTGCTCACAACAGCACTTTCAAATACACACAAACTACCATGAACTACCTTAGACAGAACACCTTACACACAAATAATAGGGCACAGTTTTGCTGTGGTGGATATCTGTGTATCCACAACAACATTCACCACGTCATCACCACATACCTGTAACCAAGATGCAACAGTACAGGTCAAACAAAATTCATTACACTCACTCAACACATTCCAGATAAGCCAGAGGGTGTCTATTAGCTCTCAGCAAAAGCAAACAATACCTCTAATTAATTCACACACATACAAATGTACTAGTCAAATAACCCAGGACAGCGCCTGGCCAGACCTCCGGCTACAACCAGCCAGCTGTTGATACTTCTAACCAGTAACAACAAGCGTCCTCACACGGCCTAGTACTTACTACAGCTCACATTGTAAAATGTGTTTTTAGAATGTTTTATGGACAATTGTCTAAATAAACGTGTTTTCTACCTACCTACTACAACTCACAGTAGATAAAGTGGATTAAACGTTAAAATGACCAAATTAAATAACATGAAGTACGTAAAACCAGAATAAAAATCAGTTTCATGGGTTGGTGTTAGGGGTTGCTTTTCGTTTTTAATACAAAAAAGTAATTAAAAACAAATTATTACATTAATTTAATTGCAGGCAGCATTTGAATTTAATATATACAGTAGTTTAAAATGATGGTTCCCTATTTTGTTTTATATAATTTAAGTCACATTAATATATGTCTAGAGTTAGGTATGTTTTTAAAAAATCAATTGAGTGAATATACTTACATTTTAAACATGTGTAAATGTTCCAAATTTGAATTTACTTTAACTATTATGAACATAATTAATTAGGATTTGTACAATTTTGGGTTATATCGGTGCAATGTAGTTATTAGTTTAATTTCATTAATAGTAATACCATTAAATATTTAATACTTATGAGGGTTTGGGAGAAGGTTGACTTCACGGTGAGAGCCACCATTAGGGTTAGAGTTAAATTTAGTTTAGAGCTGGTGTAGGCCTGATGAGGTGGAGCCTTGGCATACTTTAAAGTAAGGAGTTAGCCATCAGGTGCCAAAGAGATGGTAGGTCAAGTGGTGTGGGTGACTGTGATGAGCTCTTCAGTGGTGGGAATGTGGGTCAGAAGGGATTAATGGTAAATGGAATAGTATCTTACTTTCTTGGAGTGTATTAGTGAATATCACAAGAAAGCATGACAGGACCTATTGTGACACTGACTTGCAGGCAAAAAAGGATCACAAGTCCTTAAACAAAGTGCACCCCTCTTTCTTTTCATCGACTACTTGTTCGGCCAGTGGCCCGTGTAACAGGGCTCGCACTAACAGGGGAATAGACACAGTGGCGGCTCGCAGAGGGAGTGCTGCGGGGCGGTGGCGCGGGGGAGGGGCAGGGTTGGGGGGTAGTGGACTCCAACATACGGCGGAACGGAGTAAAGTAAGTAAATAAATAAATAAATCAATTTACCTTGCGTGCGCTGCATCGCCAACTCGGCGATGCAGCGTGCGCCAGTTAAATTGTTTTATTTATTTGGTTCACGAAATGAGTACATAAAATAAAATCTACCACGAGAGTGCTACCAGAGATTTCTCTGCTAAAACACAGCACCATTTTTGGAAAATAGCTCTTATTGGAGTCTCTATCCTCCATCCGCTATCTACCTTATGCTTTCGATTCTGACATCAAATCCTTGTAATTGTCTTTTGTGCCGTTTTTTGTCCTATTTAGTTTCTTCCTGACTGTATCTCCATTTTTCGGTTTATTTAAATAAGGTTCTTTACATAGTACTTCTCTATCCAAAGTGTTGTCAGAGCACATTCTATAGAACAATTCCTCCTGAGACTGTCCCCCAGAGATACATTTAACCATGCACATTAGCCGTTACATCAGTGTACTTGAACATAAGAAAAAAATAAAATCATTTCGGAGGAACAAGAGAAGGTGCAGGAAGCAGAATTAATTTGGGAAACAAGGAATCTGGTCAATTCATTTGGTAGGCGAAGAAGAGAAACTGCAAAAGAGCGTTAAGTGAAGCTTACTATCCGGGGTTCTCTCTTCTCTACACTTTTAATGACTTTACATTTAAAAGACGACAAAACAGTGTGCGCTCATTTTCGCTGTTAGGTCAATCCTCTTTCTTTTTTCGCTCATCTCGCCCTCTGTCTGGAATCACAGGGTTGCCCTGTACCGCTGTTTCTCCTGAGCTCTTTCTGTCCCTGACGCCTGTTTTTTCTCCATCCCTGTTCTCTTGTCCCATTCTCTTCAGTGTGTTTGTCTGGGGTCCAATCAGTTTCACCCTCTCTCTGTGTCCCGTGCAGGGAAGGTGGCTGGCGATATCTTCAAGGACAACGCAATCCTGTCCAATCCAGTGGCCGGCCTGGTGGTGGGCATCCTTGTGACAGTGCTGGTCCAGAGCTCCAGCACCTCCACCTCCATCATTGTCAGCATGGTCTCCTCTGGATGTGAGTATACCCTGGCAAGGGACGTGGGGAGGAAACTTGGGGCATGGGGTTGAGTCTACGGTTGGTGGTGCTGGGAGCAAGAAGGGATTGAGGGGCAAGAGGTGGCAGAGACTGAGGGATACGCAGATAGTTGGCTCAACTGGGACAAAAGAAAGGGAGCATGGTTAGAATGGACTAAGGGAGGTAGGTACTGCCTGGCATAGGTGTAGGTTGTCTGGCTTTTTCCCGCATTCTTGAAGTTGTAGGGACCACCTATCAATATCAAAGTCATGCGTGAATGTGTATAAAATCAAAGAAGGATCCCTTTTATGTTTCACACTCTTACTGTCACCACTGCATATTCATATACATCATCAAAGAGAAATCCAACATTCATTTCCATACACTTAACTCTCTTGACACTAAACACTGCTTAATGTAAAAATGTCTAATTTATTCAATATAATCAATCCTTTATCAGTCCACAACTATACTCAGAATTAAAAAATATACTGTATCCAGTATTGCCTTCATATAATGCAATAGTGTATCAATTCTAAAAGTTTTTTTAAAAACATTGTTCATCTTTTTTTTTTTATAACTCTTTTTATTGAAATCAAGGTATGACAATCAAGAAAGAAAAAAAAGCATACATAGATAATAGCACCATACTCATGAGACAGGGTAGGCATCAAGCACGTTAGTTTCAAAATATTATAGAATAATCACAATTCCATCGTGTTGAGACCCCGTCAGGCAGCAGCGTCTCTCGTTTGCGGGGACACGCATAACCCTCCCCTATAATTATTCCAGTTCTCCCAGATCTGCGTCCACTTGGTGGGACACCCCCTAGTTTCATATACGGTCTTTTCAGTGACCATGCACCAGTCCATGTCTTTGCCCCAATCAACAAGTCGTGGCGGGTCCCCTGCCTTCCAGAGTCGCACAATATTCCGCTTAGCCACCTTCAATCCCAAAGTTACCCAGATACGCTCCTTGGAATTCAGGTCTGTCAGGCCCCAGGCGTTCAGGATGGCCAGCTTAATATTGCAGTCAATCTTCTGCCACCACACTTCTTCCATGCAACCCACCACAGCCGCCCAGTATCGTTGGACAGACGGACACTCCCAAAGAGTATGGATGAAGGTGCCCTCTTGCCCACAGTGCCTAGGGCAGCCACCCTCTGTACGATAGCCCATCCGGACCAGTAGTGGCCCAGACAAGTAGGATCTGTGCAGAAGTTTTAACTGTACTAATCGGAGCCTAGAGGAAATGGCCACCTCTCGAGGAGAGGCCGTCGCCGCGAGCCACTCCTCATCATCAAGCCCCGCTACGTCGTGGTTCCATTTTGCCCGCAGCCGGACCAACGGGTCTGCAGTATTGTTAATCCATTTTTTGTAAATAAGTGATATGGCCTTCTCCGGCAGGTCTCCATCTAAGACTCTATCCTCAAGAGGGGAGGACTCTGAGATGGATTCTCCTCTGGGCAGTACAGCGAGCAGAGCGTGCCTAATTTGCAAATATCTAAAGTATTCGGTTTTCGCCAGCTCGTAGTCCGTCTGTAGCTGGGTAAAGGGTACTATATCACCTGTCTTCCACAAGTCTCCCACTTTCGATATTCCTATTAGGTCCCAGCGGTCAAAGCCCTTCGAGTGGATCAATTTGCCCAGACGCTCACTGTGCCAAAGTGGTGTAGCCAGCGTAATCCTATCCTCCCATCCCAGACTTTTCGTGGCCGCCTTCCACACCTGTACCATTGTTCATCTTTTATGCAACATTCCATCAATGTAAAATATCTCCCTAATACAGTAATCTAATATTTTATAAAAACAAATTCCTCTGATCTACACAATCAAAGAGCTAATGAATACCATAATATACAAAGGAAAACAAATATCATCACAAGTTGTCGACGCAGTGTTTCGGTGGTATTGAGTTGGTCCACCCCACCTTCTTCAGGACAAAGTATTATAAGATATAAGTTTATCTAAAAAGCTAGAGAACAATATTCAAACATAAAGTCATAAAAGTGGGAGAATAGAAATGGCTATTTCCTGCATTCTTGAAGTTGCAGGGACCACCTATCAATATCAAAGGCACGCGTGAATGTTTTCCTTACTGATCAGGAAGCAGGGTACTGGGTCTAGGAAATAAAAACGGTCTCCAAAGCCCCCTCAACTCTCTGGCTAGTTTAGTCAAGGTACTAAGGCCAGGTTTATGGTAGTGAGAGGGAAGGTTGAGTCATATAAGGTATAACGCAAATATAATTTTACAGATAATACAGACAGAAAACTAAGTGTTTCTTTTCTGCATATATTTTTTAAAGTGGAAAAATACAGAAAATTGGGCTTCTTGTGAGTGACTGTGCATGGTGTCTTTCATGAATTCCAGACCAACAGCTGAGTAGATAGATAGCATAGGTAGTTAAAAAACACAGGATGACATTTTCTTAAATACAGCCATATGTCAATATATATTTGTAGTATAATGATAATATTTACCCAATAGTATTTTGTTTTGTTATATTTGGCTGCTTAATTTGCTAAAACACTACAGGTCTCGAAGCATGAGTGCACGTTTATCAGTTAAATAAATGTGGAAATATATGATTTTACAACTTCATTTATTCAGAAACGTAAAAAAATATGAATAAATACTGATAAGATGGGCACAAAATAAACAGGGATAAATACAGACGGAAATGTTAAAAAATATAAATGCCATGAAACCAGGAGCCCAAGTTATAATCATAATACAGATGGATGAAGATGAATGTTTAGTTATTGTTTGAAATGGAATAACTCTTTAATAAAGTCCACAAAGCTGTAGAAAAGTAGAGTTCATTAAAAAAAGCCATAGTTTAATGGTAGTAGCACTAACCGGTACAATGGTCCAGTCAATAAGAACCTTCAGGAAGTGCCTGTGTTTTGTGGTTCAGAGACTGTTCTGCAGATTGGCTTTGCAGAACACTCTTACAGGAAAAATATGGTCCAATTTTATTTCCTGGCATTCCAGTGCCACTGACAGGTATGGACCTGTATGGAGTGCAGAAATACGTCAACAAATAGGTATAAAGATGTGTCCCTATGGTCAGAGATTACTCAGACGTGGGTGCTGTAAAGTATTCCTGGGCAACTCACTACACATCTTCCACTCAAACTCTTTTCTCCTTAAGGAGTTATGTTGAAAAATAAGCTGAAGTTCCAATAAATTGGATGCATGTTAATTAAAGTAGAGTATCAGTACATTAAAGTCCTGATAACTTGATACCCACAAGTTGAGGTTAGAGTTTTAATGTTGTCCATGGGACACCCAGGCAACCTTGACCAGTGTCTTGAATTCTACCTGTCACAGTCAAGAAATGCTGGCTTCACCGCCAACGGTGGTCTCGGTGCAGTTAACCAACCATGTGCACTAGAGAGGCCTTGGATATTTAATTTTAAAGTATGGGAACACGATGGGGCATGGAAGGGTTCTCTCATGTGCCCTCTTTGATAAAAGGTCAAAAACTTGTGTCATCAGTGAAGTCCTTCGTGTTTCTGATATGGAGGGGACGGGTAAGACTGGTAAAGCATCATTTACTGGTTTGACCCTAAATAGACAAAAGAACACAAAGGACCTTCTTTAGATGAGCCTTGTATCCAGCAGGCACAGAGGCGATGTGAGTGCTGTACCATTGTACACAGCCCTGTGTCGTTAGGGGGACCCCAAAATGCGACTGTGTTACACTTTGTGTGGTACCTAGTACAGAGGTTGGCTTGGGCCTGGGCGCATGTCATATCAGATAGAGAATGCTGAGGGGGCAGGAGGGTATACACATAGTCACAAGAAAGCAAATGTTGGAGCAGGGAAGCGTGATCAACAGTCAAACGCACCACTTCTCCTGGGGTAGCTCACCATAATTTGGGGGAGATTGGCTTCATCACCCCCACAATAAATGCCCAATGGTTTTGGGTTCTCTAAGTCAGTTCCACTGTGGGTACACGGGTACAGCTGCATGGAATAGAAAGACATAGCTGCAGGGCTTGACAGGTTCTTCAGGCTTGGTCCCCGACTTCTGACATCCAGAAAGACACTAGTGAAGTCCATTCAAGTTTCGAAGTCGAAGTGATGGAGGGAAGGTTCCTGTGGTACTCTGTACCAAGCTCTGTTTGACCCCAGGTTTAGGAGGGGAAAACACACTGCACAAATTTCCCATCCCAGAAGAAGTGCAGTGAGCAGCTTCCCCATTAATATATATGCAGGATTCCCTTTGCACTCTCTGCAGAGCACAGCAGACCATGACCCATATTAATTGAAGGGCTCAATTTCCCTGTTTGTGCCACGGCCCACCTTTAAACAGGTGTGCCGACCACAAACATGGAAAGAAGAATGTTCTGCCCCAGCGCAGCCGCAAACTCGCGCTGCCCTGCGACAGCACGTTCAAGTGAAGGCGGGTGGAGTGAGTGATTACACCTGCCTGCAGGAGGATGTCTGGGGAGTCCCATGAGGGGTTCCATGGGACCTGTAAAGCCTCTTGAAAGTGTGGGCGGGTTGCTGCCTGCACTGTGAAACACGGAAAAGCTTTTAAACAGCTGCTCTGTATTTCACTTTATCCCTCGAGATAAAGGAGGGTGTGCTATCTTTTTGTGGTGGACTTACAGTGCGCCCCCTAAGGGAATGTTTGCCTCTGCGCCCACATCGGTATTACAGCGTGGGCACAGAGTCAAAGTGATTCCCTCATTTGCATGGGGCCACGCCATTGCAAATGAGGTAACACCCTCTCACAATAGCGATGGCACTACATGTGCGCCAGCACTATCAGTATTACAGAAGGGACCGCACAAGTGTCTGCGGCCCCTTGTATAACACCTAAGTGCCCCGGGGTGCACAAAACGAGTGCACATTCCCTTTGTGCCAAGAGGCACTTTCTGTAATACAGCCCCTGATGTGTCCTACAATTCCGAGAACCTTCAACCTTACTTCTGCTACTCAGGTATTATTTTCAAAGTAGGCACTGCTACCTCCAGTGACTCGGTGAGGTAGGTAACTCTGTGACATTCACAGCTTCAGGTGGGTCACATGAGATTTAGTGAGCAGAACATCTTCCAGCCCTAATTTAATGAGGTTGTTGCTTAAGAAACAATCCATTTTAGGTCATTTCTCACACCCACTTTCACTAGCCCTTTCACGTCACCGACCAGAAGGGTCACAAGGACCAGCGGGAATTGCTTGATTCCTTGTCTGACACTGATTAACCAGCAGACTCGTCCCTTCAAGAACTTACAAGGGCTGTAATAATAGTTGTCCATATTGTACAAGTAGTATTTTTCCCTCCCTGACGAATAATCTGCGTGTACCAACTTAGTTTTGTGTAGGTAGTGGTGTGTGTTCCTAAGTACATGCTTAGGACCACAATGCCCTCACCTAATGCACTAAGGGGCACCATAATTGTACATTTGTGCACCGAGGAGCATTCCAGGGCACTAGGAGTTCCCTCTCCTGAGGGTCCTGTAGCCACAATCACAACCACCAGCTTGATATTTACTGAATTAGAAATAGTGGCAGCGGGAACCATAAACTCTCTTGTATCAGCAGTTTCAAGCAAGAATATTTTATAAGACCACACACTGATGCACAGAAAAGGGCACTCAATTTGATTAAAAAAATATAAGTGAAATGATATAAACTCAGCTTATGATATACATTAATAAACAATTATCGGGCCGAATTTTCATTGATCAATTTTACTTCAAGGATAACTGCCAAAGTTGTGTAATTCATAAGTTTAGCCAGTATGTGTTTCACAGAGTATAACATCCACTTTCTTCTTGTCGTAAATAAGACAAAACAAGAAAATCTTTCATCTTTTAGAAGAATTAGTAAAACTGTTTATTAGAATGTACAACCATTATATGCTTTGCAAAGTACAGCATTCCATATAGTTACACTCCTTCTATCTAAACTAGCGTAGAGAGATGTGAACTAACCTGTAATATAACAGAAAATATGAGAAAATTGATTACTAGGAAAACACAAGCTCTGGTTTAATGAACACACTACATGGCCATATTTATGTGCTGGAAATTGTAATCAAAGGACATACCTATACCTCGAACTATAGTAATGCATTAAAACAAGGGGTGACTGGATACGGGAAACGACCTTAACAACGCGGTCAAAACACCGCAGTACATTTAGATCGCTGCGTTTACAACGCTAGAGTCGTTACCACGACTTGCACTGGAGCGCTCTAGACTAAGGAATAGTGTGATTTACTATTCCAACACCTTCCCCTACTGTACGTAGGCTGGAGTTGGAATAGTACATCATACTATTCCTAGAGTCCAGCGTTTATGCAGTTGCAAGTCGTGGTAACGACTTGCGTTGTAAAGACAGCGATGTAATGTACCGCGATCTAATTGATCGCGTTGTTACATCATACATCCCTGGATACACATGAACATACAGTTTAATTGGAGGGTTCATAATTATACGTAATCAAAATCATTAAGCCGTGGGTGGATATTCAGATAACGTTAAAATGAATTAGTGAGGAACAGGGGTCTTAGTTGGAAATTGAAACATCCATTGTTGACCATCAACTGACGATTAACTTACGCAGCCTATTTGTGGAATATCAGGAGAAAAAGAGGGGGTGGGTCTGAAATTAGGCATTCTTGATCTCCAATCCTTATCATGCTATGACTTCTTATCCTATGCCTTCCACATCATGTACCTTCTTCCTATGCCTGCTTTTCATGCCTGTTTACAAGAATTCTTGTTCTTGGCTGCTCCCCCTTTTGATATTCTTGACCTCCATATCCTTTAAATCATGCACACTCCATGACCACTCATCTTGCCTCTTTGTGTGTGCCTGTTCTGAAAGATTGATCCAAATGCCACATTGTGCGATGGCTACTGTCTCTGCCTGAATCAAAGTCAGCTCGCCATATCTGCTCACCGTGGAGCCATACGCCACAGTACCATGCTTGCTCTCTCGATGCCTCACTATACCTTGTTTGCTCTCTTTCACCCATTGTGACCTTCCCGCTTTCCATGTCAGCTACCCTAATCCAGTTGCGCGATACCTGCTCCATGTGTTTGCTGTCCATGCATCATAGGGCTTCATGCCAAACTCATCTCACTCTTTCCGCCCGCTCAGTGCTTGAAGTACGATCTGCTATCCCTATCATCATGGGCTCCAACATCGGCACCTCCGTGACGAACACCATTGTGGCGCTCATGCAGGCCGGAGATCGGAACGAGTTCAAACGGTGAGTAGAATCACAACTGGAGGAAAATGAGTTTGGAGTAGTACATGCAAGTGTAGATTCACAACAGGATGATGGACAGACAGACTGCAAGTGGTGGATGAAAAAACTGGAGGGGAGATTAATGGTAGAATAATGGACAGACAGTAAGACATAGGGACTGATTTAAGTCCTGACGGATGGCCTGATGTTCTGCTAGGGCAACGGAGTACATTACTCTGTCACCCTGGTGGAAGGACTGCCCCCCAGATTTATAAATGACTGCCAACCAGGAGGCCATTTATAAAGCATTGCCAGGAACTGGTGTCATGGCGGTTCCTGTCTATAAATTTCGCTGTTTGGTGCTGGGCTCCGCCAAGATGACCGAGCCCTCCACCAAACAGTTTTCTTTTTTTTATTTTCCAAAAGAAAATCCCGAAACAGGAGGGAAGCATTTAATTTTTCCTCATACATTGCACATATATATGTTTCCAGACAATTGTTTTATCAATCGGGCACATAACCCTCAGGGCTCTGCAGTGCTTAATTTGTAAAAAAATAAGTGCCAGGGCTCTTGTCAGGCCACTGCAGCTTGCACCACACCTTGCCCTGCTATGCTGCCAATGACAGTAACAGCACAACTACTAACCATCACACTCTACAAGTGTGGCGGTTCAGAATATTTCTGGCCCCCAAACCTATAAGAATGGCTTAGGCGGCAGGTAATATTTACTTTGAATGAATATAGCATTAATAATTAACTGTTGTTGTGGTCATCTCTAAATTATCTAGACAGTGCCACCTTGTTTTAGGTTGTCACAAGCGCAGGTGCTGACAATTAAGTGCTGGTGCCGAGCACCGGAAACCACCAGCTCCGTTTAAGCACGGTGGCTCTGTAATGGGGTGTAGTATATGCAGGGCTTTAAGTGGGATGAAAAAACTGGGGGGTCTCTCATAGGGGCGTGGCCAATGCCATTAAGGGCGTGGCTTAAAAACACGTAAGCTAAAGTCTGTGCTTAGCATAGTGTGCCGCCCGACTTGTATTTTGCTGTTTCTGTCATTGAATCCAGAAATATGATAGAACAAGTAACATCATACCTACAACAAGTCAGGACTATTGTAGGCCTGGGCGGTGAACTCCGCTCCGCTCGCGGAGTTTGCGTAGTTTTCCGCACTCCGCGTTACGCGAACCTGGCGGAGTTCCGAAAACCTCCGCCTCGCGGAGCGGAGTTTTTTTCCTCGCTCGCGTTCACCAACGTCAAGTTGGCGAGCGCGGAAAATCAACCTCCCGGCGAGATTTTTCCTCGTTCGCGATCGTCAACATCAAGTTGTCGAGCGCGAGCGTGGAAAACCAACCTCCCGGCGAGCTTTCTCAACGCGGGGGTTAGGTGTCTCATTGCGAGTGGTCGCGTATGCTCGCGACCGCTCGCGTTGAGAAACTGCCCGTTTGTGTTGAGAAAGCTGCCGCTCGAGTAAAAATCTACTCGAGCGGCAGAAAAGGAAAGCCTGCGCTGTGCATGGTGCCGTTCGCAATGATTGCACAGTGCGGACAAGCATCCAGCACTGTGCAATCACCGCGAACAGCATTTTTCTATTGAACTCCGCCGCTCGCGGAGCTCCGCGTAGTTCGGCGTAGGTTTTTACCACTTCGCGGAGTTTCGCGTTGCGCAACTCCGCGAACTCCGCCAGGGTTAGACTATTGGCTTTGTCAATGGTTGTTAGTTGCATAAGATAAATAAGCAGCAACTATGGCTTGTATATAATACCGAAAAAGCTTCCACTTAAAGCCCTGGTGACACCACGACGATGTTGTTGCTCCTGCGTTTCAAAAAGGGAAGGGAAATCCAGAGAGAAAATGACTCTCTTTAAAGGATTTCCCTTCCCCTACAACGCTCACCTGCCATGACGTCATGCCGTATCTTCTCCACTAGAGAGAAGTGAGCAGTGTGAGCACACGCTAATGATGTGGCTGCTGTCATTGCAGTCCGGAAAAAACGGACCGCCAGGGCACAAAACAGAGCCCGATAGAGACCTGTTTCGAGGCCCCCTTTAAAAAACTGTCGGTGCTCAGCACCGGTGAGACCCGGCCCACTTAAAGCCCTGAGTATATGCAAAAACGAAGTCCAGCCAGGTAAAATCCGAATCTTGTTATATTGAATTCACAATCAATAATTGTGGCATTGCGTGGTACCCAATGTAATCTCCTGGTATTATCTTGGGGAATGGTACCCTATAACCGTCCGTCAAGCGAACCTTGCACGTATTGCTGGCAAGACCTGAGAAGAGGATGGAAGGCGCTTGGTGGGAACAGGTAGATGAACAAGAGAGTAGAGATAGAGAGGAGCATATTTGTGGATGTATTTGTACACTACAATGGTAGTAAAAGGGACAGGATAGGGTGCTGGAGAGAAGGCCAGTGAGGAGGCAAGAGAGGTGGGGTGAGGGAGACATAAGAGGGGGTTGATGGAGGCATTGAAGGTGGCCTGAAGGATAGCAATGGAGTAAGCAGGGAGCCCAGGTCAGAAGGAGTAGCCATAGTCCATGAAGGAAATGATCAGCATAGAGATTAGAATCTAAAGGGCGATTGCAATTTATGAGGGGTGGGATCCCTACAAGTGTCCCATGGAAATCACACCCCGAGCAGAACTGCACCTGCACAAATCCCTACATGTTCACTCACTTATTCCACCGGCTAAAAGCATGTCATTTCCTCTTTCAGGACTCAAATGTGTGATTGCATAAAACTTGAAGGGGGAAACCGGGCAAGGTGCCCTCTGTACTGGGCAACATGTAACAGGATCCCTAGTGCCACATATGCCCCCACCCTCATATTGACATTGAAACTAGTCAGGAGAGGCCCTGTTTCTCAAAGAGGAACATGGAATGGATCCCTGCAAAGTGGGTGACAAGCAGTACTTAGTTTACAGGTGAGGCCAATCAACACTCATTTTTGGGACCAATACTTAATTTTCCTCTTAAAGTTTTGACCCAGATCAAGAGAGAGAAAAACAAACACACAAGGAGGAAAGAAGGAGAAAGAGAGGAAACCATGACAAAGGGAGAAAGCAGGGATGAAAAAGAACCCGCAGAGGGAGATAAAAGGGCAGGGAGTGTACAGTGTTGGAGTAAACAGGCTTGAGGTGGATTCAAGACTACGTAGACTTGGTATTGGGCACCCTGTCACTCCATAGCTCCACCTGCCTGCTTCTATGTGCCAAACTTTGGGCCCCGGCACACCTACAAATTAAGCATTGTTGACAAGTGTCTGGAACATGCTGCCCTTCTGCTGCAATCAGGTCATTAATTGCAAGTCAGTTTATCGGATCACATATTACCAAGGCCAGCCGCAGTCAGCCTTTTTAAAGAAATTCCCTTTAAACGTTAACTACCCACAGTCCATGCAGCGCTAATGAGCCGTGGGTGTTTTTATGTTAAACTTTGTTGATGCTGAATAAGGACATTCCCGGGTTCTTATAACAGGTTACATTTTAAGGCCCGCCCGAAGAATTTCTTCATTACCCTCACGAGTTCATGAAATAAGGATACATTTTGGCAAACATTTCCCTGCTGCACCGCCCCCCCCCCCAATCATCCAATACTGACATCCTATTCAGCCACAACCAGAGTGGGACCGGCCTATAGGGCAGATTGGCAGTGCCCTAAGAGCTGGTCTGACAGGCTACTGTGTGGACCAGTTTACTGGATGCTTGTGAACATGCCTTATGGCCTGCTGGCACGGTTTTGGTGTTGAGTTCCCTGACATTACCACAAACTTTGCCTACAACAAGCGCAAATGCCTGCAGTCTCCAGGGGCGTAGCTTGGTCAGTAAGATTGGGGGTGTATGAGCATCAGATTTCCCGACCATCACGCTGGCATATAAACTTAAATGATAATATATGACAAGCATGCATGAGAGGGGCTTAAGAGGCTGTGGAAAGGGAGAGGAATATGAATTAATAGGAGTACTAAATGAGAGAAACACAATATTTTGTAAAATAAACATTTTTTTAGGGCTTTCAAAACAGAGATGAGAGCGTTTGTTTTTGTCAGTGTGTGCATGCAAAAATCATAGCTGAAATCCGACAGACACCTCACCATACCCGACTGAAAGCACCTCTACCCAACTATTCTTCTGAAAATACATTTATTGGGGGGGTGTAACACCCCAAACATCCCACCTGAATCTACGCCTCCGGTAGTCTCCCATACCCTGAAAGACAGTTATACAGTGTGTCTTTACAAGTTCACAACCTCTCCGATTTGTAAATGTAGGGCACTTTTTTAGCTGTCTGATTTGCGAACGGGGGCCACTTTTATTTTGGTGCAGGGCCTATTTTCTGTCCCAGTCCGACCCTGGCCACAATACATGTGATGAAAATGATACAACCAACGCTCCTGAATACAGGGGATATAACTTTCATTCTTTCCATCAGTCTTCCACCTTAACTTTTTGTGCATACTGGTGCTTTAACCTTGTAAGGGAAAGCCAGTGACTTTGCATTGAAGGAGTGGGGCACAGGGTAGGATTTACAGTATATTGCTCATGCTATGCCCCTGCAAAATAATGTGCCCATCGTTGTACAGATGGTGCAATGATCCTTTAAAAAAAAAAGAAAAAAAGTCCAGATTGGCTAAAGTATGAGTGCGGATTAAAGAAAAGTATTTCAGGGTAAGACTGTTAGTGTAGTTACATCACTGAGGTGCACCTTAACCCCACATCGACCCCACATATTGATTACACACTACTCAACAAACTACACATGGTACCACTGCTCTGTATCTATCACCCTACACCCCACACCATCCCCATTCCCACCCTATTCTACATGCCAAATTGTACCCACACCACCCAAACCACACTACAGCCTACCCCCATGCTATCCCTGTAGTATACACCCTTTACACCCAGCACCCTGAACCACCGCATACACCCCTCCTAATCCCATTAATTCATGCTACACCTCCCCACCTTCAGCCTACACACTAGCTACAACCTGCAGCCCAATCACTACTACCCACAGCACTTTACAGTAGACTTACGCCCTGCAACCGCTCACAATCTATTTCACGACCTACACTCTAAACCACCAACTACACGTTGCATCTCCACCTTTGTCCAATGCTCGTATATTGGGACCAAAGCCATGCCAGATTTTCAGATAATATTCAAAAGATAAATGTAAGTACAACACCACATATATATACATATATATATATGTATGTATTACCTATAGTTAGGACCAACTTTTCCCATAGACAAAGCGTTTTTTTGTTTTGCTAATTTGCTGCCGTTTGATGAATCTTCACAGAATTTCCCCCCCAAAAGTGCCCTACTTTGCCTAGTTCTACATGGAAAGTTTCAGATCCGTCAAGCAGGGGCCAAGAAAAAGGGGGGGGGGTCCCAAAACGCTTTTTCCCCATGCAATGTCTATGGGTTTTTTGCATTTTCTGAGAACGAGTACAGGCCGAACCGCTGTACGGATTTCCACCAAATTTGGCAGAAAGCTAGATCTTGGTCCAGAAAGATCCCTTTTTGTAATTTGGTGGAAATATGTTCAGTAGTTTTGGCGTTATTAAAGAAAAAAGAAATATAGATATCTTGGCGGAGTCTCTACAGAAATCTCATGGTGAGATCTGATTGGCTGCTTTTGTTTTGCTAATAACTTTGGCTCTGTTTGACGAATCTTCACGAAGGTTTCAAAACTAGTACACCAATCACTTCAGCTGCTTTCTGGAAAGATTCAGGGTGATTTGTCAACCAGGGGCCGTGAAAAAGGCAGGGTCCAAAACACTTTTTCCCCATGCAGTGTCTATGGGGTGTTTGCATTTTTTGAACATGACTACAGCCCGAACTGCTGAACAAATTTACACCAGATATGGCAAAAAGCTAACCCCGCGACGCCCGGGCAAAAAAACTGATAGACAATCATTGAAAAAACAAAGGATACAGGGACCCTATAGTTAGGTTGACGTTTTACCCACACAAAACCATAGAAATTCAGCAGTTATAGTTATATTTATCTGAAAAAACTATAACTTGTGCCTTTAAGTAACTTTGGGACACAAGTCATAGTTTCTTAACATAAGTATAACTATAAGTATAACTATAGCTGCTGAATTTCTAAGATTTTGTGTGGGTAAAATGTCAACCTAACTATAACGTCCCTGCAACCTTTGGTTTTTTTTCAGTGAATATATATATGTATATGTATGTGTGTGTGTGTGTATATATTGTGGGAAAGTGTCCTTTTTGTATGGTCCCCCCCACACTTTGCCCCAATGCTGATGGTAATGACTCTGAAAGTGCACTGGAGCCTGCTGCTCAAGCCCCAGTGTCATTGCTCTCTCCCTAAACACGATGTAAGCAAATTGATACTCCCAACTGGCAAGACTTTAACCCCCTTATAAGTCCCTGGTACATGGTACCAGGGGTACCCAGGGCATGGGTGTTAAAGGGGTAACCAAGGCCTGAAGCACTAATTGTGCCATGCTGAGTGACCCGATTAAACAGATGTCAGCAGGCTTGCCATTGCAGACTGCGGGAATAGTGCAAACTGCTCCAACTTAACTCAGCTTTGCCTCACCTTGAGTGGCAAGGTCAAAGCACTATCTTTAATATATGTCAGTCACACCTAAGGTAGGCCTCTTAAACCCACGAGGCAGGGTGCATTATTTTAAAGGTGTGGTGATGTAAGTGCAAGCTTATATGTCCCCATAGAAGCCTCTTTCCAGTAAGGACTACTATAAGTGATCAGCAGTCCATAGGACAACATAGGTTGGGACCCGGGCACCCCTGAAGTTGCCAGCTCCATTATGGTACCGCTGAATATGATCATGTTTGATATAAAAAAATGTGTCTCATCACCCCTGACATGATTCCAATGTCGGGTTTGATGTGGCATGCATCCAGGTAACTACATTAGAGGTTGCCCACCTAGCTGTCCCAGCCTTTCCTGTGCCATGGCTGGTATCCTACAGATTTTAAGACAGGAGTCTGACCTCCTGCCAGGAAGTGTGAACATGCCCAAGAGTCAGACACAAAGGCCTGCATGGGAAGGAGGTAATCCCTCCCTCCCTGACAGGAGGGCTAGTGAAGTGGCACATCAAGGCGGTGAGCTTCAAAGCATGCACCACCTCTGATATGCACACAGGCTGACTCCCAAAGAAGGAAGCCCCCCTCCCTCTGCTCTGAGGCACATTTGCACCCAGGCAGGTGAGAAAATTAGTTAGTCAGCAGGCGTACACCCCCAGAAGACTACCCACACCCCTAGGGTGGGCTAAGTGGTCTGTACAGCAAAGGAAGGTTTCTGCATATTTAAAAGTGGGAGAATAAATCAGGCTCAACAGCTTGATGCCCAGTGTCAAGATGACTACCCGAGCTCCCATGCACCCCAGATAGATCTGAGAAACTGTGCCTGCTGGAGGAGGACATTACTCCGGATGAGGTCAGGGCGGCCATCAGTGCCCTCCCTTCACGTAAAGCACCTGGCCCGATGTCAATACGGCCACCTTTTATAAAGCCTATACTTCTCTCCTAATTGAGCCCTTGGTGTGGGTCTTTAATTCATTTTTTGACAACTGGTGTGGTCACGGATACTATAGCAGAATGGCACATTACTCTCCTCCTCAAACCGGGTAAGGCTGCTTCTCAATGCCCTTCATACAGGCCTATAGCACTTCTCAGCTGTGATGTAAAGCTTTTTGCCTCCACCCTGGTTGCCCGCTTACAACATATCTGGCCTTCATAATCGCCACTACACAATCCGTAACAGGCAAGCCAATGACAACACGCTACTGGCGGTGGCCCTTATGGAAGTAGCAGATAGACAATGTCAAACCATGGCCCTTCTCTCCCTTGACGCCGAGAAGGCATTTAATAGAGTAGATTGGATTTACCTCACTAAGGTTTTGGACAGTGTCCACACAGGGCCTAAAATGAAGACTTTTATCCTGGCTACCTTTCAGAAACCCTCCCCTAAGCTCAAAATCAGTGGCTCCTTTTCCCAGTCCCTTCGGCACACACAGCACACGGCAGGGATGCCCACTATCCCCTTCCATATTTGCTCTCACAATTGAACCGTTTGTAGCTAAAGTTCAGGCTAACCCTCGCATTACAGGCATGATGGTTGATGGAGTGGAACATAAGCTCGCCTTATTCGCCGATTACATTCTTTGCTTCTTAACGAATCCCGCCTCCACAGTTCTGGCATTGATGGAGGAGCTAGATGCCTTCTCACAGGTATGGGGCTTTGAAATCAACTTCACTAAGTCATGAGACATGGGTAGTGATAATCCCCAAAACAGCCTGGAGCGCCCTCTTCAAGGACATAAATCGTTGGGGTAAACTAGAGATCTCATGGCTGGGTTGACTTAATAGTTTGAAAATTAACTTTATACCTCGCTTGTTATATGTCCTCCAGACTCTGCTGCTAGCCCTTCCCCCTCGCTTCGTAAACACGTCCACAAGAAAATGCTGAATTTCGGGTGGGGGGCAAGTCCCAGCAAGTGACAAGAGCAAACGTTGAACAAATTGGTTTTGGAGGGTGCCCAGGGCTACCCTGATGTTTCTACTTATATCTTGGAGGCACAGCTCCTTGCTTCTATGGACTGGAATCAAGACCGTGATCAGAAGCCTTTGGTTCAAGTCGAACAGGCGGTTTGTCCGTCCCCCCTGTCGGGCTTTTATGGCTCCCGGCTTCCTTTGAAGCAACAGCTCCCCCACTGTTGCCGCTGACATCACTGCTCTTGGCCTATTGAAGAGAGGTACAACAGGGTAGGGCATTCCCGACATACTCCTTCAGACTCACCCCTTGTCCCATAATCCTGACTTCCTTCCGGGTATGAGTCACCCGGCTTCCTTTTATTGGGTTCAGGGGCGCTCCCCATCCTGGGTGACTTTTACGACGATGGTGACTTACGGCCACGAGGTGACCTAGAGACCAAATTTGCCCTCACTGGACATGACGGCTTCAGACTGAATCAGTCAGTTCATTGGGCAGGTAGGCCCCTCACGCATCTGGCTCTCCAGCGCCATGATATAACCATGGAGTTCCTCTATCTCAAGAACGTACGCCAAAAGGGCATATCGTGGCTCTACCAATACCTCTTACAGTTGACTCCTTCTTACAAACACACTTATATATTACAATGGGAAAGAGAGTTAGCCACTGAGATATCTGATGACACCTGGGCAGTCATCTGGCTAACGGTGGCCAAGTCTCCAATTTGTGTCCACTATAAGGAAATCGCATATAAAATTTGGACCTATTGATATCTCACATCAGTTAGACTAGCCAAGATGTTCGGGGTTCGGACTTGTGCTGGAAGGGGTGCAGGGAGAGGGGCACCTTCTTACACACATGGTGGTCATGCCCAGTGATCTGGACATTCTGGGCTGAGATTCAACATATAATACAAACTATAACCAATGTTCATCTTCCACTTGAACCACTAACGGTTCTTTTGGGTGACCCAGGGGCAGACAGACTTTTCCCCACATCCACCCCTCAATGCCGCCTTCTCTCCCACTTGTGTCTAGCGGAGCAACTATGCATGGTGCAGCTGTGGAAGCAACCACTTCCTCCTTCCTTAAATAGGTGGTGGGGGAAGGTATGGTCCATATATGCCATAGAAAAATTGACCGGCATCATTCAGGACCAGGTGGCCAAGTTTGACGCCTCATGATGCCCTTTTACCACTCTCATTAAGTTCTAAAAATAAGCAGGGGGGCTTCACATGACTATGCTGATGGTTCTACACACATCTGATATCCACATTATGTCCTCCTCTGACCCTGAGGAGGGTTCTGTCGAAATACAACTTTCATGTGCATGACCGTTATGGGGGGAAATGTTATACTGATTTCTCCATACTGCCTGAGTGTCAGTGTTCGTAAACATGTCTGCATGAAAATGCTGAATTTCATGTGGGGGCATTGTCCCTGCGAGTGACGAGAGCAATGTTGAGCAAATCGGTTTTGGAGAGTGGCCTGGGCTACCCCGATGTTTGTACTTATATCTTAGCGGCACAGCTCCGCCCTTCTTTGGACAGCAATCATGACCGTGATCAGAAGTCTTGGGTTCAAGTCGAACAGGCTTTTTCTCCTTTCCCCCTGTTGGGGTTGTTTTGGCTCCTGGCTTTGTTTGAAGTGACAGCTTTCCCACTATTGCCGCTGACATTGCTGCTCTTGGCCTATTGAAGAGAGGTACGACAGTGTAGGGCATTCCCGACGTATTCTTTCAGACTCACCTCCTGTCTGATAATCCTGACTTCCAGTGTTCTGCCTTTCCCCGTTATTTTTTGCTTCTGACATACTATTCCTAGTCAAATTGTATGATGTGTCGTATTTCTTTGTTCTCTTTTGAAAATGCAAAATAAAAAGTGGCAAAATAGAGGGTTCTGGGTAGAAAAGGTGACCCACACCCCCAGATGTGGTCACCTCAGGGGCGGGTTAGCTGCAGGGAATAGCAGTCCACTGGTCACTTGCACCCACATCCCTAATGCCCCTAAATCTAAGATTTATGGGGCACCCCTGACACCACAAGCTCAGATCTGTGACGACTGCAAAAAAGGAGAAAGAAGAGACCCGAGTCGGCAACAACAGGAGCTTCACAAACCAAAGGCGGGATACTCTGCACCTGTGAAAACACTCCTGGAACTGCATGACTGTGACTTGTCCTGGACCAAAGACCAGCTCCAGCAGATAGAGGGACATCTTTGAGAGCCAAAAGCACCTCCAGACTCCCTTGAACTAGTGGCACTAGTCCCCTGCAACCGCAGGTAAAAACAACGTCTTGGAACCAAAGAATCACTGGTCATCGGGCCCTCCGAGGGATCGTCCAAAAGTAGATGGTCCAGTGCATTGTGGCAAACATAGTCCTGAGCTCAAGCAAGTTTTAGGTAACTACTGTTTTCCCCCAAACCTCAGAACGTCTAAGTATCATCTCGCTGCCCTTGATGCTGCCAAGGCTTGTTGGTGGCTGCTCCAGCTACCACTACCTTTGCTCGATGCTGCAACAAGAGGGAACTCCACAGCATCTTTGACTGACGTCACCAGTGGCCCGGTTGTCGACTTTTTGCCCACCAGCACGTCTAAGCCAGTGATACTCAAAGTATCAATCATTCATTATATCAATCAATCAGTTTGTTTTACTTGTATAGTGCGGCTTGTCACCTGTGAGGGTATCCAAGCGCATGCAGCGCTCCTGACCTTTACATGCAGCCCAAGGTCAGCAGCAGGCCTGCGCTGTTATTGACTTGACTCAACACGAACATTAAACATTTTTTTAATTAATGGGCAAGCATTTATTTCAAGGTAAAGTGAAGACATCTTGCATCAAACCTGTAAAAATATGATAAAGTATTTTTAAAATTCAAAAAGGGTATTTCATTAACATGCAGAACCATTTCTCCTTAGTATATGACATTACATCAGTGCATTGAGAAGTATAATTTTAAAAGTGATAGTTTTTAAACATGAAATTAGAAAGATTCATTCTTCCACCCGCCCAGATAACAATGGCAATAGTGAACTAAGAGGCAAGTCAGTTGCTACGTGCACCCTCTGGGTGGCCTGGGTTCCTCTTGTACATAAACAACATTATAGTATATTAAATCAAACACAGGAGATGGTTTTGTACAGCGCACATTCTAAAGTCATGTATCACGAGGTCCTCCTATATGTAATAATGAAGAAAAAGGGGAGAAAGTGAAATAAAACAATTGCCTAGGATCACACAATTTTGGTAAAGTGGAGAAGCTGGGATTAATCTCAGGTTTTCTGGTTTCACATTGTGCAGTTCAGCCACTAGACATATATATATTTATCTTCTCCTATACCCATCATACCACCAATACCCCCCGAAGCGAACCGGTCTGCCCCTGCCCCAAACCATCACCCTTCTGGCATCAATACAGCCCTTGGTCATATAACAGACCAAACATTTTGGCCTCTTGGAAAATGTTTGTGAGTAACCATGGTCTAAGCGGTAAAACCAGCTCCCCAGTGGTTCCCACTTCAGCACCAAGAACAGCCACCACAACTCTGCACCGGGCTTCTCGAGCCAGGTAAAATTGAACTGACCGTCGTGGCTTGGTCTGGAACACACATTACCTTAACTCCCAGTGGGTTCCATGTAACTCGACCTGCCAGTGACCGGTTGTCACTAGTGCCAATTCCCATTGACTGCAATGGTAAAGTTTTACTGTAGTGAAATGCACTGATTTCGTTTTCTCCGGATATATATGTATAATTATGTTCGTTTTGGTGCCTACATTTATATACAAATCCGCTTTATTTTTATAAATTCGGAGTTGGAGTTCCTTCGAATCTTGTCACTTACTTAGCGTCAATGTTGGTACTGTGAAATGCTTAACACATGTTCCTCTAGTGAAGCCTGACTGCTCTTTGCCACTCTACCAGGACTGAGCTAAGGATTTATTATTGTAAATCCAAGGACCTTCTTTGGGGTATTGTGAGACTATTATATAGTAAAGCCTAACCATCATCACTACATAATATTCCATTTCCCTACATACATGCAGCATATGGGTGTGTGTGTGTGTGTGTATATATATATTCACTGAAAAAACCATAGCTTTCAGGCACGTTATAGTTTGAAATTAGCATTTAAAAAACCTTAGAAATTCACTGAAAAACCGTAGGTTTCAGGGACGTTATAGTTAGTTGGACATTTCACTCGTACAAAACCATAGAAATTCCGCCGTTATAGTTAGTTCAGCTAACTATAACTCGCGCCCCGCAATGCACTGCTGATGACGTCACATATTACATCATTCATGACATGGTCAGTGACATCACTGATGACATCTCAAATGACATCACTGATGACATCATCCACATGAAAATCTGATGCACCTCCTCACACTCTAATATAACCTTTGATACAACCACTGTAAAATACAGACTACCATTTTCGAAACCATCGACACACCAATACCAGTTACTACATACGCACTCACTGATTCCTAGGTCTACACACACATCCACTCATTCACCCATACAATCACTCATACATGCAGTCACTCATCAATACAACACTATCATATGCACTCATACACCTATACAGACACTCATACACCACCACTCATCAATGGAGTTACTCACACACCTAGTCAGTCATGCAAAGAATCTATCACACTCCCATTTACACACCTATACAGTTATACACACACCACCTCACTTATTCATACAGATACTAACACATACTTACTCTCTTATACAATCACTGATTCAAGCACACACTCTCACATATAGTCATCTATATACTCCAATACTCATTTATACTGCCTTTAACATATGTAGTTACTCACACATGTACCACTGAGACATCCATTCACTAACCAACACACCCATGCACAAACTCACCCATACAGCCCTTCACAGATGCACTCTTGAACCCATACACCCAGTGAATCACCCATTCACACATCTATGCACAGAGTCACACACCCCCCACCCACCCACACAGACACTCAGGCACCCATACAGATACTCAGACAACCAATCAATAACCCATATAGACACTGATGTAGCTACTCACCAACCCATGCAGCCTCTTACACACCAACTGACAGACTGATACAGACTTTCACACAGTATAGTCACTAACCCATGCATTCAGTAAGACACATTTAATCACTCATACAGTCAGTCACGCACCTACAAAATCATCCATTCAGACACTTATACACCCACTCATTCTTCAATACACCTTGGCATATATATATATAAAAAACATAATTAAACTTTACAGAAACATGCAGTCACTGGAAGATGTCATCAGTGATGTCATCAGTGATGTCATTTGAGATGTCATCAGTAATGTCACTGACCATGTCATGAATGATGTAATATGTGACGTCATCAGCAGTGCATTATGGGGCGCGAAGCTATAGTTAGCTGAACTAACTATAACGGCGGAATTTCTCATGGTTTTGTACGAGTGAAATGTCCAACTAACTATAACGTCTATGAAAACCTATGGTTCTTTCAGTGAATTTCTAAGGTTTTTTAAATGCTAATTTCTAATTATAACGTGCCTGAAACCTATGGTTTTTTCAGTGCATTCAATGGTTTTTTAAATGCTAATTTCTAACTATAACGTCCCTGAAACCTATGGTTTTTTCAGTGAATTACAATGGTTTTTAAACGAAAATTTCTAATTATAATGTGCCTCAATCCAATGTTTTTTAGTTAATTTCTAGGTTTTATAAATGCTAATTTCTAACTATAACATCCCTATTAAGTCCCCTTGAATCCTGAAGGTCCCTGGTGGCTAAGTAGCCCACCAGGTACCTCCAGTAAGCGCCACAGAGCTGCGTGCAGAGGTGTCTCTAGGCCACGCCCCTTTTACACCATGCTGCAAACGCAGCTTCTGGCGCACTGCTGCTCTGACGATGAAGTCCACTTGTGTCCTGAGGTCCCCAGGACACGAGAGGACCTCATCGCCCCACCAGAAGTGCAATGCACGGCCACGCTTTGCAGAATGGTGTAAAAAGGGGGCGTGGCCTCGGACCACCTCTCTGCAACGAAGCTCTGTGGCGCTTACTGGAGGTACCTGGTGGGCTAGTTGGCCCCCAGGGACCCTCGTGATTCAAGGGGACTTAATCCCCCAATTTACAATGCGCCAGGGGGTGTGTTTGCACACTTGTAATATCAGGCCCGCCCCCTCCCTGCACCACTGTGCAAACGCGCCCTCTGGCACGTTGTAAGTTGGGGGATTAAGTCCCCTTGAATCTGAGGGGTCCTGAGGGCTAACTAGCCCACCAGGCTACCTCCAGTAAGCGCCACAGAGCTGCGTTGCAGAGGAGGTGTAAAAAGGGCGTGGTCCTCGGATCATCCTCTCTGCAACGCTAGCTCTGTGGCGCTTACTGGAGGTACCTGGTGGGCTAGTTGGCCCCCAGGGACACTCAGGATTCAAGGGGACTTAATCCCCCCAGTACAACGCGCCAGGGGTGTGTTTGCACACTTGTAATGATCAGAGGCCCCGCCCACTCCCTGCACCACCGTGCAAACGCACCCTCTGCGCGTTGTAAGTTGGGGATTAAAGCCCCTTGAATCCTGAGGGTCCCTGGGGCCAACTAGCCCACCAGGTACCTCCAGTAAGCGCTCACAGATCTGCGTTGCAGAGAGGTGTAAAAGGGCGTGGCCTCGGACCACCTCTCTGCAACGCAGCTCTGTGGCGCTTACTGGAGGTACCTGGTGGGCTGGATTGGCCCCCAGGGACCCTCAGTATTCAAGGGGAATTAATTCCCCAACTTACAACGCGCCAGGGGGGTGCGTTTGCAGAGTGCTGCAGGGGGGCGGGCCTCCGGCGCGATGCCAGCTTTTTTTTTTCTTTTTTCAGAAGGGGGGCTGTGTGGCTCCCCTTCTTTTCCCATTTTTGGGCCCTGGGGACCCCATCCCCCAGGGCCTGACCCTCATTTTAATTTTTTTTAAACTGGAAGGGGGCCGCGTGGCCCCCCCTCCCGAGCGGCCATTTCTGCCCCGGGGACCCCATCCCCCAGGGCCTGCCTTTCCGTTTTTTGTTTTTTTTAAATTTAATTAACGGGGAGGGGGGCCGCATGGCCACCCTCCCAGGCCACTTCTGGCCCCGGGGACCCCATCCCCCGGGGCCTGGCCGCTCCGTTGGGGACCGTGGGGGGAGCCCCAATGCCCCCACGGTCCCTGCCGGCTCCCCGCCTCCTGCAGAGCCGGCATTGCTTTTCCACAAGGGGAGCTGCTGACATGCAGCTCCCTTGTGGAAAAGTATCCTGCTTTGCTTCATTGAAGGCGAGAGCAGGTTCTCCTGCTCTCGCTTCAATGGCTAAGCAGAGTTTGCTATGGCAGGGCGGGAGCCGCACGGCTCCCGCCCTGCCATAGCAAACAGCAGTGTTCCGGGGGTGGGCACCCCGGGACACTGCAGGAGCCGGCCCTGGGGGTGGCGGTCCCCAGGGCCATCAAGGGCTCCTGGAGGGGGGCTGCGCGGCCCCCCTCCCTTTGTCAAAATAGCCCTGGGGAGGTGGTGGTCCGCTACGGACCCCCGAATTTAAATAAGTATGTGCCCCGGGGAGGGGGTGGTCCCCGGGGCTCTTGCCCCCACACATGTATTTTTTTTTAAAACAAGAGCCCCGGGGAGGTGGCGGTCCCCGGGGCTGCGGCGGGGGGCCGCGTGCCCCGCATCCACCCAATACGTGCCCCGGGAGGTGGCGGTCCCTTGCATCGTGGGGGTGGGACCCCATGCATTTTTTGTAAAAAGCCCCGGGGAGGTGGCGGTCCCCGGGGCTGCGGGGGCCGCGTGCCCCGCACACATGAGCATAGCCCCAGGGAGGTGGCAGTCCCCAGGGCTGCGGGGGCCCCCGCGGGACCCGCTATTATTTTTTCACAATGCCCCCGGGACCTGGCCCACCCGGGGGCCTCATAAAAATGAAGCGCGGGAGCCCGCGCTTCATTTTTTAAAATAATTATTTTAAAAAAAAAATGCTTTTTTTGGCCCTAGGGGTCCTTGTGGGACTAGGGGGTCAGGGTGTTTCTACCCTGTCCCCTTTCTTGTTTTTCATCTTTTTTTCACTGTTTTCTTGTGACTCGGTTCTACCGAGTCACAAGATCGCTGCCAACACTTCCTGGTTTGGAGTGTTGGCAGCCAATGAGAATGAAACTCGTGCTCGGAAGGTTCGCGAACCCACCGCGCCCACAGATATAGATATTTTTTCTTTTTCTAATTTCTCAGGAACAACTGAACGGATTTACACCATTTAACAAAAGGGATCTTTCTGAACCAAGACCTACCTTTTGCCAAATTTGGTGTAATTCCGTTCAGCAGTTCGAGGCTGTAGCTTTGTCTAAAGTTTCCTATGGAAAATTACATGGGGGAAACGCGTTTTTGGGACCCCTCTTTTTCTCGGCCCCCGCTTGACGAATCACCCCGAAACTTTCAAGACAGCAGCTGACTGGAGCGCCCCACTAGTTTTGAAAATTTCGCGTAGATTCGTCAACCGGCGCCAAAGTTATTGGGAAAAGAAAAAACGCTTTTTGAATAGAAACGAGGTCCTAACTATAACTACCTACTGGCTACCGCCAGTAGGTAATATATATCTATATCTCACCTGTGAGCAAGGCGGAAATCCGCTGAAACGCGTAAGGAGATAAATGAGTGGGAACCAATGATGCCACTTTGATGAATAAAGTCTGCTTGAATAGAAGTCGGTGGTGTGGCTCTGCAATCCTTTGTGGCGAAATTCCAAGTAACAGGATCTCCATTCCTGCACGTAGAGCCTGCCCTGCAGGGTCGGGGACCACCGGTAAAATGGAGCCTCGGTGTGCGATATTGATGGAGGGGGCATGACCCGCTCGAGCCCAAGCACCAGCCAGTGGACTTCCGTGGATATTTGGCGATGGGTATGAGAAAGGGAGATGAGGAGAGGCGTTTCTCCTCTCTCTGGTATCACCGCATTTCAAGCACAAATAAGACTTTGGCATCATATGCACTTTGCTTTTGATTTTAAATGCACCCGTGATTTTCGTGACATTTGGGCTAAAGCAACGCTATTGAGCTGTATAAATTACACTTTTGTACCATGACACGATGTGGATGAACTGTTGTTGGTGCATTCTGGGGCCGTAGTTACCACAGAGGCCATGTGACCAGTTGGACACTAAATTCACTCACCTGTGAGCAAGGCGGAAATCCGCTGAAACGAGTAAGGAGATAAATGAGTGGGAACCAATGACGCCACTTTGACGAATAAAGTCTGCTTGAATAGGAGTCGGTGGTGTGGCTCTGCAATCCTTTGTGGCGAAATTCCAAGTAAGAGGATCTCCATTCCTGCACGTAGAGCCCGCCCTGCAGGGTCGGGGGCCCCCGGTAAAATGGATCCTCGGTGTGCGATTTTGATGGAGGGGGCATGACCCGCTCGAGCCTAAGCACCAGCCAGTGGACTTCCGTGGATATTTGGCGATGGGTATGAGAAAGGGAGATGAGGGAGGCGTTTCTCCTCTCTCTGGTATCACCGCATTTCAAGCACAAATAAGACTTTGGCATCATATGCACTTTGCTTTTGATTTTAAATGCACCCGTGATTTTCGTGACATTTGGGCTAAAGCAACGCTATTGAGCTGTATAAATTACACTTTTGCACCATGGCACGATGTGGATGAACTGTTGTTGGTGCATTCTGGGGCTCCGTAGTTACCACAGAGGCCATGTGACCAGTTGGACACTAAATTCACTCACCTGTGAGCAAGGCGGAAATCCGCTGAAACGCGTAAGGAGATAAATGAGTGGGAACCAATGATGCCACTTTGACGAATAAAGTCTGCTTGAATAGAAGTCGGTGGTGTGGTTCTGCAATCCTTTGTGGCGAAATTCCAAGTAACAGGATCTCCATTCCTGCACGTAGAGCCCGCCCTGCAGGGTTGGGTGCCCCCGGTAAAATGGAGCCTCGTGTGCGATTTTGATGGAGGGGGCATGACCCGCTCGTGCCCAAGCACCAGCCAGTGGACTTCTGTGGATATTTGGCGATGGGTATGAGAAAGGGAGATGAGGGAGGCGTTTCTCCTCTCTCTGGTATCACCGCATTTCAAGCACAAATAAGACTTTGGCATCATATGCACTTTGCTTTTGATTTTAAATGCACCCGTGATTTTCGTGACATTTGGGCTAAAGCAACGCTATTGAGCTGTATAAATTACACTTTTGCACCATGGCACAATGTGGATGAACTGTTGTTGGTGCATTCTGGGGCCCGTAGTTACCACAGAGGCCATGTGACCAGTTGGACACTAAATTCACTCACCTGTGAGCAAGGCGGAAATCCGCTGAAAACGCGTAAGGAGATAAATGAGTGGGAACCAATGATGCCACTTTGACGAATAAAGTCTGCTTGAATAGAAGTCGGTGGTGTGGCTCTGCAATCCTTTGTGGCGAAATTCCAAGTAACAGGATCTCCATTCCTGCACGTAGAGCCCGCCCTGCAGGGTCGGGGGCCCCGGTAAAATGGAGCCTCGGTGTGCGATTTTCATGGAGGGGGCATGACCCGCTCGAGCCCAAGCACCAGCCAGTGGACTTCCGTGGATATTTGGCGATGGGTATGAGAAAGGGAGATGAGGGAGGCGTTTCTCCTCTCTCTGGTATCACCGCATTTCAAGCACAAATAAGACTTTGGCATCATATGCACTTTGCTTTTGATTTTAAATGCACCCGTGATTTTCGTGACATTTGGGCTAAAGCAACGCTATTGAGCTGTATAAATTACACTTTTGCACCATGGCACGATGTGGATGAACTGTTGTTGGTGCATTCTGGGGCCCGTAGTTACCACAGAGGCCATGTGACCAGTTGGACACTAAATTCACTCACCTGTGAGCAAGGCGGAAATCCGCTGAAACGCGTAAGGAGATAAATGAGTGGGAACCAATGATGCCACTTTGACGAATAAAGTCTGCTTGAATAGAAGTCGGTGGTGTGGCTCTGCAATCCTTTGTGGCGAAATTCCAAGTAACAGGATCTCCATTCCTGCACGTAGAGCCCGCCCTGCAGGGTCGGGGGCCCCGGTAAAATGGAGCCTCGGTGTGCGATTTTCATGGAGGGGGCATGACCCGCTCGAGCCCAAGCACCAGCCAGTGGACTTCCGTGGATATTTGGCGATGGGTATGAGAAAGGGAGATGAGGGAGGCGTTTCTCCTCTCTCTGGTATCACCGCATTTCAAGCACAAATAAGACTTTGGCATCATATGCACTTTGCTTTTGATTTTAAATGCACCCGTGATTTTCGTGACATTTGGGCTAAAGCAACGCTATTGAGCTGTATAAATTACACTTTTGCACCATGGCACGATGTGGATGAACTGTTGTTGGTGCATTCTGGGGCCCGTAGTTACCACAGAGGCCATGTGACCAGTTGGACACTAAATTCACTCACCTGTGAGCAAGGCGGAAATCCGCTGAAACGCGTAAGGAGATAAATGAGTGGGAACCAATGATGCCACTTTGACGAATAAAGTCTGCTTGAATAGAAGTCGGTGGTGTGGCTCTGCAATCCTTTGTGGCGAAATTCCAAGTAACAGGATCTCCATTCCTGCACGTAGAGCCCGCCCTGCAGGGTCGGGGGCCCCGGTAAAATGGAGCCTCGGTGTGCGATTTTGATGGAGGGGGCATGACCCGCTCGAGCCCAAGCACCAGCCAGTGGACTTCCGTGGATATTTGGCGATGGGTATGAGAAAGGGAGATGAGGGAGGCGTTTCTCCTCTCTCTGGTATCACCGCATTTCAAGCACAAATAAGACTTTGGCATCATATGCACTTTGCTTTTGATTTTAAATGCACCCGTGATTTTCGTGACATTTGGGCTAAAGCAACGCTATTGAGCTGTATAAATTACACTTTTGCACCATGGCACGATGTGGATGAACTGTTGTTGGTGCATTCTGGGGCCCGTAGTTACCACAGAGGCCATGTGACCAGTTGGACACTAAATTCACTCACCTGTGAGCAAGGCGGAAATCCGCTGAAACGCGTAAGGAGATAAATGAGTGGGAACCAATGATGCCACTTTGACGAATAAAGTCTGCTTGAATAGAAGTCGGTGGTGTGGCTCTGCAATCCTTTGTGGCGAAATTCCAAGTTACAGGATCTCCATTCCTGCACGTAGAGCCCGCCCTGCAGGGTCGGGGGCCCCCGGTAAAATGGAGCCTCGGTGTGCGATTTTGATGGAGGGGGCATGACCCGCTAGAGCTGAAGCACCAGCCAGTGGACTTCCATGGATATTTGGCAATGGTTATGAGAAAGGGAGATGAGGGAGGCGTTTCTCCTCTCTCTGGTATCACCGCATTTCAAGCACAAATAAGACTTTGGCATCATATGCACTTTGCTTTTGATTTTAAATGCACCCGTGATTTTCGTGACATTTGGGCTAAAGCAACGCTATTGAGCTGTATAAATTACACTTTTGCACCATGGCACGATGTGGATGAACTGTTGTTGGTGCATTCTGGGGCCCGTAGTTACCACAGAGGCCATGTGACCAGTTGGACACTAAATTCACTCACCTGTGAGCAAGGCGGAAATCCGCTGAAACGCGTAAGGAGATAAATGAGTGGGAACCAATGATGCCACTTTGACGAATAAAGTCTGCTTGAATAGAAGTCGGTGGTGTGGCTCTGCAATCCTTTGTGGCGAAATTCCAAGTAACAGGATCTCCATTCCTGCACGTAGAGCCCGCCCTGCAGGGTCGGGGGCCCCGGTAAAATGGAGCCTCGGTGTGCGATTTTGATGGAGGGGGCATGACCCGCTCGAGCCCAAGCACCAGCCAGTGGACTTCCGTGGATATTTGGCGATGGGTATGAGAAAGGGAGATGAGGGAGGCGTTTCTCCTCTCTCTGGTATCACCGCATTTCAAGCACAAATAAGACTTTGGCATCATATGCACTTTGCTTTTGATTTTAAATGCACCCGTGATTTTCGTGACATTTGGGCTAAAGCAACGCTATTGAGCTGTATAAATTACACTTTTGCACCATGGCACGATGTGGATGAACTGTTGTTGGTGCATTCTGGGGCCCGTAGTTACCACAGAGGCCATGTGACCAGTTGGACACTAAATTCACTCACCTGTGAGCAAGGCGGAAATCCGCTGAAACGCGTAAGGAGATAAATGAGTGGGAACCAATGATGCCACTTTGACGAATAAAGTCTGCTTGAATAGAAGTCGGTGGTGTGGCTCTGCAATCCTTTGTGGCGAAATTCCAAGTAACAGGATCTCCATTCCTGCACGTAGAGCCCGCCCTGCAGGGTCGGGGGCCCCGGTAAAATGGAGCCTCGGTGTGCGATTTTGATGGAGGGGGCATGACCCGCTCGAGCCCAAGCACCAGCCAGTGGACTTCCGTGGATATTTGGCGATGGGTATGAGAAAGGGAGATGAGGGAGGCGTTTCTCCTCTCTCTGGTATCACCGCATTTCAAGCACAAATAAGACTTTGGCATCATATGCACTTTGCTTTTGATTTTAAATGCACCCGTGATTTTCGTGACATTTGGGCTAAAGCAACGCTATTGAGCTGTATAAATTACACTTTTGCACCATGGCACGATGTGGATGAACTGTTGTTGGTGCATTCTGGGGCCCGTAGTTACCACAGAGGCCATGTGACCAGTTGGACACTAAATTCACTCACCTGTGAGCAAGGCGGAAATCCGCTGAAACGCGTAAGGAGATAAATGAGTGGGAACCAATGATGCCACTTTGACGAATAAAGTCTGCTTGAATAGAAGTCGGTGGTGTGGCTCTGCAATCCTTTGTGGCGAAATTCCAAGTAACAGGATCTCCATTCCTGCACGTAGAGCCCGCCCTGCAGGGTCGGGGGCCCCGGTAAAATGGAGCCTCGGTGTGCGATTTTGATGGAGGGGGCATGACCCGCTCGAGCCCAAGCACCAGCCAGTGGACTTCCGTGGATATTTGGCGATGGGTATGAGAAAGGGAGATGAGGGAGGCGTTTCTCCTCTCTCTGGTATCACCGCATTTCAAGCACAAATAAGACTTTGGCATCATATGCACTTTGCTTTTGATTTTAAATGCACCCGTGATTTTCGTGACATTTGGGCTAAAGCAACGCTATTGAGCTGTATAAATTACACTTTTGCACCATGGCACGATGTGGATGAACTGTTGTTGGTGCATTCTGGGGCCCGTAGTTACCACAGAGGCCATGTGACCAGTTGGACACTAAATTCACTCACCTGTGAGCAAGGCGGAAATCCGCTGAAACGCGTAAGGAGATAAATGAGTGGGAACCAATGATGCCACTTTGACGAATAAAGTCTGCTTGAATAGAAGTCGGTGGTGTGGCTCTGCAATCCTTTGTGGCGAAATTCCAAGTAACAGGATCTCCATTCCTGCACGTAGAGCCCGCCCTGCAGGGTCGGGGGCCCCGGTAAAATGGAGCCTCGGTGTGCGATTTTGATGGAGGGGGCATGACCCGCTCGAGCCCAAGCACCAGCCAGTGGACTTCCGTGGATATTTGGCGATGGGTATGAGAAAGGGAGATGAGGGAGGCGTTTCTCCTCTCTCTGGTATCACCGCATTTCAAGCACAAATAAGACTTTGGCATCATATGCACTTTGCTTTTGATTTTAAATGCACCCGTGATTTTCGTGACATTTGGGCTAAAGCAACGCTATTGAGCTGTATAAATTACACTTTTGCACCATGGCACGATGTGGATGAACTGTTGTTGGTGCATTCTGGGGCCCGTAGTTACCACAGAGGCCATGTGACCAGTTGGACACTAAATTCACTCACCTGTGAGCAAGGCGGAAATCCGCTGAAACGCGTAAGGAGATAAATGAGTGGGAACCAATGATGCCACTTTGACGAATAAAGTCTGCTTGAATAGAAGTCGGTGGTGTGGCTCTGCAATCCTTTGTGGCGAAATTCCAAGTAACAGGATCTCCATTCCTGCACGTAGAGCCCGCCCTGCAGGGTCGGGGGCCCCGGTAAAATGGAGCCTCGGTGTGCGATTTTGATGGAGGGGGCATGACCCGCTCGAGCCCAAGCACCAGCCAGTGGACTTCCGTGGATATTTGGCGATGGGTATGAGAAAGGGAGATGAGGGAGGCGTTTCTCCTCTCTCTGGTATCACCGCATTTCAAGCACAAATAAGACTTTGGCATCATATGCACTTTGCTTTTGATTTTAAATGCACCCGTGATTTTCGTGACATTTGGGCTAAAGCAACGCTATTGAGCTGTATAAATTACACTTTTGCACCATGGCACGATGTGGATGAACTGTTGTTGGTGCATTCTGGGGCCCGTAGTTACCACAGAGGCCATGTGACCAGTTGGACACTAAATTCACTCACCTGTGAGCAAGGCGGAAATCCGCTGAAACGCGTAAGGAGATAAATGAGTGGGAACCAATGATGCCACTTTGACGAATAAAGTCTGCTTGAATAGAAGTCGGTGGTGTGGCTCTGCAATCCTTTGTGGCGAAATTCCAAGTAACAGGATCTCCATTCCTGCACGTAGAGCCCGCCCTGCAGGGTCGGGGGCCCCGGTAAAATGGAGCCTCGGTGTGCGATTTTGATGGAGGGGGCATGACCCGCTCGAGCCCAAGCACCAGCCAGTGGACTTCCGTGGATATTTGGCGATGGGTATGAGAAAGGGAGATGAGGGAGGCGTTTCTCCTCTCTCTGGTATCACCGCATTTCAAGCACAAATAAGACTTTGGCATCATATGCACTTTGCTTTTGATTTTAAATGCACCCGTGATTTTCGTGACATTTGGGCTAAAGCAACGCTATTGAGCTGTATAAATTACACTTTTGCACCATGGCACGATGTGGATGAACTGTTGTTGGTGCATTCTGGGGCCCGTAGTTACCACAGAGGCCATGTGACCAGTTGGACACTAAATTCACTCACCTGTGAGCAAGGCGGAAATCCGCTGAAACGCGTAAGGAGATAAATGAGTGGGAACCAATGATGCCACTTTGACGAATAAAGTCTGCTTGAATAGAAGTCGGTGGTGTGGCTCTGCAATCCTTTGTGGCGAAATTCCAAGTAACAGGATCTCCATTCCTGCACGTAGAGCCCGCCCTGCAGGGTCGGGGGCCCCGGTAAAATGGAGCCTCGGTGTGCGATTTTGATGGAGGGGGCATGACCCGCTCGAGCCCAAGCACCAGCCAGTGGACTTCCGTGGATATTTGGCGATGGGTATGAGAAAGGGAGATGAGGGAGGCGTTTCTCCTCTCTCTGGTATCACCGCATTTCAAGCACAAATAAGACTTTGGCATCATATGCACTTTGCTTTTGATTTTAAATGCACCCGTGATTTTCGTGACATTTGGGCTAAAGCAACGCTATTGAGCTGTATAAATTACACTTTTGCACCATGGCACGATGTGGATGAACTGTTGTTGGTGCATTCTGGGGCCCGTAGTTACCACAGAGGCCATGTGACCAGTTGGACACTAAATTCACTCACCTGTGAGCAAGGCGGAAATCCGCTGAAACGCGTAAGGAGATAAATGAGTGGGAACCAATGATGCCACTTTGACGAATAAAGTCTGCTTGAATAGAAGTCGGTGGTGTGGCTCTGCAATCCTTTGTGGCGAAATTCCAAGTAACAGGATCTCCATTCCTGCACGTAGAGCCCGCCCTGCAGGGTCGGGGGCCCCCGGTAAAATGGAGCCTCGGTGTGCGATTTTGATGGAGGGGGCATGACCCGCTCGAGCCCAAGCACCAGCCAGTGGACTTCCGTGGATATTTGGCGATGGGTATGAGAAAGGGAGATGAGGGAGGCGTTTCTCCTCTCTCTGGTATCACCGCATTTCAAGCACAAATAAGACTTTGGCATCATATGCACTTTGCTTTTGATTTTAAATGCACCCGTGATTTTCGTGACATTTGGGCTAAAGCAACGCTATTGAGCTGTATAAATTACACTTTTGCACCATGGCACGATGTGGATGAACTGTTGTTGGTGCATTCTGGGGCCCGTAGTTACCACAGAGGCCATGTGACCAGTTGGACACTAAATTCACTCACCTGTGAGCAAGGCGGAAATCCGCTGAAACGCGTAAGGAGATAAATGAGTGGGAACCAATGATGCCACTTTGACGAATAAAGTCTGCTTGAATAGAAGTCGGTGGTGTGGCTCTGCAATCCTTTGTGGCGAAATTCCAAGTAACAGGATCTCCATTCCTGCACGTAGAGCCCGCCCTGCAGGGTCGGGGGCCCCGGTAAAATGGAGCCTCGGTGTGCGATTTTGATGGAGGGGGCATGACCCGCTCGAGCCCAAGCACCAGCCAGTGGACTTCCGTGGATATTTGGCGATGGGTATGAGAAAGGGAGATGAGGGAGGCGTTTCTCCTCTCTCTGGTATCACCGCATTTCAAGCACAAATAAGACTTTGGCATCATATGCACTTTGCTTTTGATTTTAAATGCACCCGTGATTTTCGTGACATTTGGGCTAAAGCAACGCTATTGAGCTGTATAAATTACACTTTTGCACCATGGCACGATGTGGATGAACTGTTGTTGGTGCATTCTGGGGCCCGTAGTTACCACAGAGGCCATGTGACCAGTTGGACACTAAATTCACTCACCTGTGAGCAAGGCGGAAATCCGCTGAAACGCGTAAGGAGATAAATGAGTGGGAACCAATGATGCCACTTTGACGAATAAAGTCTGCTTGAATAGAAGTCGGTGGTGTGGCTCTGCAATCCTTTGTGGCGAAATTCCAAGTAACAGGATCTCCATTCCTGCACGTAGAGCCCGCCCTGCAGGGTCGGGGGCCCCGGTAAAATGGAGCCTCGGTGTGCGATTTTGATGGAGGGGGCATGACCCGCTCGAGCCCAAGCACCAGCCAGTGGACTTCCGTGGATATTTGGCGATGGGTATGAGAAAGGGAGATGAGGGAGGCGTTTCTCCTCTCTCTGGTATCACCGCATTTCAAGCACAAATAAGACTTTGGCATCATATGCACTTTGCTTTTGATTTTAAATGCACCCGTGATTTTCGTGACATTTGGGCTAAAGCAACGCTATTGAGCTGTATAAATTACACTTTTGCACCATGGCACGATGTGGATGAACTGTTGTTGGTGCATTCTGGGGCCCGTAGTTACCACAGAGGCCATGTGACCAGTTGGACACTAAATTCACTCACCTGTGAGCAAGGCGGAAATCCGCTGAAACGCGTAAGGAGATAAATGAGTGGGAACCAATGATGCCACTTTGACGAATAAAGTCTGCTTGAATAGAAGTCGGTGGTGTGGCTCTGCAATCCTTTGTGGCGAAATTCCAAGTAACAGGATCTCCATTCCTGCACGTAGAGCCCGCCCTGCAGGGTCGGGGGCCCCCGGTAAAATGGAGCCTCGGTGTGCGATTTTGATGGAGGGGGCATGACCCGCTCGAGCCCAAGCACCAGCCAGTGGACTTCCGTGGATATTTGGCGATGGGTATGAGAAAGGGAGATGAGGGAGGCGTTTCTCCTCTCTCTGGTATCACCGCATTTCAAGCACAAATAAGACTTTGGCATCATATGCACTTTGCTTTTGATTTTAAATGCACCCGTGATTTTCGTGACATTTGGGCTAAAGCAACGCTATTGAGCTGTATAAATTACACTTTTGCACCATGGCACGATGTGGATGAACTGTTGTTGGTGCATTCTGGGGCCCGTAGTTACCACAGAGGCCATGTGACCAGTTGGACACTAAATTCACTCACCTGTGAGCAAGGCGGAAATCCGCTGAAACGCGTAAGGAGATAAATGAGTGGGAACCAATGATGCCACTTTGACGAATAAAGTCTGCTTGAATAGAAGTCGGTGGTGTGGCTCTGCAATCCTTTGTGGCGAAATTCCAAGTAACAGGATCTCCATTCCTGCACGTAGAGCCCGCCCTGCAGGGTCGGGGGCCCCCGGTAAAATGGAGCCTCGGTGTGCGATTTTGATGGAGGGGGCATGACCCGCTCGAGCCCAAGCACCAGCCAGTGGACTTCCGTGGATATTTGGCGATGGGTATGAGAAAGGGAGATGAGGGAGGCGTTTCTCCTCTCTCTGGTATCACCGCATTTCAAGCACAAATAAGACTTTGGCATCATATGCACTTTGCTTTTGATTTTAAATGCACCCGTGATTTTCGTGACATTTGGGCTAAAGCAACGCTATTGAGCTGTATAAATTACACTTTTGCACCATGGCACGATGTGGATGAACTGTTGTTGGTGCATTCTGGGGCCCGTAGTTACCACAGAGGCCATGTGACCAGTTGGACACTAAATTCACTCACCTGTGAGCAAGGCGGAAATCCGCTGAAACGCGTAAGGAGATAAATGAGTGGGAACCAATGATGCCACTTTGACGAATAAAGTCTGCTTGAATAGAAGTCGGTGGTGTGGCTCTGCAATCCTTTGTGGCGAAATTCCAAGTAACAGGATCTCCATTCCTGCACGTAGAGCCCGCCCTGCAGGGTCGGGGGCCCCGGTAAAATGGAGCCTCGGTGTGCGATTTTGATGGAGGGGGCATGACCCGCTCGAGCCCAAGCACCAGCCAGTGGACTTCCGTGGATATTTGGCGATGGGTATGAGAAAGGGAGATGAGGGAGGCGTTTCTCCTCTCTCTGGTATCACCGCATTTCAAGCACAAATAAGACTTTGGCATCATATGCACTTTGCTTTTGATTTTAAATGCACCCGTGATTTTCGTGACATTTGGGCTAAAGCAACGCTATTGAGCTGTATAAATTACACTTTTGCACCATGGCACGATGTGGATGAACTGTTGTTGGTGCATTCTGGGGCCCGTAGTTACCACAGAGGCCATGTGACCAGTTGGACACTAAATTCACTCACCTGTGAGCAAGGCGGAAATCCGCTGAAACGCGTAAGGAGATAAATGAGTGGGAACCAATGATGCCACTTTGACGAATAAAGTCTGCTTGAATAGAAGTCGGTGGTGTGGCTCTGCAATCCTTTGTGGCGAAATTCCAAGTAACAGGATCTCCATTCCTGCACGTAGAGCCCGCCCTGCAGGGTCGGGGGCCCCCGGTAAAATGGAGCCTCGGTGTGCGATTTTGATGGAGGGGGCATGACCCGCTCGAGCCCAAGCACCAGCCAGTGGACTTCCGTGGATATTTGGCGATGGGTATGAGAAAGGGAGATGAGGGAGGCGTTTCTCCTCTCTCTGGTATCACCGCATTTCAAGCACAAATAAGACTTTGGCATCATATGCACTTTGCTTTTGATTTTAAATGCACCCGTGATTTTCGTGACATTTGGGCTAAAGCAACGCTATTGAGCTGTATAAATTACACTTTTGCACCATGGCACGATGTGGATGAACTGTTGTTGGTGCATTCTGGGGCCCGTAGTTACCACAGAGGCCATGTGACCAGTTGGACACTAAATTCACTCACCTGTGAGCAAGGCGGAAATCCGCTGAAACGCGTAAGGAGATAAATGAGTGGGAACCAATGATGCCACTTTGACGAATAAAGTCTGCTTGAATAGAAGTCGGTGGTGTGGCTCTGCAATCCTTTGTGGCGAAATTCCAAGTAACAGGATCTCCATTCCTGCACGTAGAGCCCGCCCTGCAGGGTCGGGGCCCCCGGTAAAATGGAGCCTCGGTGTGCGATTTTGATGGAGGGGGCATGACCCGCTCGAGCCCAAGCACCAGCCAGTGGACTTCCGTGGATATTTGGCGATGGGTATGAGAAAGGGAGATGAGGGAGGCGTTTCTCCTCTCTCTGGTATCACCGCATTTCAAGCACAAATAAGACTTTGGCATCATATGCACTTTGCTTTTGATTTTAAATGCACCCGTGATTTTCGTGACATTTGGGCTAAAGCAACGCTATTGAGCTGTATAAATTACACTTTTGCACCATGGCACGATGTGGATGAACTGTTGTTGGTGCATTCTGGGGCCCGTAGTTACCACAGAGGCCATGTGACCAGTTGGACACTAAATTCACTCACCTGTGAGCAAGGCGGAAATCCGCTGAAACGCGTAAGGAGATAAATGAGTGGGAACCAATGATGCCACTTTGACGAATAAAGTCTGCTTGAATAGAAGTCGGTGGTGTGGCTCTGCAATCCTTTGTGGCGAAATTCCAAGTAACAGGATCTCCATTCCTGCACGTAGAGCCCGCCCTGCAGGGTCGGGGGCCCCCGGTAAAATGGAGCCTCGGTGTGCGATTTTGATGGAGGGGGCATGACCCGCTCGAGCCCAAGCACCAGCCAGTGGACTTCCGTGGATATTTGGCGATGGGTATGAGAAAGGGAGATGAGGGAGGCGTTTCTCCTCTCTCTGGTATCACCGCATTTCAAGCACAAATAAGACTTTGGCATCATATGCACTTTGCTTTTGATTTTAAATGCACCCGTGATTTTCGTGACATTTGGGCTAAAGCAACGCTATTGAGCTGTATAAATTACACTTTTGCACCATGGCACGATGTGGATGAACTGTTGTTGGTGCATTCTGGGGCCCGTAGTTACCACAGAGGCCATGTGACCAGTTGGACACTAAATTCACTCACCTGTGAGCAAGGCGGAAATCCGCTGAAACGCGTAAGGAGATAAATGAGTGGGAACCAATGATGCCACTTTGACGAATAAAGTCTGCTTGAATAGAAGTCGGTGGTGTGGCTCTGCAATCCTTTGTGGCGAAATTCCAAGTAACAGGATCTCCATTCCTGCACGTAGAGCCCGCCCTGCAGGGTCGGGGGCCCCCGGTAAAATGGAGCCTCGGTGTGCGATTTTGATGGAGGGGGCATGACCCGCTCGAGCCCAAGCACCAGCCAGTGGACTTCCGTGGATATTTGGCGATGGGTATGAGAAAGGGAGATGAGGGAGGCGTTTCTCCTCTCTCTGGTATCACCGCATTTCAAGCACAAATAAGACTTTGGCATCATATGCACTTTGCTTTTGATTTTAAATGCACCCGTGATTTTCGTGACATTTGGGCTAAAGCAACGCTATTGAGCTGTATAAATTACACTTTTGCACCATGGCACGATGTGGATGAACTGTTGTTGGTGCATTCTGGGGCCCGTAGTTACCACAGAGGCCATGTGACCAGTTGGACACTAAATTCACTCACCTGTGAGCAAGGCGGAAATCCGCTGAAACGCGTAAGGAGATAAATGAGTGGGAACCAATGATGCCACTTTGACGAATAAAGTCTGCTTGAATAGAAGTCGGTGGTGTGGCTCTGCAATCCTTTGTGGCGAAATTCCAAGTAACAGGATCTCCATTCCTGCACGTAGAGCCCGCCCTGCAGGGTCGGGGGCCCCGGTAAAATGGAGCCTCGGTGTGCGATTTTGATGGAGGGGGCATGACCCGCTCGAGCCCAAGCACCAGCCAGTGGACTTCCGTGGATATTTGGCGATGGGTATGAGAAAGGGAGATGAGGGAGGCGTTTCTCCTCTCTCTGGTATCACCGCATTTCAAGCACAAATAAGACTTTGGCATCATATGCACTTTGCTTTTGATTTTAAATGCACCCGTGATTTTCGTGACATTTGGGCTAAAGCAACGCTATTGAGCTGTATAAATTACACTTTTGCACCATGGCACGATGTGGATGAACTGTTGTTGGTGCATTCTGGGGCCCGTAGTTACCACAGAGGCCATGTGACCAGTTGGACACTAAATTCACTCACCTGTGAGCAAGGCGGAAATCCGCTGAAACGCGTAAGGAGATAAATGAGTGGGAACCAATGATGCCACTTTGACGAATAAAGTCTGCTTGAATAGAAGTCGGTGGTGTGGCTCTGCAATCCTTTGTGGCGAAATTCCAAGTAACAGGATCTCCATTCCTGCACGTAGAGCCCGCCCTGCAGGGTCGGGGGCCCCCGGTAAAATGGAGCCTCGGTGTGCGATTTTGATGGAGGGGGCATGACCCGCTCGAGCCCAAGCACCAGCCAGTGGACTTCCGTGGATATTTGGCGATGGGTATGAGAAAGGGAGATGAGGGAGGCGTTTCTCCTCTCTCTGGTATCACCGCATTTCAAGCACAAATAAGACTTTGGCATCATATGCACTTTGCTTTTGATTTTAAATGCACCCGTGATTTTCGTGACATTTGGGCTAAAGCAACGCTATTGAGCTGTATAAATTACACTTTTGCACCATGGCACGATGTGGATGAACTGTTGTTGGTGCATTCTGGGGCCCGTAGTTACCACAGAGGCCATGTGACCAGTTGGACACTAAATTCACTCACCTGTGAGCAAGGCGGAAATCCGCTGAAACGCGTAAGGAGATAAATGAGTGGGAACCAATGATGCCACTTTGACGAATAAAGTCTGCTTGAATAGAAGTCGGTGGTGTGGCTCTGCAATCCTTTGTGGCGAAATTCCAAGTAACAGGATCTCCATTCCTGCACGTAGAGCCCGCCCTGCAGGGTCGGGGGCCCCGGTAAAATGGAGCCTCGGTGTGCGATTTTGATGGAGGGGCATGACCCGCTCGAGCCCAAGCACCAGCCAGTGGACTTCCGTGGATATTTGGCGATGGGTATGAGAAAGGGAGATGAGGGAGGCGTTTCTCCTCTCTCTGGTATCACCGCATTTCAAGCACAAATAAGACTTTGGCATCATATGCACTTTGCTTTTGATTTTAAATGCACCCGTGATTTTCGTGACATTTGGGCTAAAGCAACGCTATTGAGCTGTATAAATTACACTTTTGCACCATGGCACGATGTGGATGAACTGTTGTTGGTGCATTCTGGGGCCCGTAGTTACCACAGAGGCCATGTGACCAGTTGGACACTAAATTCACTCACCTGTGAGCAAGGCGGAAATCCGCTGAAACGCGTAAGGAGATAAATGAGTGGGAACCAATGATGCCACTTTGACGAATAAAGTCTGCTTGAATAGAAGTCGGTGGTGTGGCTCTGCAATCCTTTGTGGCGAAATTCCAAGTAACAGGATCTCCATTCCTGCACGTAGAGCCCGCCCTGCAGGGTCGGGGGCCCCGGTAAAATGGAGCCTCGGTGTGCGATTTTGATGGAGGGGGCATGACCCGCTCGAGCCCAAGCACCAGCCAGTGGACTTCCGTGGATATTTGGCGATGGGTATGAGAAAGGGAGATGAGGGAGGCGTTTCTCCTCTCTCTGGTATCACCGCATTTCAAGCACAAATAAGACTTTGGCATCATATGCACTTTGCTTTTGATTTTAAATGCACCCGTGATTTTCGTGACATTTGGGCTAAAGCAACGCTATTGAGCTGTATAAATTACACTTTTGCACCATGGCACGATGTGGATGAACTGTTGTTGGTGCATTCTGGGGCCCGTAGTTACCACAGAGGCCATGTGACCAGTTGGACACTAAATTCACTCACCTGTGAGCAAGGCGGAAATCCGCTGAAACGCGTAAGGAGATAAATGAGTGGGAACCAATGATGCCACTTTGACGAATAAAGTCTGCTTGAATAGAAGTCGGTGGTGTGGCTCTGCAATCCTTTGTGGCGAAATTCCAAGTAACAGGATCTCCATTCCTGCACGTAGAGCCCGCCCTGCAGGGTCGGGGGCCCCCGGTAAAATGGAGCCTCGGTGTGCGATTTTGATGGAGGGGCATGACCCGCTCGAGCCCAAGCACCAGCCAGTGGACTTCCGTGGATATTTGGCGATGGGTATGAGAAAGGGAGATGAGGGAGGCGTTTCTCCTCTCTCTGGTATCACCGCATTTCAAGCACAAATAAGACTTTGGCATCATATGCACTTTGCTTTTGATTTTAAATGCACCCGTGATTTTCGTGACATTTGGGCTAAAGCAACGCTATTGAGCTGTATAAATTACACTTTTGCACCATGGCACGATGTGGATGAACTGTTGTTGGTGCATTCTGGGGCCCGTAGTTACCACAGAGGCCATGTGACCAGTTGGACACTAAATTCACTCACCTGTGAGCAAGGCGGAAATCCGCTGAAACGCGTAAGGAGATAAATGAGTGGGAACCAATGATGCCACTTTGACGAATAAAGTCTGCTTGAATAGAAGTCGGTGGTGTGGCTCTGCAATCCTTTGTGGCGAAATTCCAAGTAACAGGATCTCCATTCCTGCACGTAGAGCCCGCCCTGCAGGGTCGGGGGCCCCGGTAAAATGGAGCCTCGGTGTGCGATTTTGATGGAGGGGGCATGACCCGCTCGAGCCCAAGCACCAGCCAGTGGACTTCCGTGGATATTTGGCGATGGGTATGAGAAAGGGAGATGAGGGAGGCGTTTCTCCTCTCTCTGGTATCACCGCATTTCAAGCACAAATAAGACTTTGGCATCATATGCACTTTGCTTTTGATTTTAAATGCACCCGTGATTTTCGTGACATTTGGGCTAAAGCAACGCTATTGAGCTGTATAAATTACACTTTTGCACCATGGCACGATGTGGATGAACTGTTGTTGGTGCATTCTGGGGCCCGTAGTTACCACAGAGGCCATGTGACCAGTTGGACACTAAATTCACTCACCTGTGAGCAAGGCGGAAATCCGCTGAAACGCGTAAGGAGATAAATGAGTGGGAACCAATGATGCCACTTTGACGAATAAAGTCTGCTTGAATAGAAGTCGGTGGTGTGGCTCTGCAATCCTTTGTGGCGAAATTCCAAGTAACAGGATCTCCATTCCTGCACGTAGAGCCCGCCCTGCAGGGTCGGGGGCCCCGGTAAAATGGAGCCTCGGTGTGCGATTTTGATGGAGGGGGCATGACCCGCTCGAGCCCAAGCACCAGCCAGTGGACTTCCGTGGATATTTGGCGATGGGTATGAGAAAGGGAGATGAGGGAGGCGTTTCTCCTCTCTCTGGTATCACCGCATTTCAAGCACAAATAAGACTTTGGCATCATATGCACTTTGCTTTTGATTTTAAATGCACCCGTGATTTTCGTGACATTTGGGCTAAAGCAACGCTATTGAGCTGTATAAATTACACTTTTGCACCATGGCACGATGTGGATGAACTGTTGTTGGTGCATTCTGGGGCCCGTAGTTACCACAGAGGCCATGTGACCAGTTGGACACTAAATTCACTCACCTGTGAGCAAGGCGGAAATCCGCTGAAACGCGTAAGGAGATAAATGAGTGGGAACCAATGATGCCACTTTGACGAATAAAGTCTGCTTGAATAGAAGTCGGTGGTGTGGCTCTGCAATCCTTTGTGGCGAAATTCCAAGTAACAGGATCTCCATTCCTGCACGTAGAGCCCGCCCTGCAGGGTCGGGGGCCCCCGGTAAAATGGAGCCTCGGTGTGCGATTTTGATGGAGGGGCATGACCCGCTCGAGCCCAAGCACCAGCCAGTGGACTTCCGTGGATATTTGGCGATGGGTATGAGAAAGGGAGATGAGGGAGGCGTTTCTCCTCTCTCTGGTATCACCGCATTTCAAGCACAAATAAGACTTTGGCATCATATGCACTTTGCTTTTGATTTTAAATGCACCCGTGATTTTCGTGACATTTGGGCTAAAGCAACGCTATTGAGCTGTATAAATTACACTTTTGCACCATGGCACGATGTGGATGAACTGTTGTTGGTGCATTCTGGGGCCCGTAGTTACCACAGAGGCCATGTGACCAGTTGGACACTAAATTCACTCACCTGTGAGCAAGGCGGAAATCCGCTGAAACGCGTAAGGAGATAAATGAGTGGGAACCAATGATGCCACTTTGACGAATAAAGTCTGCTTGAATAGAAGTCGGTGGTGTGGCTCTGCAATCCTTTGTGGCGAAATTCCAAGTAACAGGATCTCCATTCCTGCACGTAGAGCCCGCCCTGCAGGGTCGGGGGCCCCGGTAAAATGGAGCCTCGGTGTGCGATTTTGATGGAGGGGGCATGACCCGCTCGAGCCCAAGCACCAGCCAGTGGACTTCCGTGGATATTTGGCGATGGGTATGAGAAAGGGAGATGAGGGAGGCGTTTCTCCTCTCTCTGGTATCACCGCATTTCAAGCACAAATAAGACTTTGGCATCATATGCACTTTGCTTTTGATTTTAAATGCACCCGTGATTTTCGTGACATTTGGGCTAAAGCAACGCTATTGAGCTGTATAAATTACACTTTTGCACCATGGCACGATGTGGATGAACTGTTGTTGGTGCATTCTGGGGCCCGTAGTTACCACAGAGGCCATGTGACCAGTTGGACACTAAATTCACTCACCTGTGAGCAAGGCGGAAATCCGCTGAAACGCGTAAGGAGATAAATGAGTGGGAACCAATGATGCCACTTTGACGAATAAAGTCTGCTTGAATAGAAGTCGGTGGTGTGGCTCTGCAATCCTTTGTGGCGAAATTCCAAGTAACAGGATCTCCATTCCTGCACGTAGAGCCCGCCCTGCAGGGTCGGGGGCCCCGGTAAAATGGAGCCTCGGTGTGCGATTTTGATGGAGGGGGCATGACCCGCTCGAGCCCAAGCACCAGCCAGTGGACTTCCGTGGATATTTGGCGATGGGTATGAGAAAGGGAGATGAGGGAGGCGTTTCTCCTCTCTCTGGTATCACCGCATTTCAAGCACAAATAAGACTTTGGCATCATATGCACTTTGCTTTTGATTTTAAATGCACCCGTGATTTTCGTGACATTTGGGCTAAAGCAACGCTATTGAGCTGTATAAATTACACTTTTGCACCATGGCACGATGTGGATGAACTGTTGTTGGTGCATTCTGGGGCCCGTAGTTACCACAGAGGCCATGTGACCAGTTGGACACTAAATTCACTCACCTGTGAGCAAGGCGGAAATCCGCTGAAACGCGTAAGGAGATAAATGAGTGGGAACCAATGATGCCACTTTGACGAATAAAGTCTGCTTGAATAGAAGTCGGTGGTGTGGCTCTGCAATCCTTTGTGGCGAAATTCCAAGTAACAGGATCTCCATTCCTGCACGTAGAGCCCGCCCTGCAGGGTCGGGGGCCCCCGGTAAAATGGAGCCTCGGTGTGCGATTTTGATGGAGGGGGCATGACCCGCTCGAGCCCAAGCACCAGCCAGTGGACTTCCGTGGATATTTGGCGATGGGTATGAGAAAGGGAGATGAGGGAGGCGTTTCTCCTCTCTCTGGTATCACCGCATTTCAAGCACAAATAAGACTTTGGCATCATATGCACTTTGCTTTTGATTTTAAATGCACCCGTGATTTTCGTGACATTTGGGCTAAAGCAACGCTATTGAGCTGTATAAATTACACTTTTGCACCATGGCACGATGTGGATGAACTGTTGTTGGTGCATTCTGGGGCCCGTAGTTACCACAGAGGCCATGTGACCAGTTGGACACTAAATTCACTCACCTGTGAGCAAGGCGGAAATCCGCTGAAACGCGTAAGGAGATAAATGAGTGGGAACCAATGATGCCACTTTGACGAATAAAGTCTGCTTGAATAGAAGTCGGTGGTGTGGCTCTGCAATCCTTTGTGGCGAAATTCCAAGTAACAGGATCTCCATTCCTGCACGTAGAGCCCGCCCTGCAGGGTCGGGGGCCCCCGGTAAAATGGAGCCTCGGTGTGCGATTTTGATGGAGGGGGCATGACCCGCTCGAGCCCAAGCACCAGCCAGTGGACTTCCGTGGATATTTGGCGATGGGTATGAGAAAGGGAGATGAGGGAGGCGTTTCTCCTCTCTCTGGTATCACCGCATTTCAAGCACAAATAAGACTTTGGCATCATATGCACTTTGCTTTTGATTTTAAATGCACCCGTGATTTTCGTGACATTTGGGCTAAAGCAACGCTATTGAGCTGTATAAATTACACTTTTGCACCATGGCACGATGTGGATGAACTGTTGTTGGTGCATTCTGGGGCCCGTAGTTACCACAGAGGCCATGTGACCAGTTGGACACTAAATTCACTCACCTGTGAGCAAGGCGGAAATCCGCTGAAACGCGTAAGGAGATAAATGAGTGGGAACCAATGATGCCACTTTGACGAATAAAGTCTGCTTGAATAGAAGTCGGTGGTGTGGCTCTGCAATCCTTTGTGGCGAAATTCCAAGTAACAGGATCTCCATTCCTGCACGTAGAGCCCGCCCTGCAGGGTCGGGGGCCCCGGTAAAATGGAGCCTCGGTGTGCGATTTTGATGGAGGGGGCATGACCCGCTCGAGCCCAAGCACCAGCCAGTGGACTTCCGTGGATATTTGGCGATGGGTATGAGAAAGGGAGATGAGGGAGGCGTTTCTCCTCTCTCTGGTATCACCGCATTTCAAGCACAAATAAGACTTTGGCATCATATGCACTTTGCTTTTGATTTTAAATGCACCCGTGATTTTCGTGACATTTGGGCTAAAGCAACGCTATTGAGCTGTATAAATTACACTTTTGCACCATGGCACGATGTGGATGAACTGTTGTTGGTGCATTCTGGGGCCCGTAGTTACCACAGAGGCCATGTGACCAGTTGGACACTAAATTCACTCACCTGTGAGCAAGGCGGAAATCCGCTGAAACGCGTAAGGAGATAAATGAGTGGGAACCAATGATGCCACTTTGACGAATAAAGTCTGCTTGAATAGAAGTCGGTGGTGTGGCTCTGCAATCCTTTGTGGCGAAATTCCAAGTAACAGGATCTCCATTCCTGCACGTAGAGCCCGCCCTGCAGGGTCGGGGGCCCCCGGTAAAATGGAGCCTCGGTGTGCGATTTTGATGGAGGGGGCATGACCCGCTCGAGCCCAAGCACCAGCCAGTGGACTTCCGTGGATATTTGGCGATGGGTATGAGAAAGGGAGATGAGGGAGGCGTTTCTCCTCTCTCTGGTATCACCGCATTTCAAGCACAAATAAGACTTTGGCATCATATGCACTTTGCTTTTGATTTTAAATGCACCCGTGATTTTCGTGACATTTGGGCTAAAGCAACGCTATTGAGCTGTATAAATTACACTTTTGCACCATGGCACGATGTGGATGAACTGTTGTTGGTGCATTCTGGGGCCCGTAGTTACCACAGAGGCCATGTGACCAGTTGGACACTAAATTCACTCACCTGTGAGCAAGGCGGAAATCCGCTGAAACGCGTAAGGAGATAAATGAGTGGGAACCAATGATGCCACTTTGACGAATAAAGTCTGCTTGAATAGAAGTCGGTGGTGTGGCTCTGCAATCCTTTGTGGCGAAATTCCAAGTAACAGGATCTCCATTCCTGCACGTAGAGCCCGCCCTGCAGGGTCGAGGGCCCCCGGTAAAATGGAGCCTCGGTGTGCGATTTTGATGGAGGGGGCATGACCCGCTCGAGCCCAAGCACCAGCCAGTGGACTTCCGTGGATATTTGGCGATGGGTATGAGAAAGGGAGATGAGGGAGGCGTTTCTCCTCTCTCTGGTATCACCGCATTTCAAGCACAAATAAGACTTTGGCATCATATGCACTTTGCTTTTGATTTTAAATGCACCCGTGATTTTCGTGACATTTGGGCTAAAGCAACGCTATTGAGCTGTATAAATTACACTTTTGCACCATGGCACGATGTGGATGAACTGTTGTTGGTGCATTCTGGGGCCCGTAGTTACCACAGAGGCCATGTGACCAGTTGGACACTAAATTCACTCACCTGTGAGCAAGGCGGAAATCCGCTGAAACGCGTAAGGAGATAAATGAGTGGGAACCAATGATGCCACTTTGACGAATAAAGTCTGCTTGAATAGAAGTCGGTGGTGTGGCTCTGCAATCCTTTGTGGCGAAATTCCAAGTAACAGGATCTCCATTCCTGCACGTAGAGCCCGCCCTGCAGGGTCGGGGGCCCCGGTAAAATGGAGCCTCGGTGTGCGATTTTGATGGAGGGGGCATGACCCGCTCGAGCCCAAGCACCAGCCAGTGGACTTCCGTGGATATTTGGCGATGGGTATGAGAAAGGGAGATGAGGGAGGCGTTTCTCCTCTCTCTGGTATCACCGCATTTCAAGCACAAATAAGACTTTGGCATCATATGCACTTTGCTTTTGATTTTAAATGCACCCGTGATTTTCGTGACATTTGGGCTAAAGCAACGCTATTGAGCTGTATAAATTACACTTTTGCACCATGGCACGATGTGGATGAACTGTTGTTGGTGCATTCTGGGGCCCGTAGTTACCACAGAGGCCATGTGACCAGTTGGACACTAAATTCACTCACCTGTGAGCAAGGCGGAAATCCGCTGAAACGCGTAAGGAGATAAATGAGTGGGAACCAATGATGCCACTTTGACGAATAAAGTCTGCTTGAATAGAAGTCGGTGGTGTGGCTCTGCAATCCTTTGTGGCGAAATTCCAAGTAACAGGATCTCCATTCCTGCACGTAGAGCCCGCCCTGCAGGGTCGGGGCCCCCGGTAAAATGGAGCCTCGGTGTGCGATTTTGATGGAGGGGGCATGACCCGCTCGAGCCCAAGCACCAGCCAGTGGACTTCCGTGGATATTTGGCGATGGGTATGAGAAAGGGAGATGAGGGAGGCGTTTCTCCTCTCTCTGGTATCACCGCATTTCAAGCACAAATAAGACTTTGGCATCATATGCACTTTGCTTTTGATTTTAAATGCACCCGTGATTTTCGTGACATTTGGGCTAAAGCAACGCTATTGAGCTGTATAAATTACACTTTTGCACCATGGCACGATGTGGATGAACTGTTGTTGGTGCATTCTGGGGCCCGTAGTTACCACAGAGGCCATGTGACCAGTTGGACACTAAATTCACTCACCTGTGAGCAAGGCGGAAATCCGCTGAAACGCGTAAGGAGATAAATGAGTGGGAACCAATGATGCCACTTTGACGAATAAAGTCTGCTTGAATAGAAGTCGGTGGTGTGGCTCTGCAATCCTTTGTGGCGAAATTCCAAGTAACAGGATCTCCATTCCTGCACGTAGAGCCCGCCCTGCAGGGTCGGGGGCCCCCGGTAAAATGGAGCCTCGGTGTGCGATTTTGATGGAGGGGGCATGACCCGCTCGAGCCCAAGCACCAGCCAGTGGACTTCCGTGGATATTTGGCGATGGGTATGAGAAAGGGAGATGAGGGAGGCGTTTCTCCTCTCTCTGGTATCACCGCATTTCAAGCACAAATAAGACTTTGGCATCATATGCACTTTGCTTTTGATTTTAAATGCACCCGTGATTTTCGTGACATTTGGGCTAAAGCAACGCTATTGAGCTGTATAAATTACACTTTTGCACCATGGCACGATGTGGATGAACTGTTGTTGGTGCATTCTGGGGCCCGTAGTTACCACAGAGGCCATGTGACCAGTTGGACACTAAATTCACTCACCTGTGAGCAAGGCGGAAATCCGCTGAAACGCGTAAGGAGATAAATGAGTGGGAACCAATGATGCCACTTTGACGAATAAAGTCTGCTTGAATAGAAGTCGGTGGTGTGGCTCTGCAATCCTTTGTGGCGAAATTCCAAGTAACAGGATCTCCATTCCTGCACGTAGAGCCCGCCCTGCAGGGTCGGGGGCCCCCGGTAAAATGGAGCCTCGGTGTGCGATTTTGATGGAGGGGGCATGACCCGCTCGAGCCCAAGCACCAGCCAGTGGACTTCCGTGGATATTTGGCGATGGGTATGAGAAAGGGAGATGAGGGAGGCGTTTCTCCTCTCTCTGGTATCACCGCATTTCAAGCACAAATAAGACTTTGGCATCATATGCACTTTGCTTTTGATTTTAAATGCACCCGTGATTTTCGTGACATTTGGGCTAAAGCAACGCTATTGAGCTGTATAAATTACACTTTTGCACCATGGCACGATGTGGATAAACCGTTGTTGGTGCATTCTGGGGCCCGTAGTTACCACAGAGGCCATGTGACCAGTTGGACACTAAATTCACTCACCTGTGAGCAAGGCGGAAATCCGCTGAAATGCGTAAGGAGATAAATGAGTGGGAACCAATGATGCCACTTTGACGAATAAAGTCTGCTTGAATAGAAGTCGGTGGTGTGGCTCTGCAATCCTTTGTGGTGAAATTCCAAGTAACAGGATCTCCATTCCTGCACGTAGAGCCCGCCCTGCAGGGTCGGGGGCCCCCGGTAAAATGGAGCCTCGGTGTGCGATTTTGATGGAGGGGGCATGACCCGCTCGAGCCCAAGCACCAGCCAGTGGACTTCTGTGGATATTTGGCGATGGGTATGAGAAAGGGAGATGAGGGAGGCGTTTCTCCTCTCTCTGGTATCACCGCATTTCAAGCACAAATAAGACTTTGGCATCATATGCACTTTGCTTTTGATTTTAAATGCACCCGTGATTTTCGTGACATTTGGGCTAAAGCAACGCTATTGAGCTGTTTAAATTACACTTTTGCACCATGGCACGATGTGGATGAACTGTTGTTGGTGCATTCTTGGGCCCGTAGTTACCACAGAGGCCATGTGACCAGTTGGACACTAAATTCACTCACCTGTGAGCAAGGCGGAAATCCGCTGAAACGCGTAAGGAGATAAATGAGTGGGAACCAATGATGCCACTTTGACGAATAAAGTCTGCTTGAATAGAAGTCGGTGGTGTGGCTCTGCAATCCTTTGTGGCGAAATTCCAAGTAACAGGATCTCCATTCCTGCACGTAGAGCCTGCCCTGCAGGGTCGAGGGCCCCCGGTAAAATGGAGCCTCGGTGTGCGATTTTGATGGAGGGGGCATGACCCACTCGAGCCCAAACACCAGCCAGTGGACTTCCGTGGATATTTGGCGATGGGTATGAGAAAGGGAGATGAGGGAGGCGTTTCTCCTCTCTCTGGTATCACCGCATTTCAAGCACAAATAAGACTTTGGCATCATATGCACTTTGCTTTTGATTTTAAATGCACCCGTGATTTTCGTGACATTTGGGCTAAAGCAACGCTATTGAGCTGTATAAATTACACTTTTGCACCATGGCACGATGTGGATGAACTGTTGTTGGTGCATTCTGGGGCCCGTAGTTACCACAGAGGCCATGTGACCAGTTGGACACTAAATCCACTCACCTGTGAGCAAGGCGGAAATCCGCTGAAACGCGTAAGGAGATAAATGAGTGGGAACCAATGATGCCACTTTGACGAATAAAGTCTGCTTGAATAGAAGTCGGTGGTGTGGCTCTGCAATCCTTTGTGGCGAAATTCCAAGTAACAGGATCTCCATTCCTGCACGTAGAGCCCACCCTGCAGGGTCGGGGGCCCCCGGTAAAATGGAGCCTCGGTGTGCGATTTTGATGGAGGGGGCATGACCCGCTCGAGCCCAAGCACCAGCCAGTGGACTTCCGTGGATATTTGGCGATGGGTATGAGAAAGGGAGATGAGGGAGGCGTTTCTCCTCTCTCTGGTATCACCGCATTTCAAGCACAAATAAGACTTTGGCATCATATGCACTTTGCTTTTGATTTTAAATGCACCCATGATTTTCGTGACATTTGGGCTAAAGCAACGCTATTGAGCCTTATAAATTACACTTTTGCACCATGGCACGATGTGGATAAACCGTTGTTGGTGCATTCTGGGGCCCGTAGTTACCACAGAGGCCATGTGACCAGTTGGACACTAAATTCACTCACCTGTGAGCAAGGCGGAAATCCGCTGAAATGCGTAAGGAGATAAATGAGTGGGAACCAATGATGCCACTTTGACGAATAAAGTCTGCTTGAATAGAAGTCGGTGGTGTGGCTCTGCAATCCTTTGTGGCGAAATTCCAAGTAACAGGATCTCCATTCCTGCACGTAGAGCCCGCCCTGCAGGGTCGGGGGCCCCCGGTAAAATGGAGCCTCGGTGTGCGATTTTGATGGAGGGGGCATGACCCGCTCGAGCCCAAGCACCAGCCAGTGGACTTCCGTGGATATTTGGCGATGGGTATGAGAAAGGGAGATGAGGGAGGCGTTTCTCCTCTCTCTGGTATCACCGCATTTCAAGCACAAATAAGACTTTGGCATCATATGCACTTTGCTTTTGATTTTAAATGCACCCGTGATTTTCGTGACATTTGGGCTAAAGCAACGCTATTGAGCTGTTATAAATTACACTTTTGCACCATGGCACGATGTGGATGAACTGTTGTTGGTGCATTCTGGGGCCCGTAGTTACCACAGAGGCCATGTGACCAGTTGGACACTAAATTCACTCACCTGTGAGCAAGGCGGAAATCCGCTGAAACGCGTAAGGAGATAAATGAGTGGGAACCAATGATGCCACTTTGACGAATAAAGTCTGCTTGAATAGAAGTCGGTGGTGTGGCTCTGCAATCCTTTGTGGCGAAATTCCAAGTAACAGGATCTCCATTCCTGCACGTAGAGCCCGCCCTGCAGGGTCGAGGGCCCCCGGTAAAATGGAGCCTCGGTGTGCGATTTTGATGGAGGGGGCATGACCCGCTCGAGCCCAAGCACCAGCCAGTGGACTTCCGTGGATATTTGGCGATGGGTATGAGAAAGGGAGATGAGGGAGGCGTTTCTCCTCTCTCTGGTATCACCGCATTTCAAGCACAAATAAGACTTTGGCATCATATGCACTTTGCTTTTGATTTTAAATGCACCCGTGATTTTCGTGACATTTGGGCTAAAGCAACGCTATTGAGCTGTATAAATTACACTTTTGCACCATGGCACGATGTGGATGAACTGTTGTTGGTGCATTCTGGGGCCCGTAGTTACCACAGAGGCCATGTGACCAGTTGGACACTAAATCCACTCACCTGTGAGCAAGGGGGAAATCCGCTGAAACGCGTAAGGAGATAAATGAGTGGGAACCAATGATGCCACTTTGACGAATAAAGTCTGCTTGAATAGAAGTCGGTGGTGTGGCTCTGCAATCCTTTGTGGCGAAATTCCAAGTAACAGGATCTCCATTCCTGCACGTAGAGCCCGCCCTGCAGGGTCGGGGGCCCCCGGTAAAATGGAGCCTCGGTGTGCGATTTTGATGGAGGGGGCATGACCCGCTCGAGCCCAAGCACCAGCCAGTGGACTTCCGTGGATATTTGGCGATGGGTATGAGAAAGGGAGATGAGGGAGGCGTTTCTCCTCTCTCTGGTATCACCGCATTTCAAGCACAAATAAGACTTTGGCATCATATGCACTTTGCTTTTGATTTTAAATGCACCCGTGATTTTCGTGACATTTGGGCTAAAGCAACGCTATTGAGCTGTATAAATTACACTTTTGCACCATGGCACGATGTGGATGAACTGTTGTTGGTGCATTCTGGGGCCCGTAGTTACCACAGAGGCCATGTGACCAGTTGGACACTAAATTCACTCACCTGTGAGCAAGGCGGAAATCCGCTGAAACGCGTAAGGAGATAAATGAGTGGGAACCAATGATGCCACTTTGACGAATAAAGTCTGCTTGAATAGAAGTCGGTGGTGTGGCTCTGCAATCCTTTGTGGCGAAATTCCAAGTAACAGGATCTCCATTCCTGCACGTAGAGCCCGCCCTGCAGGGTCGGGGGCCCCCGGTAAAATGGAGCCTCGGTGTGCGATTTTGATGGAGGGGGCATGACCCGCTCGAGCCCAAGCACCAGCCAGTGGACTTCCGTGGATATTTGGCGATGGGTATGAGAAAGGGAGATGAGGGAGGCGTTTCTCCTCTCTCTGGTATCACCGCATTTCAAGCACAAATAAGACTTTGGCATCATATGCACTTTGCTTTTGATTTTAAATGCACCCGTGATTTTCGTGACATTTGGGCTAAAGCAACGCTATTGAGCTGTTATAAATTACACTTTTGCACCATGGCACGATGTGGATGAACTGTTGTTGGTGCATTCTGGGGCCCGTAGTTACCACAGAGGCCATGTGACCAGTTGGACACTAAATTCACTCACCTGTGAGCAAGGCGGAAATCCGCTGAAACGCGTAAGGAGATAAATGAGTGGGAACCAATGATGCCACTTTGACGAATAAAGTCTGCTTGAATAGAAGTCGGTGGTGTGGCTCTGCAATCCTTTGTGGCGAAATTCCAAGTAACAGGATCTCCATTCCTGCACGTAGAGCCCACCCTGCAGGGTCGGGGGCCCCCGGTAAAATGGAGCCTCGGTGTGCGATTTTGATGGGGGGGGCATGACCCGCTCGAGCCCAAGCACCAGCCAGTGGACTTCCGTGGATATTTGGCGATGGGTATGAGAAAGGGAGATGAGGGAGGCGTTTCTCCTCTCTCTGGTATCACCGCATTTCAAGCACAATTAAGACTTTGGCATCATATGCACTTTGCTTTTGATTTTAAATGCACCCATGATTTTCGTGACATTTGGGCTAAAGCAACGCTATTGAGCTGTATAAATTACACTTTTGCACCATGGCACGATGTGGATGAACTGTTGTTGGTGCATTCTGGGGCCCGTAGTTACCACAGTGGCCATGTGACCAGTTGGACACTAAATTCACTCACCTGTGAGCAAGGCGGAAATCCGCTGAAATGCGTACGGAGATAAATGAGTGGGAACCAATGATGCCACTTTGACGAATAAAGTCTGCTTGAATAGAAGTCGGTGGTGTGGCTCTGCAATCCTTTGTGGCGAAATTCCAAGTAACAGGATCTCCATTCCTGCACATAGAGCCCGCCCTGCAGGGTCGGGGGCCCCCGGTAAAATGGAGCCTCGGTGTTCGATTTTGATGGAGGGGGCATGACCCGCTCGAGCCCAAGCACCAGCCAGTGGACTTCTGTGGATATTTGACAATGGGTATGAGAAAGGGAGATGAGGGAGGCGTTTCTCCTCTCTCTGGTATCACCGCATTTCAAGCACAAATAAGACTTTGGCATCATATGCACTTTGCTTTTGATTTTAAATGCACCCGTGATTTTCGTGACATTTGGGCTAAAGCAACGCTATTGAGCTGTTTAAATTACACTTTTGCACCATGGCACGATGTGGATGAACTGTTGTTGGTGCATTCTGGGGCCCGTAGTTACCACAGAGGCCATGTGACCAGTTGGACACTAAATTCACTCACCTGTGAGCAAGGCGGAAATCCGCTGAAACGCGTAAGGAGATAAATGAGTGGGAACCAATGATGCCACTTTGACGAATAAAGTCTGCTTGAATAGAAGTCGGTGGTGTGGCTCTGCAATCCTTTGTGGCGAAATTCCAAGTAACAGGATCTCCATTCCTGCACGTAGAGCCCGCCCTGCAGGGTCGAGGGCCCCCGGTAAAATGGAGTCTCGGTGTGCGGTTTTGATGGAGGGGGCATGACCCACTCGAGCCCAAACACCAGCCAGTGGACTTCCGTGGATATTTGGCGATGGGTATGAGAAAGGGTGATGAGGGAGGCGTTTCTCCTCTCTCTGGTATCACCGCATTTCAAGCACAAATAAGACTTTGGCATCATATGCACTTTGCTTTTGATTTTAAATGCACCCGTGATTTTCGTGACATTTGGGCTAAAGCTACGCTATTGAGCTGTATAAATTACACTTTTGCACCATGGCACGATGTGGATGAACTGTTGTTGGTGCATTCTGGGGCCCGTAGTTACCACAGAGGCCATGTGACCAGTTGGACACTAAATTTACTCACCTGTGAGCAAGGCGGAAATCCGCTGAAACGCGTAAGGAGATAAATGAGTGGGAACCAATGATGCCACTTTGACGAATAAAGTCTGCTTGAATAGAAGTCGGTGGTGTGGCTCTGCAATCCTTTGTGGCGAAATTCCAAGTAACAGGATCTCCATTCCTGCACGTAGAGCCCGCCCTGCAGGGTCGGGGGCCCCCGGTAAAATGGAGCCTCGGTGTGCGATTTTGATGGAGGGGGCATGACCCGCTCGAGCCCAAGCACCAGCCAGTGGACTTCCGTGGATATTTGGCGATGGGTATGAGAAAGGGAGATGAGGGAGGCGTTTCTCCTCTTTCTGGTATCACCGCATTTCAAGCACAAATAAGACTTTGGCATCATATGCACTTTGCTTTTGATTTTTGATTTCCTGAGACAGAACCGTTTAACACACCACTGCCTCGCCCCCTCCCGACAAAAACTTGGTCTGAATTTAGCCCCTTAGATTTGGCTACATCCCTCAAGCAGTTGGAAAAAACCAAATCCGGGTCTCCACTTGATCCTTGCCCGGCCAGGTTTTTTAAAATATTAGCTCCACTGCTCAACCCTGCGCTAAATTAGCTCTGGAACACCTCATTGGAAACTGGCATTTATCCATCTAGCTGGAAAATCGCTGTTGTTCAACCAATCCTCAAAAAGGAGAATGCAGACCCTACAATATTGAAAAACTTTAGACCTATCTCCCTTTTGCCAGCACCTGCTAAGATTCTCGAAAAAGAAGTGCAAAAACAATTGTCCACATTTCTTGAATCAAATAAACTGCTTCACGACACCCAGTCGGGATTTAGAGCAGGATACAGCACGGAGACAGCACTACTCGAAGTAGCAGAAACTGTCCGGGAGACAATGGATAAAGGGAACTGTGCAATGCTGGTGCTATTGGATCTGTCAGCAGCATTTGACACAGTGTCTCATAAGATCCTCTTAGATAGGCTTCAACAGTTGGGAGTGACGGGGACTACTTTAGCTTGGTTCTGTTCCTTCCTAGAAGGCCGCTCCCAGAGAATTCGGCTGCATCCTTACACTTCTAATTCTCGCCCTTTGATCTGTGGAGTGCCTCAGGGTTCAGCCCTTAGCCCGACCCTTTTTAATGTCTACCTCGCCCCCTGGCCCCTCTGGTAAAGCAACGCGGGGTTGATGTTATTTCATATGCTGATGACACGCAGCTCGTGTTTTCTTTCCAAGATTGCTCTGAGGCCGGATTTTCAAACTTTAGGCAGTGTCTCATGGACATCTCAGCTTGGATGACAGCTAACTGCCTAAAGCTGAACACAGAAAAAACGGAGGTGCTATTTTTCAACCAGCCCTCACCCCCATTATCAGATTTCTGGTGGCCCGCAGAACTCAACCCCCTCCTCTTCCAGTCTCGTCTGCGAGGAATCTGGGGTTTAAACTAGATACTTCCCTGTCATGTAAGACTCAGATAGCCCATGTTTCCTCGTCCTGCTTTTGGAAAATGAAGGCCCTTCGGAGATTCCTCTACTTCCTACCAATGGACTGTAGGAAAACAATAGTCCATGCGGTGATTACATCACAGCTTGACTATGCAAATAGTCTGTACATCGGGCTGCCAGCATACCTGCTCAGGAAATTGCAAACTGTGCAGAATGCAGCAGCCAGGCTTATTAGGAACATCCCACTAAGACATCATATATCCCCTCATCTGCGTAGTCTCCACTGGCTGCCTGTCAAGAGAAGAACTGAATTTAAGGCACTAACTCTTGCATACAGAGCACTTAATGATATTGGCCCGCAATATCTAAAGAAGAGAGTTCGCAAATACCATCAGTCCAGGACCCTAAGATCTAATCATCGTGAGTGCCTTGTCATCCCCCGTTTTTCTAAGTCCAGAATAGGAGGACGGTCCTTTTCCGTCAAATCCGCGACCTTATGGAACTCCATGCCTGATCATATCAGAAAAGCCAAGTCGGAACCTATCTTCCGGAAGGATTGGAAGACTTGGCTCTTCAGCCTCCTTTAGCAAACTAGGACTCGAACACTTTAACCTGCCTTCACCCCCCACTGTATCTGCAAGCGCCGGGACACCCCCGTTGGGGGTAGCTGAGCGCTATATAAGCTTAAATACATACATTAAATACATACATACATTTTAAATGCACCTGTGATTTTCGTGACATTTGGGCTAAAGCAACGCTATTGAGCTGTATAAATTACACTTTTGCACCATGGCACGATGTGGATGAACTGTTGTTGGTGCATTCTGGGGCCTGTAGTTACCACAGAGGCCATGTGACCAGTTGGACACTAAATTCACTCACCTGTGAGCAAGGCGGAAATCCGCTGAAATGCGTACGGAGATAAATGAGTGGGAACCAATGATGCCACTTTGACGAATAAAGTCTGCTTGAATAGAAGTCGGTGGTGTGGCTCTGCAATCCTTTGTGGCGAAATTCCAAGTAACAGGATCTCCATTCCTGCACATAGAGCCCGCCCTGCAGGGTCGGGGGCCCCCGGTAAAATGGAGCCTCGGTGTTCGATTTTGATGGAGGGGCATGACCCGCTCGAGCCCAAGCACCAGCCAGTGGACTTCTGTGGATATTTGACAATGGGTATGAGAAAGGGAGATGAGGGAGGCGTTTCTCCTCTCTCTGGTATCACCGCATTTCAAGCACAAATAAGACTTTGGCATCATATGCACTTTGCTTTTGATTTTAAATGCACCCGTGATTTTCGTGACATTTGGGCTAAAGCAACGCTATTGAGCTGTTTAAATTACACTTTTGCACCATGGCACGATGTGGATGAACTGTTGTTGGTGCATTCTGGGGCCCGTAGTTACCACAGAGGCCATGTGACCAGTTGGACACTAAATTCACTCACCTGTGAGCAAGGCGGAAATCCGCTGAAACGCGTAAGGAGATAAATGAGTGGGAACCAATGATGCCACTTTGACGAATAAAGTCTGCTTGAATAGAAGTCGGTGGTGTGGCTCTGCAATCCTTTGTGGCGAAATTCCAAGTAACAGGATCTCCATTCCTGCACGTAGAGCCCGCCCTGCAGGGTCGAGGGCCCCCGGTAAAATGGAGTCTCGGTGTGCGGTTTTGATGGAGGGGGCATGACCCACTCGAGCCCAAACACCAGCCAGTGGACTTCCGTGGATATTTGGCGATGGGTATGAGAAAGGGTGATGAGGGAGGCGTTTCTCCTCTCTCTGGTATCACCGCATTTCAAGCACAAATAAGACTTTGGCATCATATGCACTTTGCTTTTGATTTTAAATGCACCCGTGATTTTCGTGACATTTGGGCTAAAGCTACGCTATTGAGCTGTATAAATTACACTTTTGCACCATGGCACGATGTGGATGAACTGTTGTTGGTGCATTCTGGGGCCCGTAGTTACCACAGAGGCCATGTGACCAGTTGGACACTAAATTTACTCACCTGTGAGCAAGGCGGAAATCCGCTGAAACGCGTAAGGAGATAAATGAGTGGGAACCAATGATGCCACTTTGACGAATAAAGTCTGCTTGAATAGAAGTCGGTGGTGTGGCTCTGCAATCCTTTGTGGCGAAATTCCAAGTAACAGGATCTCCATTCCTGCACGTAGAGCCCGCCCTGCAGGGTCGGGGGCCCCCGGTAAAATGGAGCCTCGGTGTGCGATTTTGATGGAGGGGGCATGACCCGCTCGAGCCCAAGCACCAGCCAGTGGACTTCCGTGGATATTTGGCGATGGGTATGAGAAAGGGAGATGAGGGAGGCGTTTCTCCTCTTTCTGGTATCACCGCATTTCAAGCACAAATAAGACTTTGGCATCATATGCACTTTGCTTTTGATTTTTGATTTCCTGAGACAGAACCGTTTAACACACCACTGCCTCGCCCCCTCCCGACAAAAACTTGGTCTGAATTTAGCCCCTTAGATTTGGCTACATCCCTCAAGCAGTTGGAAAAAACCAAATCCGGGTCTCCACTTGATCCTTGCCCGGCCAGGTTTTTTAAAATATTAGCTCCACTGCTCAACCCTGCGCTAAATTAGCTCTGGAACACCTCATTGGAAACTGGCATTTATCCATCTAGCTGGAAAATCGCTGTTGTTCAACCAATCCTCAAAAAGGAGAATGCAGACCCTACAATATTGAAAAACTTTAGACCTATCTCCCTTTTGCCAGCACCTGCTAAGATTCTCGAAAAAGAAGTGCAAAAACAATTGTCCACATTTCTTGAATCAAATAAACTGCTTCACGACACCCAGTCGGGATTTAGAGCAGGATACAGCACGGAGACAGCACTACTCGAAGTAGCAGAAACTGTCCGGGAGACAATGGATAAAGGGAACTGTGCAATGCTGGTGCTATTGGATCTGTCAGCAGCATTTGACACAGTGTCTCATAAGATCCTCTTAGATAGGCTTCAACAGTTGGGAGTGACGGGGACTACTTTAGCTTGGTTCTGTTCCTTCCTAGAAGGCCGCTCCCAGAGAATTCGGCTGCATCCTTACACTTCTAATTCTCGCCCTTTGATCTGTGGAGTGCCTCAGGGTTCAGCCCTTAGCCCGACCCTTTTTAATGTCTACCTCGCCCCCTGGCCCCTCTGGTAAAGCAACGCGGGGTTGATGTTATTTCATATGCTGATGACACGCAGCTCGTGTTTTCTTTCCAAGATTGCTCTGAGGCCGGATTTTCAAACTTTAGGCAGTGTCTCATGGACATCTCAGCTTGGATGACAGCTAACTGCCTAAAGCTGAACACAGAAAAAACGGAGGTGCTATTTTTCAACCAGCCCTCACCCCCATTATCAGATTTCTGGTGGCCCGCAGAACTCAACCCCCTCCTCTTCCAGTCTCGTCTGCGAGGAATCTGGGGTTTAAACTAGATACTTCCCTGTCATGTAAGACTCAGATAGCCCATGTTTCCTCGTCCTGCTTTTGGAAAATGAAGGCCCTTCGGAGATTCCTCTACTTCCTACCAATGGACTGTAGGAAAACAATAGTCCATGCGGTGATTACATCACAGCTTGACTATGCAAATAGTCTGTACATCGGGCTGCCAGCATACCTGCTCAGGAAATTGCAAACTGTGCAGAATGCAGCAGCCAGGCTTATTAGGAACATCCCACTAAGACATCATATATCCCCTCATCTGCGTAGTCTCCACTGGCTGCCTGTCAAGAGAAGAACTGAATTTAAGGCACTAACTCTTGCATACAGAGCACTTAATGATATTGGCCCGCAATATCTAAAGAAGAGAGTTCGCAAATACCATCAGTCCAGGACCCTAAGATCTAATCATCGTGAGTGCCTTGTCATCCCCCGTTTTTCTAAGTCCAGAATAGGAGGACGGTCCTTTTCCGTCAAATCCGCGACCTTATGGAACTCCATGCCTGATCATATCAGAAAAGCCAAGTCGGAACCTATCTTCCGGAAGGATTGGAAGACTTGGCTCTTCAGCCTCCTTTAGCAAACTAGGACTCGACAACTTTAACCTGCCTTCACCCCCCACTGTATCTGCAAGCGCCGGGACACCCCCGTTGGGGGTAGCTGAGCGCTATATAAGCTTAAATACATACATTAAATACATACATACATTTTAAATGCACCTGTGATTTTCGTGACATTTGGGCTAAAGCAACGCTATTGAGCTGTATAAATTACACTTTTGCACCATGGCACGATGTGGATGAACTGTTGTTGGTGCATTCTGGGGCCTGTAGTTACCACAGAGGCCATGTGACCAGTTGGACACTAAATTCACTCACCTGTGAGCAAGGCGGAAATCCGCTGAAACGCGTAAGGAGATAAATGAGTGGGAACCAATGATGCCACTTTGACGAATAAAGTCTGGTTGAATAGAAGTCGGTGGTGTGGCTCTGCAATCCTTTGTGGCGAAATTCCAAGTAACAGGATCTCCATTCCTGCACGTAGAGCCCGCCCTGCAGGGTCGGAGGCCTCCGGTAAAATGGAGCCTCGGTGTGCGATTTTGATGGAGGGGGCATGACCCGCTCGAGCCCAAGCACCAGCCAGTGGACTTCCGTGGATATTCGGCGATGGGTATGAGAAAGGGAGATGAGGGAGGCGTTTCTCCTCTCTCTGGTATCACCGCATTTCAAGCACAAATAAGACTTTGGCATCATATGCACTTTGCTTTTGATTTTAAATGCACACGTGATTTTCGTGACATTTGGGCTAAAGCAACGCTATTGAGCTGTATAAATTACACTTTTGCACCATGGCACGATGTGGATGAACTGTTGTTGGTGCATTCTGGGGCCCGTAGTTACCACAGAGGCCATGTGACCAGTTGGACACTAAATTCACTCACCTGTGAGCAAGGCGGAAATCCGCTGAAACGCGTAAGGAGATAAATGAGTGGGAACCAATGATGCCACTTTGACGAATATATATATATATATGTATATATGAAAGAGTTGCCCCCGATTGAGAGGCACTCGCAGGAGGCACACACAGCACAGGGAAGATCTTGCGGTCACCGTGCCACCTGACGCGTTTCGGGCTACGCACTTCCTCAAAGGTATGTTGTGCACAAATCACCAAACACTCGATTTCCAGTATTTCCCCTTCTTTTATTTCCAAACTCAGGTGAGTAAATCCAAGCATTATGGGACTGGAAGTCCTTGCGTATAACCCTTGTGGGCTGCTGGTGACTTGTGATTACACAGTTCTTAAAAACACGGTTCCCGCACATGAAGCCTTCCCCTCCTCCTGCTCCATATGCCGCTATCGTCCCCAACAGCAGCGGAGCCACATCACACGGCGGTGCCTCTCACGACCTGGGCTGGCCGTCAATTGTGAGAAGAAAGAGTTGCCCCCGATTGAGAGGCACCGCCGTGTGATGTGGCTCCGCTGCTGTTGGGGACGATAGCGGCATATGGAGCAGGAGGAGGAGGAAGGCTTCATGTGCGGGAACCGTGTTTTTAAGAACTGTGTAATCACAAGTCACCAGTAGGAAGGGAACCTGAGTGCAGATCAATATGTCAAAGTAATAGCATGCCCTTTCCCTATCCTACTACCCCCAACCTTCTCTTTTTCTCGGCTCCCCACCCCATCCTCATGCCCCTTTCTTCATTTTCTTTCACATTAGCACTTCTTTCTAACCAGGTGACAGTCTTCAAATGCACAGTCCTGTGTATCAGTCATGGACACTTCATAATTTGCTCCTGATATTTGTCTTTGATCTGGTCTGCCCCCATCCTTGCGCTTTAGTCAATTAGTCATTTGTTTGACCATCACCCTAAGTCCCACTTCCAGCTGCCACACATCTGCATCTAAATTTAATCACTTTCACTTTTTCCCTTAATCTTTCAACTGTCATAGCTGACATAGCACCTGTCACCTTACCCAAGTCCCACAAATACCACCCAGTCGCTTTCTACTTGTTTGAATATTCTCCCCAAAGGGACAGCACTACATTTTGCAATTCAGGCATCCCTGACCAAATAGAGCCTTGTAGGCGACATGTGTACCACTGTATTTTTGTGATCTCAATACTCTCAGCACAAATGGCAGTGCTTCATCCCATGCCCCTTGCTTTGGATAAAGGATTTTCTTTGTGCTCATTTTCAGGCTCAGATTCATCCTTTTTACCTTCCCAGATGATGGTGGGTGATATGATAGTCGAAGCCATCGGGAGACACATAGCTCCACAACCCTCTTAGTGAAAAGTGTGTTTTCCTGTCATAGCAGATCACTAGAGGCATGCTAGAATACAAAAAGATGTTTCTTATCACACCTTAAAAGTTGTATCCCACAAGTAAGGTGCCAAGACCTGTTTGAGGAGGCTGACACTGCAGATCCCCCAATCTTTCAATAAAGCCAAATGCCCTGTAGGCATTGTGAACATTGGGGCAAATGCTGGAATGTGGCTTGGTTCAGCCCTTTCCTTCATGCAATTCTTTCCAACGCTTTCATTACATTCTTTTATGTTGGGTGCGTCCCACCATCGGAGCCTAGTGCTTGAACTTCCCCTTTAGTTTATCCACAGTCAGTAAAAGTACTGCAGCTACCAACTGCCTTTTGCTTTTTATTCACAATGACTCCAGAAATCTCTGCCTTTGGGCCCACAAAATGTCCTCATTCTAGAACCACTTCCCCTTCCACAATTTCCTGCATCGCCTTTTGACCTATCCCACAGTGTGTATTGAGGTGGTGATTCCACCGGTTCTCTTTGTATTGGTGTGTCCCTATCCTTCAATGAGCGAGTCAACACCCCGATTAGCTTAGCTGTCTTCCATAATAGCCACTTATTTCTTCTGAATTGGATGACTGCTGTCACTTGGAGAGTTTGTACGTCTGCTCCAACTTTCACTTTTTTCTGCATTTTTGGCAGGCTTATCCAATGCTATGTTCTCATGTACACGGAGACACTTGTTTCCATGAGCCTTAATTTCCAAACCCAGTGCCAACCTCAGCAGCTCCCTCCATACCAGGGGAAACCTCGCCCCACTCCCATCCAAGTCAGTGGAGCTCTGGAACATTCCACGGAGAAAAAGAGGATCATCAGCAACCCCTTCAAGCTCAAAGGGGCTATAAGTATCTGGTTGTTTTCAGAAACAAAATACCCAAAGGACAGAACTCAAAAGAGACAGATGTCTGTATAGGTAAGATAGGATTCTATCTTTCCTTCCCCCACATACCTCTCACAACATTGCACTGTGACATTACTCCCTCTCAGAGCTCGGTGCAGTAATGCTCGAATCAGCATGCTTAAACCATGACTCCAAACCTGACAAACCTCACCCAGTATGTCCCACACTCCCCTGACGACAAGTAGCACCCTTTCAGCCACCAGCCAGATAGGTTAACAGGAGCCTGATCAAAGGATGGGCACTTCACAGCCTTGTTAATGGTAGGATGTGTGTTATAAATTATTCAGAGCAGGTACTTACTCAACCACTCAAAAAGAGCTTTGATCCTCACAAAGGGTAAAAAAGAACTATATGAAACCTAGTACAACATAGTATCTTACTGTTATGTCTACGGTCCTGGCATGTCCAGTGCCACTGTTTCTGTCACCAGCTTGACATAGTAGGCTGACCTACTTACTGTGCAAGTCTGGATACATTTTTAAGCATGGCCCTTCAACTCCTGTTAACAGGGCACAAAGGGCACACCACCAGCAACAAACCTACTCATGATCTAACCACTGCCATCTCTTAAGAAAGTCGTGGAGTTCCTTGGCATCCCACCCATGGAGTGTTCTAGAAAATGTGATGTGCTCTGCCAAACAGCGTGATGTGACAATTACGGGCTTAGCTATCCAGTGCCATATCGTGGACTGCGGGTTCGTGCAATTATGGGCTCCCAAAAACACACAGTCCACCTGGCAAAGCAGCTCATGTTCCCCATGTTAAATTGTCCATGCCACAAAATAAACAGCAGTGCGATGATACCACTAAATATGCAAGTACTTCTTTGGGGCCCAGTACAGGTGACAGTACTGTCTGTTCATGCAACGTATATTTCCACTCCACTGAGAACAAACTCTAAGACGCACAGGCTGCAAGGCCATAAAATTCTCTAGATATCTGTGAAAAATTTGCAATTCTAGAACAATCCATATCCAGAAGGCATAAACCGAAGAGAAATGTGTGGTTGATGTTCGCTAATGACAGGCCTCGTCCTCATAGCGTACTTCGGTTGCCCAAAAACCTCAATGTGTTCTTACCCACTTTGATTCTTTTAACTATCTTTAGCAGGGCACCAACATCTCTGTAAAGAGGGGAGTGAAGCGTCGAATGAAACTTTGGATGCCCATGGTATTTATCACATTCATGATACTGTAGAGAAGGGGCAAGTTCATCGTCAAGTCTGCCCAGTCCCTCCAACATCCCATCAAGTACTTGGCCAACTTCCTTTCCATAAAGCGAACTAGAGCTAGCTTTTGGGCAGAATACTACACTACGCATACATGTCTATGCGCCTATGTAAATATATATATTATGAGACCTATGGCCATGACTATATGCCCCTTTTTCCTCCTTCTCCCTGTACTACTCACCCTATAGTGTCCATTGTGCTACATAATGTAAACTCCCTATTGTATTAGCTTTACCTCCACCTATCTCCTATGGATACCCAGCCCCTAGCACGAGGGACTGAGGACATTGAGGGCTGTAGTCCTACTATCAAGGAATGTAAGTAAAAAGGCCTCTCCCCGATCAATACTCAGCTGCCACCAAGCAGGCTGCCTCTCCAAAGCCTAGTAAACAAGCATTGGCATAGCCAATAGGTCTCGCTTTTGGTATGTTGTAAGTGTGTAGTTAGGTAGCATCTATTTTTATGTGCAGTAATATAAAGTGTTGCATGGCTGAATATTTGTAAGGTTAGAATTCGATACCTATTGGCGTATTTGTTAGGGGAAATAGACGTAAAGCAAAAAGTTTGTATGTGTAGGCGTACAGTTGTAAATGCAACCTACTGGTTTTGTAATAGCATTTTAGCGAGGATGGGAAGGGGAGAGTTCTTTGACATAGAAGAGATAACAACAGTGAGAAAATAGTAAACACATGTTGCTGCCATTTATCAAAGGAGCCTCCTGGGGCCTGTTTTTTTGCGTGTGTTTATGTACAATGCGTGTGAAAGCAATACTTTTATACTGCATGTGACCTGTTGTGCGTATTACTTTTAAAAAACTATCGCAAAACAAAAAGGAAGGGTGGAGCAAGTGCAATGCTATATGAAGCGCTGTGCTATTTTAAAGAAAACTTAGGTGTTATAAGTTGTGGCGGCAAAAATAGGGAAACACAGAAGAGAGGAGTGGGGGCTATCGAAGGGGCGAGACAGCAAAGCGAACGCCCTCCTGGGACAAGTTTTGTGTGTTATTTGAAAAAATATGATGCAAAACAAAACCGAGGGCGAGGAAGCGCGATGCTATATCAAGCACTGTACTATCAGAAAGAGGACTGATGTGTTTTGAGTTGTGGCGGCGAAAATATTAAAACATATAAAAACAATACTTATATCCGTTATGTCACCTGTTCTGCGTGTTTTTTTTAGTATTTTTTTACTAAGACTCCGTACATTCCCTCCTCCATATAAATGCGACCCCTGCAGTATATTGTATAATGTAGAGAAATTTTAGGTATTTTGACTTGTGGTGGCGAAAATAGTAAAACACGGAAAACAGGAGCGGCGGCGAGCAAAGGAGCGAGATAGCAAAGCGAACGCCCTCATGGGACCTGTGTTGCGTGTTTTTGGAAAAAAGAGGATGCAAAAGAAAACCGAGGGCGAGCAAGCGCGATGCTATTAAAGCGCTGTACTATCTTAAAGAAGACGTGTTTTCTCTTGTAGCGGCGAAAATACTAAAATATGCAAAAGAGGAGCAGGGGCGAACCAATGAGCGAGACAGAGTGCGAGCGCGATGCTATTAAAGCGCTGTACTATCTTAAAGAAAACGTATGTGTTTTGCCTTGTAGCTGTGAAAATAGTAAACCATGCAAGAGCATGCAAGAGAGGAGCGAGGGCGAGCGAACGAGCGTGATAGCAAGGCGAACGCGCTAGACTCGTGCAGGAAGCAAAAAGGGCCGGCGAAAATACTAAAACACGCGAGAGGAGCGGGGGTGAGCGAGCGACCGAGCGCGGCAGCAAAGCGAAACCACTAATTCTAAACACATGCTGCTGCTGCGAGTAACCGCAAGCAATATGCAATGGGCGGGTACATTTGTTAAGGAAGGTGGGACATGCGCCCGCCTTGGACTAATCGCATGCTGCCTTTGTAAAGAAGACGCACGAAAACGCCAATAGCAGTTAAGCACACGCACGAGTGTGTGCGGAGCGTGTGCGAGCGTCTGGTGCCATTTTCGAAAGCCCTTACATAAAGTCTCGCAGAGCAACGCATGCGCGCTGCGCTAGGCTCGACCTAAAAAGGGTACAAGACGTTCTTGATGTCGGATCGGAGTATACTTATTACAGCAGAGCATTCCGCTCTGCAGGTGAACGTCACCAAGTTCAATGGCTCTCTTCTGGGTTTATACAGGACCTAAATCGGATCACTGACAGAATATCTAGGATATAAATATCGTGTGGACAGAATGTTGTGTCAAAAATATTGAAATCAAAATATCGAGAAGATAAGTGCAAATAGGTAAGTATAGATGTATTATTCTGAACTCCACATCTATGTACCTTGAAGATATATATATATATATATATATCAGCACCAAAGTCCCGTAGTGTCGGCACCCAACAAGGAACACACGGGCACAGACCACAGCAGCAGATGTCATCAAAAGTTTATTTCATGCCAAAGATGGTCCACATTACGCGTTTCGGCCGCCGACCTGCGGCCTTGATCACATAACATATATATATATACCTTCACGATATTCTTGTTGTTGATATTCATGACATATTTTGTCTACACGATATTTTAGACTCAATATTTTGTCCAAACAACCATAAATTATAACCTCGACAGGGATAAGGAACAGGTTGTACAACGCATGCTCCATAAGAAATCACATTTCCAGGGCAGTTGCGGCTTATTTCTTAAAACCATAAATATAAACAATCATCAGGTTCAATCCAGTTCCTGGATCCGAACAAATAGATCCTCAAGAGGGCTGGGTGAGCTTGCAGATCATAAAAACCGCTGTTTAGGGAATTTATTACTTTCTGGATCCCAGGACACCTGATGGTCGAGTCCTCTGAGATCTGGTTTTGTTAAATGCACTGAACCTGCATACAACTTCTAGGCCTTCGTATCTTACATCTTAAACACTGGGTACAGATTAAATTAGCATTTTACTCTAAAAGGAACGTCCTCTGGGAGTAATTAAATCCTAACTTCACAACATTCCACCACATATAACATACTCGTACGACCAACAGGCATTAAACATTCAACCAGGAGGATCACTGTTAATACCAACAGTCCATGTGTTGGCACAGAAACCTACAACTCATGCATTGATGTACTGACTTTATTAAAAATATAATACAAAATTTAAAAACATATCATACAGGGAGAAAAGTAGAAAATTCCTTTTCCCTCAGAAAGCAACAACAATATTACCTCAACCTGTGAGATTCCCCTGGACCCATCTTCTCTCAGATCCCTTTCTCCTCTGTGACTCAGCCTGAAGCCCCACTGGACACCAACAGAATGGGCCAGCCAGAGACCCTGACTTAAAAACACCAGCACTGCCCACATGTCCAGAGCAATACTATTTTCGGTATAGTTGCAAGATGTATGTTTGCTCTTGCTTGGTTGTTGGACAACAGCTCGTTTATGTAACACTTATGTAACTGTAGCACTTTCCAGTAATAGCCGCTTTGGTTTTTGTGACTTAACTCAAATCCATCTATTATCCTATGTACCGTAATGCATGCTTTGTCTAATGCAAAACATTTCTGATCGAAATGTTATTCAATGTTTAAACTAAATAAATAAACAATAACTAACTAACTAAATAAATAAATAAATAGGCGATTGAGTGCAGGAAAGTGCCAAGGGACAGCACATGCCATAAGCATAATGAGGCAAGACACTGGTGTGGGACAGGGCATTGGCATGGAAAGAGGTCAAGCTAGTGTGGGATCATGTGCAGGAAAAGGACGTGAGATGGGGTCACACTTGGATGTTAGCTCAGGTGCAGGGTAAGACTCTGGTGGAGTGGCAGAGGAAAGGACACAGGACTCGGTTGCAAGGTCATGTATGGGGTAGCATTCAGGTTCAGGGTGTACCCAGAAAACATGGTCACTTGGTCAGTGAGACACTGATCTATCCTGTGGGACAGACAGACCCAAACACAAACGTACCACAGCTGAAACACGTACTCCACCGATCACACGACACACATTTGGTGGATGGTCACAAACCTGCCATCTACAAAGTGCAAAGGAACAAGAGTGGGCCATGCAAATGCAGAATGCTGCTCTATACATTAGCTTCATTTGATTATAAAACCGGATTGTTCTACTCAAGATGGACGCCCTCATAAAAGGTGAACTACGTCTTGCATTTCCTTGTGGGTTGGGCTGGTCTTGCCTGGGATACATATTTTTCTGGAAAGACTCAAACCCATGGGAGAGGGACAGCAAGACTTTCCAGGAATTTGTGATGTATGAAATGTCACAGCTGCCTGTATTCAAGGTACAAACGCTCTCTGAAGTTTATCACTTCTCTCCTTCCCAGGGCTTTTGCTGGCGCAACTGTGCATGACTGCTTCAACTGGCTATCAGTACTGATCCTGCTGCCCCTTGAGGTTGCCACTGGCTACCTGCACCACGTCACTAGGCTGGTGGTGGCCATGTTTAAGATTGAGAGTGGCAAAGATGCCCCAGACCTACTGAAGATACTGACTGAGCCTTTCACCAAGCTGGTGATCCAGGTGAGAGCGAATCAACCGTAGGCGGATGCAGACAGGAGGAGGGGACACCCGAAGACAACCTGTGCCATGAAAGCATCTGAGATACGATTACAGCAGTAGTCATCAAACAGCAACATGTGATATGGGGTGGCCTGGGATCTAATGGAGAAGTAGAAAAGGCTGAGCCTGCATAAGAGTTTTAGATACTGGGTGATAGGTGAAGAGGGTGTCAAATGGCATAGAAGGATGTGATATAGCTGGGGTGAAGTAGTGATGTGCAATCCACCTCATGAAAGGAATCTGAAATAATGGGTGTAAGGGTGTTGGAGTGGCCATCAAGCACCCATTGGTCATGTTGAGGTGCCAGGAGGAGAGATGTCATGGAAACACCAAGATCCAAGGCCTCACGAGGAGAATGTGTGGAGTGGCTTTTTTTTTACCAATCTTGCAGGATAAATGTTTTTACTGTAACAGAGAAACAAGGAAGTACCAGCAGTCCACAGGCTTTAAACTATGCTCCTTAAACACAGTCTGCTTAAACTATAAATCTAGAAGTTTATCTAGAAATAGGCACCCAGGGAAAGTACATTAAGGAAAGGAATGATAACAAAGTGAACATAGGGATAGGCAAGATTATAGTGCTCAACTGACCTTCATTTGACTTATATGTGCTATCCTGTGTAAATTTCCCCATGGCCACTGCAACTTTCAGGTCCTCATCGCCAAGAGGGTCGATAAAACGTGAACTCATTTAACTGAGCTTAAACCTGGTGGCTCATTCTTGACGCAGCTCCCAGTTGGAATTTATCCGAATTTCTTCCATGGACTCAAGATTATCGATGCCTTACTGGGGGACTCTTCAGTCATTTTTGCTGTGGAAAAATAGTTCTGATACCTCTTTAAAACGTCTAAACTGGACCATCTTTTCTTTAGATGTATCACAGCTTCAGGAACATCTAAAAGCCTATATAAATCAACCAGGGTTTATACCCATCATGGGACAGGGACACCTTTAGACTGCATTTGACACGGCCTGTTGAATGCAGTCTATGAGGGCAGCTGGTAATGTTGGACTTATCTGCCACATTCAACACTCTGTATCACCCTCTCCTGATCCACCAGATAATTCATCTGGCACGAGTAATACACAGAGCATGTAACTGGTTTGGTTCATTTCTGGTGGACAGGGTCCAATACAAGCATCCTGGCCTTTCTGACAACTCTGAAGACACTATAGCTTTGCTGAGCAGCCACCATGTTTAATGCAGTCCCTCAGCACAGTGTTTTTTGTTTTCAAAATAAAACTCAAGCGGGAGTTTGTTTTTTGAAAACTAAAAATCCTAATGGCCCTGATACCATGGGAGTTTTCTCCCAGCGTGAGTGAGTCATTCTTAATTTTCTTTCTGTTCAGGACTTCCAGACTTTTCCTGGCAGTTCTGGACAAGAAAAAAAAGCATTTCAGAATGCCTGCCCTAAAAAAGATGGACTGTCTGAGTTCCCTATACCTACGGCCCCATGTGCTTGGAGCCATTGGTCCAAGCTTTCTTCCAGTGCAGACAGAGGAGGCTCCACTGGGAAAAACATGATGGTTTGCCTGACTCTAAATAGAAAGGGCGGACCAAGAAATTTCCGGAAAAGATATTCTGCCACATTTCTGGTGACGTACCCTGTCCACCAAACTCTAAACAAAGGCCAAAGTCTGATTCCAGTCTTGTAGTGACAATACCCAGAGAGAGTGTGTAGGGAGGAACTCTAACATGCATATCATAGGGATGCGTGGCTGACATTAAGGGCTGGATAAGTAAACATTAGCTGCAATTACACATTAGAAACAAGCATTAGCAAACCCAGTAGGGTGTGGGTCCCTTCACCAGTGCTTCTTTCACTAGATTGCCACCATGCATGCCTATGTGCACACACACACGGAGGCCATACCCGAATGGTTTTACTTATTCTTTCACATAATTATTTCTGAGATATCTGCAGCGATTGTACATGCATCTGATTTTAATGAATTTTCTTAAAGCATAAGAAAAAACATTCAAAGATGGCCACCGCGAGTGAGTTCACATCCGCTGTGATCATCTTCAAATGCATTTTCTTGAAGCATAAGAACAAACATTCAAAACGAACTTCTGCACATGCATGCACACTCACATACGAGGGTGGCCATCTTGGAATGAGTAAATAAACATTTTAAATGGCCACCTGCCGATACAGCATCGAAAGGGGCTGTAGTGCCAGTTTTTAATAAAGATAGTGAGACAAGAAGAACTGGGGTAGCAAGAAGAGATAGAAAAGAAAATAGTCCCTAAAATGGCCTCTATGGGAAGGTCGGATGTCAGCAGTGGAAGGATATATGCCATCCAACGAAAGCGCATTTAAAAAAATAATCTTTATTTGTCATTTTATAAACACATGACAACAAACCAAAAAGCAGCATCTCTATAGGGTAGAATACAATAGCATTAGAGCCATTCCTGGCTCACATCAATTTAGATATTACAGTAGAAAGATACATCAGAGGAGGCAAGGGCCACAATTTGTTACCACACAATATAACACAAGGCCAATGTATTAAGCTATCGCCACCCAATCACACCCACACCTCGCACAGCTATAGTTACCCCTCACTACCTGTGGATTCTTCCGACAAGATTCCTCTCTCCTGTTCCAAAAACTTTTGAAAGAGCAAGCCCCAGGCTTACAAATTAACTGGACGTTTGGCATCAGACCTGGCACATTTCATTTGAGTTTCTTTTGCCACTGCTCATTCTGAGACATCCGTAATCCATAGCCCCTTCTAGGGAGCGCTAACCCCTATCCAAGTGATGGCAACCCGCCTCCTTGCCAACACAAATGCCAGTTGCAGAAACCGGCCAGTCATTTTACGGTTCTTGTGGAGGACAAGGTGACCCAACAGGCACAGTTGAGGCATGAGCTCAGCTCACAGGTCAGAGCGGCCGGCTGATTCAACCGTACAAGTACCCTCTCCCAGAAGGCATGCACATACAAGCAGCCCCACCCATAAAGTCTGCCTCCACTGTTGCACAACGGGGACATGCTGAAGTACACTCAGGATTAATTCTTTGCAAGCCCAAGGGGGTCATATAGGTGTGATGCAGGAAATTAAAGCAAATTAATTTGAACCGGGCGTTACAGGACACAGTCTTCAACAACTCACATGTCCTGGCTCATGCCACCTCTGAAATAGGGGTCCTGAGATATGTCTCCCAAGTGTTCTGCACTCTCAGAGGTCCTCTAATCATATCCGCCTGTATTTCCTTATAAATTAACGAAATGAGATGTCGCCCAGACCCCAGCGTCAATGTCACGGCCAATGTAACCAAGGAAGTTGGTGCAGCAGGATAAGGCAGCCAGAGTACTCTTACCATTTTCGAAACACCCATATAGTGTAAATTGTCCAAGGCCTATCGCAAACCGATCCTGAGCATCCTCGAAATTCATAAATAGATCATTTGGATACATGTCCCCAACCAACTAACAGCCTCCCTCACGCCAAGATTGATATGACATAGCCTACTCCTTCTGGCAAAATGGAGCCAAAATCCATATTGGCAGCTCCCTGTGAAAAGGGGCCTTCCTAATCACCACTGTCACCAACCTTTGCCAAACCGCAGAAGTCTGACACACCACATAGGGCGCCTCGGTGGATGCCCCCGAGCCCACCATCAGATATGCAGTGAGCTCGGTCCCCTTCATCATACCCGCCAGGAGATCCTTTTTCCAATTTTCTCCCTCCTCCATCCATTTCGCCACATTTTTTTTTTTAAACAGATTTTATTGATTTTTCAAATGACATATTCAAACAAATCCCAGAAATTATTAGGATTGTATGTGAGCCCCTCTATGCACAAGGAAGCAGTTAAGCACAATAACCCCAATATTCCCAACTGCAATTGTCCAGCATTCTTGTTTGCGAAATAGGAAAACAGTATTCGGCTTAGTTCCGGGCTGTCTTCTAGGTCTCTGCCCCTTGTTGAATGTCAACGTAATATACTATTTATGGATCCCCACGAGGCTCTCCTTCCAGCACAGTGGGCCCCGTAGAACTCCACCCCATCCCACCCCAAACTCCCACCCTCCCCACCCCCCAGGCATGCCGCTTATGAGCAGGTCAACTACAGGTGTTTTTAGGGTGACCCCATATTGTGAATTATGTGCCCCTCCATCTAGCATCTATCGTTGGTAGTGCAGTGCGGGGTGTATGAGATAATAGTCAGGCTCATTATTGGACCAGCAGTCAGGTACGCTAGAAGCGCCAGATAATCAGTCGCCCGCATTAGGGCCCTCTCCATCGAGGCTTTCATCCCTATCTTCAGCCGGTCGTCGCAGGAGTTCCATTAATGCCACCCATACCCTTGCTGCTTCCAGCGTCTTCTCATTCCCCGTCCTTTGGGCCATTTGCAGTCTGAATGTCCCCTAGCATTCCGCCCACTTCACAAATTCCCTCGTCCATCTTGGCACGTTAGGGCCATTTCTCGCCTTCCAATGGCTAGTGATCTCTCTTTTAGCCAACACCAATACCAAATCTATGAACTTGCTAGTGACCTTGTTCCTGGCTGTGTGAGGGAACCAGTGTAGTAGACAACACCCTGGAGTCAGTACTACTTCTCTCTCCGTTGTAGTCGCCAACACTGCGGTGACCTCCCTCCAGAAATCTCCCAAGTTTGGACAATCCCAAAACATATGTAAAAACCCCGCACCCTCCGTGTTACATCGCGGGCAGGCGGTCGAAACACCAAAAAACTCGTTAATCTTACTCGGGGTGAGGTATGCCCTATGTAAAACATAGAAGTGGATCAACTGAAATCGTGCATTCCTGGAGCTCTTCCAGGCCCTTTCCACAAGCTCCCCCGATGGTTTCTCATCTATAGCCTCGCCCAGATCCCCCTCCCACTTGATGCGCAAGGCAGTCAGAGGCCGGCGTATCTCCTGCGTCAGGAGCCTATATAGGCAAGTAACCGCCTTAAACATTCCAGCGGCTATCACTATGTATTGACAAAGTAGGGAAATCTAAGGTTCTGCAATCCCCTCCTGCCAGTGCTTTCGGATGGCTGCTGTCAGGGCAGCATGCTGAAGAAAATCTCCTCTTGGGAGGTCATATCGCTCTAAGAGATCATTGAAGGGGAGCAAGGTATTCTCCTCGTATAAGTCTCCTATTGTGGAGATTCTTACCTCTCTCCATGCCTGCAGTCTATGCCAATTCCCACCGTGGGGCAATGCCTCACATACGGCCAGTGGGATGTCTGGTGCATAAGGGCATCATATCTGCGCCCGTCTAAAGGACCTGTTCCAGCACTTGCGCACCGTACTCAGGTCGGAGGGGGCCGAACGATCTCTCATGGGGAGCCGTAGTAGCACCCGAGACAGGAGTCGTAAACTCGGATCACTGCCTCCAAGGTCTCCTGCGTTCCGGAGATGCCCCGCCACCCATTTCGTGAACCACTGCAACTGCGCTGCAAGATAATAAGCCTCAAAGTCTGGTATTGCAAATCCCCCCTCCTCTCTAGGCCTCATCATGGTAGTGAGTGCCACCCTCCGTCTTCCAGAGCCCCATAGGAAACCTGTGACCATTGTATTGAGCTGAGTAAATAGTCTAGAGGGAATCCAGAGTGGAAGCGCCCCAAAGTAATACAGGAGTCGAGGCAGTGTCACCATTTTTAATAGTGCAACCCTACCCGCTACAGACAGTGGCAGGGTCCCCCAGAATTCGAAGTTACCCTTGGTGTTTTGCAATGCTCATCCTACATTGCCCTCCAGCAGATCCCCGTGGGCATGATATATTTGAGTACCCAAATAAGGCAAGCATCTATCCTCCCATTTCACACCTTCCGTCTCCGGTGGCCCAGTCGGGAAGAGGCACGACTTGGCCCAGTTCACCCGAAGCCCCGCTACTCGCCCCAGGACACTCAAGAGCTCTTTGGCTCCTCGAAGGGCCTCCCCTGAATTGTCCAGAAACATCAGTAAGTCATCTGCATAGAGTGCTATATATTGAAGCTGACCTGTCACCTCCAACCCCTGATAATAGCGACTTGATCTAGCATGTGCAGCCAAGGGCTCCATTGCCAGGGCAAACAACAAGGGCGACAGCGGGCAGCCTTGTCTCGTCCCCCGGCCCACCATACAGGCATCCGAGATCAGTCCTCCTGTCCTGACCCTAGCAGTAGAATTCTTATACAAGAGAGCCGTCCACTCCACAAAGCGTCACCCCAGCCCAAACGCCCTCATAACCCTGAAAAGATATGGCCACTCGAGGCTATCAAAAGCTTTCTCGATATCAGCTGCCAAAATAAACGCCTCCTCCTTCCGATATGTGTCCGCTTCTAACACTCGCAATAGTCTGCGTATATTCATCGCCGTATTGCTGGCTGGGATAAATCCCGCCTGATCGGTGTGTATTAGCGTCGACATATGCAAAAGCAGGCGAGTGGCCAGTACACAACTTAATATTTTATAATCCAAATTGAGCATAGGGAGTGGGCGATAAGCAGTTCGATCCCAAGCCGGTTTGCCGGGTTTTAGAAGTGGAATGATTACCGCCTCTCTCGTTGAAGCAGGCAGATAGCCTTCTTGTTTTGCCCTGTTATACAGCGCCACCAGCCGGGGAGCTAAAATATCCACATATGTCGAATAAAACTCTATTGGCAACCCATCTGTCCCCGGTGTCTGATTCCTGGCCATATGTTTAATGGCCCCTCGTACCTCCCCAATCTCGACATCTCTGCCCATAGCCTCTGCCGCCTCTGCATCCACACTTGGAAGCTCCACAGCCCCCATGAACTCCATCACCTCCTCTTCTCCTGTAGCTAGCCTACTATGATATAAAGCAGTGTAGTATTCTAGAAACTGGGCGTTAATATCTTGTTGGGAATAATTAACCTCATCTTCCTGCCCTCGAAGCTCAAGGATCGCCGCCCCCTACGTGCTGGGTTAGCCAACCAAGCCAGCAGCGCCCCAGATTTATCCCTCTCAGGGGGGCCTTGGTGGTGTAAGCCTTGTAATCAAAGCAACGCAGCCGCTCAACTTGTGTTGCTACTGCTTCCCGAGCCGCGAGAAGATCTGCCTGCTTGTCCATTCTTTCCGGTCTATCCTTTTCCACCTCACGGAGCTGCTGTTCCGCTTTGTGGGCATCTTGCAAAAGAACCGTCCATGCTCCCACCACTTCCCCAATGCAGCGACCCCTAATAACAGTCTTAAAAGCATCCCATTCAATAAGTGGGCTCGTCGCCGTATTGGCATTGTCTAAAAAGTAATCCTCAATAGCGGAACCCACTGTGGCTCGAAATACCTGATCTTCCAATGCTTCTGGTCGTAGGCGCCAAACGGGTATTTTAGGTCTAATACGAATCTAGTCTAATGCCACTAGCAGTGGGTTATGATCAGAGATCGTTCTGGCCAGGTGCACATCTGGAGAGCACAAGATCACGTCCAACCAAACGTGCAGTTCGTGTAGTGCGGAAAAGAAAGAATAATCCCTTTCTCCTGGGTGTTGGGCCCTCCAAGTGTCAGTCAACCCCCAGCTTTGCTGCCAGTTACATCTGGCCTCTTCAATTCTATGTATGGGAGCATCAGGGAGTGGCGGGTGAGAACGATCCAATCTGACGTCAGTAATACAATTAAAGTCACCCCCTAACAGTACCGATCCTGTCAACACTGATGCTAGCGCCCGTGACAGCTGAGCTAGAAATGTAGGTTGTTCTATATTAGGGGCATATAAACTCCCGATCGTTATGTCCCTACTGTCTAAGCGCCCTGATATCACTACAAATCTTCCCTCCGGGTCTATTATTTGTCTGGTACACTGGAAAGGGACTCCTGCCCGCACCCAGACCAGAGTCCCCCTGGGGAAGGCCGAATAAGTAGTATAAAAGACCTGCCCCCTCCACCTGCGCTGTAATGCAGCCCCTTCCTTTTGTGATAAGTGAGTCTCCTGCAAAAGGGCGATCTGCACCCCTCTCCTGACCAAGTACGCGTGAATTTTATGGCGGCGCAACATGGTGTGCATCCCCCTAATATTCCAAGATAAGCATTTAAGGCCTACGGTGGATCACACTGTGACGGTCGTGTCATATCCCTAGCAGTTTCCCCTAAAGCGACATGCCTGACCCTAAGTAAAAATCCCTGAAGAATAAGAACCCCCCAACTCCCCCTCCCCAGGACAGGTACAAACAAACAAGTTCCCATCCAAACTGGAACGTGTGAAAAAAAGTTCACTGACAGTGGTGGGGTGTGAAGCTGACCCTACTGGACCCAGATCCCCTCCGGGCTATACCCCCCAACATCTTAACACAGCTGCCGACCCCAATGACCATATCAGTATCTTCAGGCGATTGCTATGATGCCTGAGTCGCAGCATAAGCCGAACCCCGCTACATTAGGACCCTCTGCCATACGACCTGGGGTTCTTCTGTCAGGCAATTTCATCAGCTGTCTGAGGAGTGACATCCGGGAGATCAGTTTCAGAATCCTCGTTTGCGTTGCCTGGCTGCGAGCTTTCGAATCCGTCCACGTCGGGCCACTTTTGGCCGATCCCGGGCTAGTGCCTCCCTGGCTAAGCTCTGCAATCGCCTGCAGAGCTTTGTGCCGCTCCAGTCAGCATTCTTTTGGAGAAGGAGCTCTCGCAGTCTGCTGAATTTTGGCCGGAATCCGCTGGGTCAAGTCCGGTGATGGAGTGCGAGTCTCCCTGTTCTGACGGGTCTCTAACCACTCCCATGCTTCCTGCGGGGTAGTGAAGAAGTGCGTCTCTGACTTGTCGACTACCCGGAGGCGCGCCGGAAACAGCATGGCATATGGGATTTGTAATTGTCGCAGTTTCCGCTTGAAGGCCATAAATGAAGCACGTTGGCGCTGCACTTCCCTGGTGAAGTCCGGGAATATCATCACCCTATTATTCCCAATCTGTAGGTCCTGTTTCTTTCGGGCTTGTTGAAGTATATGGTCACGATCCCGAAAATGAAGAAGTCGCACCACCAGCGGTCGAGGGGGGGCTCCAGGTTTGGGCGGTCGGGCCGGGACTCTGTGAGCACGTTCAAGCGCATAGAAGGGGGAAAGGCCCTCCGGGGCCACCTCTGCCTTAAGTCAGTCCTCCAGGTATCGCACTGCATCAGCCTCCTCTTCCCGTTCCGGAACCCCCACGATGCGTAAATTATTTCTGCGGGACCGACCTTCACTGTCCTCCGCTCTCGCTTCTAGCACCTTGACCTCAACGCTTCTCATGGACCGTTGAAATGTGGAAACTGCTTCCGGGACCCCCATGAAAGTTTTTTCGTTTAGTTCCACTCTCCCCTTAAGCTTGCGGTGGTCATCCTTCAGCAGGCTGAGCTCTGTCCCTATTGAGTCTATCTTTGTCTCCAGAGCTTCCCTGGAGGAGGTGATGGCCTGCATAATGTCCGCTAAGGTGGGCCCCTCAGGGGCGGTATCCTTCCTCACCTCTGCTGTCTCGTCATCGTCGTCAGTTTGATGACCTGTAGCCTCCACGTTGAGGACAGCATATCCCTTCTTTCTGGATACTTTCCCCATTGTTAGCGTCCTGCATGCGCCCAGTAGACTACGTCTGAGTGGCGCCACCAGTGAGCGCAGATCACTGGTAACGTAATCGGTGCAGGAGTAGGATGGGCCCTAGGTCCCAGTGACAGTCACAAGCACTTCTCACCCCAGGGCTCCCTCCAGTGCACTCGGCCCTCCTGATTCTCACTCCCCTAAGCGGGTCCCCAGGCAAAACTCAGGGTCTCGACGTCTGCCGCCTCCACAGCTCCTTGGCATTCGCAGGGCGCATCCAGGAGGAGTCCCAGGAGCACTTCGTCCCGGCTTAGTGGCCTCCGTAGTGCTGCGCACTCTAGGTCTGTGGTCCCCCTGGGATAGTACTAAGGCTGCTCCTCAATCGCCTTAAATCAGGGATGGAGCTTGGTGGTATGATGACGTGTGCCAGCTAGGCTGCCTCATGAGCCCGGGAGATCACCGTGGTGCGGTCACGTATATTAGTTGTAGCACCCCTCCTAGTCCTCCCCTGGAGTATCCCAGCGGGCTCTCACCCTGCACAGGCTGCCTGGATATTACACAAGGAGCCGACAGCCTCTTATCAGCCCCTGCAGTTACCGCCCAGTCCTCCTCAGGTACAAAGTCTGGTAGGGCGGACCCAGTGCTGGCGCTCCACCTCTCTGCGCTGCAGCTCAGCTTAGGAGCCTTAGTCTCAGGTGCCTCTACTGTGTCTCATATGCCGGCCTCTCTGCTCTCCAGGGTTTTCTGCCCTCACTTCTCCGGCCCGCAGCGCACCGCCGCTGCCGTCAGGGCCCGACACTGCAGCGCGTAGCCGCCATCTTGCATCAGGAGATCAGAGCCGCCAGGATCGGGAGTCCGCGCCGCTCCAACCTGACACCGGGGCCGCAGCTCCAGTTGCACTCCGTCGTTGAGCCGCACTCTGCACCCCCTCAGGTCAGGTCTCGCCCGGGGTCAGCCAGCTCAGACAGCCTACCTCTCTCGATGTCAGAGGCCGTGTCTCCAGTCCGCGGTCGCCATCTTGGGGCTCCGCAGGCGCTGCTCAGTCAGGGGATAAAATGGTGATTTCAACGCCGCGGAACCACCAGAAGTCGCCGTTTACAGCCCGGCCTGAGCTCCAGCCGTTCCGCCACCTGGATAAAGGTGCGGGGCCTCAGTGTGTAGCCAAGATCACTGTTGTTAGGGGAAAGCCATGGACGGAGATCCGGAGTCTGCTTCCCCTCACATCGGCACCTAGCCACGCCCCCCCTCCATTTCGCCACATGCTGCATGTGGGAGGTGTAATAATAAAATTCCAGATTCAGCACACCAAGCCCACCGTTTCATACTCCCTCATCAAAGTCAGGCGAGCCACTCTACTCCGCCTCCCAGCCCAGATGAGCGAGGTGAGGAAGGAATTCAGCTGACGGAACACACCAGCGCGCAGGGGGCACAGTGAATTCTGGATCACGTGCAGCTATTGTGGTAGAAACACCTCCTTCGACAATGAAACTCTACCCATAAGTGATCACGGTAAAGTGTTCCCAAACCGGACAGAGGCACACAAGGAGCTTATGACGAACTCAACATTGTACTGTCGCTATTTCTTGGGCGTATGCGCCACTATCTTACCGCAATAACAAAACTTCTCCATGTCCCATTTCAACCCCAAGTCTGGCAACCGTTCCCTAGGAACTCGAGCCAACACTGCCAGTGGAAACACTAGGGGCTTCCTTTTGTTAATTTTGAGTTCAGACACCTCACCAAACTCATGCAGCAGCTCCAATAAAACCGCCACCGAAGTACCAGGCTCCCTAAGATCAAATAAAGCGTCATCAGCATAGAATGATATGATATGTCTAGAGTGCCCCAACTCTATCCCCCACTCAGTCAACACCCTATGGACCTGCACCGCAAATGGCTCCACCACCAGTGCAAACAAAAGAGGCGAGAGCAGGCATCCCTGTCGAATACCACATTCTACATCCCACCGATCAGACCTATACTTGCCCAACCTCACCCGTGCACCAGGCCAGTGTATAACAGTTGAATCCATGCTCTAAACCGAGGCCCAAACCTCATGACTCTCATAACCTCCAACAGATACCCCAGTCCACTATATCAAATGCCTTTTCAATATCATTTGAGGGCAACACCATTTCATCCTGGCTGTCCTCGACCTCATGGAGTACATGCGCCTGGCACCTCAGATTCAATGTCATGCTGCAGCCAGGAATAAACCCACACTGATATACATGCACCATTCCAGACACTACCTGACTCCGATTACACCCCACGAGCTTACAGAGTACTTTGATATCAGTGTTTATCATTGTGAGCGGTTGGTACGATGCAAGATCGGAAGCGTTCCCACCTGAATTAGGCAGCATGCATATAAGGCCTTCACACATACTAGGCGGGTGTACTCCCTTCTCCCTGGCTTCCAAGAAACCTCTAATAAGGGGTGAGTCAGTGCTGCCGTAAATCCCTGATACACTTTTGCTGGGAAACCGTCCCCCTTGGGGCCTTGTTCTTAGGTAGCAAACACAGAGCCGCCCTGAGCTCCTCCAGTGTAACTTCTGCATCCAGTTCCACCACTGCCACTGCACCTGGCTCGGGCTGCTCCAGAGGGGCCAAGAATCAGATTCACTGAACTACCCCCCTATACAACCCCTCCAGGTGCCACTGAAAAGCCGCCACCACGTCCACCTGCGAAGTTGCAATTGCTCTGTCCGGCTCTATCAGATGAATCACAGGGGGCGGAGCACTCTCCCTTCGAAGTAGGCAAACCAGCAACCTACTCAACTTATCTCCCTCCTGATGCAAGCGCTGTCTGTGCTGTGTAAGCGTGTATGCATCTAGCCTATGCCATTTTTCGGTTATACTCCTCCTTGCCCTCTTCTCATCCTGTTGATGCTCTGGTTTGGTTAGGTCTAGCCTCTGCAAGCCCTCTGTACACAATTCCTGCAGCAGCTGCCTACGCACCCTGCATGTCAAACCCATGCACTGCCCTCTCATCACTGCCTTCATGGCATCCTACTTGACTGCGTGGGCCTCAGTCGAGACCCAATTGGTCATCAAATATTCAGTCAAAGACTGCGATAGCGTATCGTGGTCCACACATCTGCCAAGACATCCACAGGGAAACGTCAATTCCGAGTTCGTGTACCGACCCACCCCCCCAGTCCATCTCACCGAACACTGGTGCATGATCCGACAAAAAACTGGTCTAGTGCTGCACCATCGGCAGGGTCTCAACTGGAAATCTACCAGCCAGCACCCTATCTAGCCTACTGAAAATGTGGTGAGTAGTTGAATGGTAGGTAAAGACACTATCCAGAGGTCTACGAGCCGTCCAAATGTCCAACAGCTCCAAATTAAACATCACCTCACGCAATGACGCAGTCATTCGTGGCTTCTTGTCAGCCCTGGGAAGTCTCCTATCCTGCTTCCTGTCCAAGACACAATTGAAATCTCCCAACTAAATGAGCAGGCCAACAACATCGGAACCCATCAGATCCTGGAACCTGAAGCAAAAGTGGGGGGTCATCAACATTGGGAATATATATATTAAGCAATGAGAGAGCCAAGTCCGCAGCTGGGGACTCCGTCCCCTCACACTGCAGAGAATCTGTCTCAGCCACTCACATGGTACCATCATCCTGAATCGTGACTTTATAGGAGTCCTGGGACTCACCAACTGGCAAGCCCCCACTGGAGTGACCCCTCCAGTCCCCATGGCCCTGTGACACCCCAAAGCGGCTCTGGATTCCCAGTCCACGGGTCGATGCACCGTCCCATACCTCCAGCCAATCCCATACGTCCTGTGGTCGCTCATATAAGTGCGCCTTACCGTTAGAGAGAACCTTCGATTTGGAGGGGTAAAGTAACATGTACTTTAGGTTCATAGCGCGTAACTTCTGTTTGACTCAAAGGAACATTTTGCGCTGCTCCTGAACTTTTCTTGTGTAATCCGGGAAAATGGCTATAGTATGATTGTCAAATCTTGGGTTGTCTTGTTACCTAGCTGCTGTGAGGATACAGTCTCTATCCCTATAATTCAGTATTTTTGCTATAATGGCCTGAGAGGTCCCCACAAGCAGCAGAGATGGGACCAAAGCGAGGTGCGCCCTCTAGACCACAAATATTTCCAACAGTCTTCCCGGGTTCAGCTGCAGCTTGATCCATTCTTCCAAGAAGGTTTCTGCTGATGAGCCATCCACACACTCTTGTAACCCCAGGAATCGAAGGTTACATCAGCATGATCGACCCTCCACATCCTCCACCCGAGCCTCCAACTCCCTCCTGACCATTGTCATCCTAGCCATCTGCTGCTTTAGCATGTAAGCCTCACCCTGAAGGGCCTCAATGTTATTCTCAGCAGTCGTCACCTTCTCAGCCACTTTCCTCATATCATCCCTAATTAGATTCACATCTACGAATACTGTCTCAATCTCATGTTCCAGTGTGGTGCGCAACCCATGTATAGCCCCAGTAGCTCGGCACCCGAGGGCTCACCTTCGTGCTCCTTGAGTCTGCGCCCCCCACCTGATCAGCCGCTGCGAAGGTTGTTGGAAGGTGGCATACTGCCTGATAGTGTTAGATGCAGGCATCGTTGAATGCTTGGCTTTACCCATAGTTGCACCAACACAAGGCCGCACTCAGCAGCACAGTTCCTCCACAGGCCCCTAAACAGTGACAGACTGTCTTGCCGAATCTTTCGACCAATCCATATGGCATCCACCAAGCTTCCAGCACAGCAGTGTTCAGCACAGCCCCGCAGTCTCTAGCGCCAGCCACACTCCCCATGGCTCACCAAGACTCCACATCAATGAACAAGGGCTATCCAAGAGAGGCCCCCCCCAGGTGCCCTCTCCGCTGCCACCCAGGGCGAACTCACCTCAACAGTTTCATCCTCTGCCACTTTCTGTGTGTCTTCATGTCCCCTGCAATGGCCAGGTCATATTGCGTCTGCAGCAGCGTTTCTTTCTGAGTGAGTGCTCAGGCCAGCGTTCCGCCAGCTTGTGTAAATCTGTCTGATTAGGCCCACTCTTCACTGGAAACAGGCAGCCTAATTTCTGTGCCCCTCATAGCTCCCTCTCATAACTGGACCACTGTAGGTCCCCACACTGGCATCATCGCTGTCTCTCACAGTAGTCCCAATCCTTAGAGAGGGCCACTGGGGCGGGGCACCCCCACCAGGCAGCAACAGCCCCCGGCCTCGAGACGGAGTGTAGCCAGCACAGAGACAAGGCGAGGTAACTCCTTCTCGCACAGGGGAACCACTCGTCCTCGATACCGCTCCGGCAGTCAGCACTTGCCCGCAGGGCCCCAAGGAAAGCAAACATGGGGCCGCTCCGTCGCGCCCCGCAGCATCTGTAAGGGGCTCCACACCCCCACCAGCCTTTGGCAATCCCTCTCCAGCGTTGCCTTGCCGGCTAGGCTCCACAGTCTGATACAATGTCTTCAGCACTGCAGCCAATCGTCACCAGCATGTGGCACGTGCAGGATAGGCAGCCCCCACCCCCCAGGCTCCGGGGGCTCACTCAGGGCGCCAACAGCAGTCGCCTCGCCCCCTGGCAGCTATCGCCACCTCATGGAAGCCAGGGGCACCAGAGAACACTGCACCTCGGTACCAGGCTCGGCCACGCTCTGCAGGCCCACCAAGGCTGCGGTTGCACGGCTTGCTGCGCCGCTCGGGATTGCTACTCCTCAGCTCTGCAGGAGCCTGCAAAACAGCTCCATTTAGTCAACCCTCCACTCCGGATCACTGACTACACCACACCTGCCTCCAACAGCAGCTCAGAGCACAGGATGAAGACGGATTATGCACGGGTTTACTGGGAGAGGATAGCTCTATGTCCTGTCAGCCATCTTGCCAGGCCACGCCCCAACAAAAGCACAATTAGACTGAAATGCTCCTTGGGCAGGACTAGATAAGAATAGGGAGGAAAACCGTCAAATCAGAAGCATGGACGAGAGGTAGGCAAGAAAGCCATACAATCATGAGCATGTGGCTGACTTATAGCTCACTCTCTGTATTGTATTGACAAGAGCTAAAGCTGTTTATAGGTAAGACCTAAAAATGGAGGGAAATCATGCTGACTGAGGATTTGTCCAAAGTCCTTCAAATAAACACCTTTCAGCTGCCAAAGTTTAAAAAAAGGGTATCGGTCTTGTACAAGTGCATCATCGTCCTATGACTGCTGGTGTAGAACCCAGCTAAGGAAATAGTAAAATTTAGTTAGAGTTGAAGAAAAAGCCTTCTGGGCAAACTTCAAAAAACACAAAAGGCTGGAGCCTCAAGGAAACTGATTGCTGTGTCAGCAGCAAAAAAAACATTGTACTGGCTCCCAGCTAAACATAAGACACAGTTTGAATTCCTCCGCCTCGTAAATAAATGTCAGCTCACTGCTGCCAAGGAGTACCTTCATAGTGTGGTGTATCATCTCTGTTTACAATACTGTGCACCCACCAGTCCCTGGTTAAAATGGGGAACTTTTCAGCACCATGACTCGTGCTTGCCCTCCATAATGTTTATCCTGACACTAACTTTAGCTTCAGATGTGACAGAAACACACAATAGTTCATTTGTTAACAGCGAGATTGAGGTTGAACTAGGAAATCCCATGTTCACTGCACACTGGAAGTTGCCACAATTCTCATGCCCTGAACAGTTTGGCATCTCATTGCTGTTTTGACATTCCTTTCATACAAACGATTTAAACAAAAAGCTTTCTGTGATCTTCAACTAGTACAATGAACAACAGCTTTGTTGTCTGTAGTCACTGTAGCCTGCTGAGCCAATGAGCTTTTGGGCTCTGCCTTCGTATAAGCTCTATAGCTCCTTTTTCATGTTTTGCTATCTACGCGTGATCCGAAGAATCCTGGCCTTGCTGCTTCTGCTCCAGTGGCTCCCGCTCTTGCTTGCCAGTCTGATGTTGAGAACTGGTTACTGCAATCTAATATATAAGGACCCTCTTGCAAAGTCCTCGGCCAAGCTCTGTGGAGTGAAGAACTATGCCGCCCGCCCTCATCCACTGATCACATCTGTCCAATACAGATTCCGCCTCACTGGACGCAACCAAAGGGTCGAATTCAATCAGGATACCATCCTCAACAATTATCTGAGTCTACTCTTTCACCTCTCCAAATTACAACACCTATCAGCCAGGCTTATCCTCCTCAAATTGTTTGCTGCCTTAGACACTGTTGACCACTCAATCCTACTCAATAGCCTTCCTTCTCTCTGTATGACTGGCAATGCCCTTCAGTGCCTCTCCTCCTACCTATCCAGTCATCTTTTATTTCTGTCATGATACTTAGCTCCATTCTCATCCAAACATGGTTCAGTGGGTGCTCCTCAGGGATCAGTTTTAGCCCCTCCTTGTGGACACTGTATACGTTCGCTCTCACCAATACTATCTCTTCCTTTGGCTTCTGCTACCACCTCTATGCTGACAATACTAAAATCTTCTTCTCATTTCGATCTCTAGCTTTTCAATCAATACTCAAATCCCCAACTAATTAGCAGCCATCAGGCCCTGGATGGCTGAACTAAAATTGAAATTATCTATTGTCCACCATCTTCCAAACTTTCTCCCTTCTCTCTAACCCAAAAAACTTACCAGCTCTCTCTTCATCCTACAGTCTGAACTGTATCCTTAAATGTAGAACCTGATCCCACAGGCCAGATTATACTGAAAGACGACCGGGGAGAGATCCAGCTGGCTTATGGTAACACAACTAAGGAACTCACTGCAGCCTGTACGCAGGAACCTTCCAAGTCTAGCAGTGTTCAAGAAAAATAAAAACTTGCCTCTTCAAGGAGGCGTTTCCAACCTTCATCGAAACACCCAGGTTTATATTCCCACCTCCTTCTATGAAATGGTCAGTTGAATGCCAGAATATTGTTGACAAAAAATATTCTCTGGCATAAATATTGTGTCCTAAATATAGTTTACAAAAATATCTTCCCATTGGGTGTAGATTTTCTATTAATAACTCCAGTAGGGCGATATTTGTGACAGACTGTGTTTAGTTCGCCATATTCTGGTACCCTACCAAAAAGGTCAGGGTGTAATTTGAATGCAGAATGACCTTTGTCAAAGACTGCTCCTGAATTACCCTCCTAGAGACCCCAGACAGGTGTCCTGCCTCCCTCAGGAAATGGTTTGAGTTTAGCCTCACAAACTGCAGCGGTGTTATAAAGTGGCCTCCACCACATGCCAGTGCTTTACAAAAATTAAATACAACTCGTCCCATTCTTGTTTCATCTGAGGGCCAGTGACTGACAGCGTCATAGTGCTGTGAATAGTTGAAAAGACAAACTTGTACCTCAGTGGAAACCTTGGACAGGAAGGAATTTGGGGAATCAGACCCTGCCCTCGTGGACTGTGTCCTACACACAGAGATCATGGGGAGGCACATAAATGGACATGCTGAATACTCGGGTACCGTCCAACCATCCAGACACACCGACCAACCACAGCAAAAAGAAATCCATAGTGGTTGATGAATCTTCCACTAGAGTGGACATCAGAGGGCATGGCTACTCGAGGTCCTTACACAATAATGGCAGGGTGGTCATTGGAGGAATCCCCATATCATGAGGGTGAGGGTCTCAGACACCAGGAAAGGACTGGATATTGTAGGGCTTCCACTCATGTGAGGGTCTCACATACTAGGAGGAACCTAGAAATCAATGGGCCCCCTAAAACATGATATCTGAGAAACCAGGAGTGGAGTGGGCATTGCAAGGCACTTTGCAAAATGAGATTCTGGAAAGCCAGGAAGTGAGTGATCCCTTTGTGCGGCTGGAATCAGAAGCACAAAGGATGATCCACTCTAGCAGGGTTTTGTAATCTTGTACAGGGGTCTTTGGTGCTCAGTGTCCTGAAAATTGCCTGTTTTGTCTCCAGCTGGATAGATCGGTGATCACCGGTATTGCCATCGGAGATGAAACTATGCGGAATAAGAGCCTGATCCGGATCCTGTGCAAGGAGCACCATACACCGGTAATGGCACTGCTCCTTCTGAGGAACAACTTTCAACCAAGATATTGTGACAAGCAATGGCTAACAATGATTTCTTTCTGGCCCACCAATCCTGTGTGTTTGCCCAATCTTGCCTCACTTTGTTGCTCGCCATCACCCACTCTTAATATGTAATTTTTCTTTCACTCTCTCTCTGTCTCTCTCGCTTCTTGAATCTCCAGGTCTCCAATGTCAGCTTCGTGCACAGTCTCCAGGAGACAAATGGCACAGGACTCACAAGCAACATGGCCGCCGAGGCCGAAAAATGTAAGTGCGACTTAGTCCTGCCACCCTCCACCTTCCTGTATCCATGCACACCTTCCCTTGAAAACACACTTTGGCTTCCGTGACCCACAGGGCACAAGTCCTATAAAAAGAAGTGGGGGACTAACCAAGTTAGGCAGTATGCAAGTGGCCTCATGACGCGTGCCATAACAGTGCATGACGATCACGACACGTGACATTACACGTGGCATCACAGGAAGTGATCTCACTGGAAGTGACATCACAAGAAGTGACATCAGATATTAAGACCTCCCACATGTTTATCAGGTATATTATGAGTTAGCGCATTAGGAAATTAACAAATGAGATTTGGCATCGGGGTTGTGCCAAAAAAGTGGCGCAATCCAGACGCAAACTCTGGGCCTCAACTAATATATTATGTTTTTTAAACCCTGACAAAGAAATTGGCAACAAGGAGAAGCATGGTAGTAGATCTGTTCTGCTTAATTGGTTGCAAAGTCTGGATTTTAAAATATTTTATGGGGTTAAGGCATCTGCTGCAGAAGTGCCCAGTAAATCTAAGGGAATAATAATGGTGAGATAACTCTGGAGTTTAACGCATTTGTTAGAGAGATCTGTGTTCTGTGTACGTCCCATATTCGAATCAAAGTAGTATAGAAGGCTAAGATGTCTCCTGCAAAGCAGATCATGTTACAAAAGAAATAAAATAGTGCTATTTAAATTGTTATTTGTGTAAATACTGGGACAGACCATCACATCTGACATTCTTACAGTGCATGCACTTATATACAAGGACTGAACAAAGTCAAAAGCGTGCCTCTCTTAAGTACCTGTGAAGAGACAAGCTGTGTGCTTTTGTTTCTGTTGCATTTAAGTGTGAGATTCCAGGAGGCCTGCAGTCAGGATACTCGTTTCAAAGGACGCCTGATGGCCCCTTAACTTCTGCCTTTATCTTTGGCCCAGCTGTAGTTGCAAAAAAAAGCCCCATCGCTGCCTGCACGTTGCTGCTGGGAATGAAAAGCAGACAATGTACAGGCATTGTTGAACGTGTCTCGGTGTCCCTGAAAATTACACTGGGACAAGTTCAACATATTACTGTGGGGCCCTATTTCTTGGCAGGGTGGACGGCGTCCACCCTGTGAAAATAGTGGGTGGACCCGTGTACCTGCATGTACCCCCGACTCGTGCCCTGGTGACCCACCTCTCCCTGTGAACACCACTATCCGTCCTTAGCATGCGCCACCTTATCCTGAATATAAAAAGTCAGCCTGGGCTTGAGTTCTGATCTGGCTGGTGGATTGTGTAAGCTTCACAGGGTTCCATGTGATGCACATGCAGCTTCTGTGCGCTCTCATCTCTGCCATGACATCACAGATCCCAGAGGCCTGGCATTCTTTGTTAAGGAGGCCAGTGCTGCTGCTAGACCTATCAACAGCAATGGGGACGACAGTCTCGCTGGAAGCCCACCTGACAAGCCGCTTCCCCTGTGTGTCCGTATTCAGTGTGAATTGGGAATGAGGCTTTACTGTCTTCCAGGGTGCCCTTTCCCCTTTGATTGCTACACTTGAGTCGCAGTGGCGTAGCTAGGCCCTGCGTTTGCCGCCCGTGGCGGCCGAATCTAAGAGAGAGGGTAGGAGGGGGCTGGCGATTCATGTGGCATCGGCCACAGGTATTAGCAGGGAGGAGCACCGCCCCCAAAACTCGTGCCGCCTGGAGCAGACCGCCCCCTTGCTACACCACTGTTGGGCACGTGGCTCTGAAACTAGGAGTTTGCCTGCAAGCACCTAGAGATCATACTCACTCCTCCTCATCCTCATGGGTGAAGGGTTGTGCTGCCTTGGTAGTGTGACGCTGCATGACTGGCTGGAGCGGCAAATTTAAAAGAACTGGACATCCATGTGTTTCACTGAGAAGCTGTGAAAAGCTCCAGACACTTAATCATTCTTTTTTTAGTCTGCTTTGACAGTGCATCTGTTGGTGAACTATTGTTACTAATTCTTTAAAATACTACAGAGTTAGGTTCAACTCCACCTAGAGAGGTATTACCTTCTCGCTTCGAGATTTCGTCTATTTTATATATCATTGTGTCTCCTCTGGTGTGCATGCATTCCAATGCCTGCGGGATTGTTTTGCGTATCAAAAGTACACTGAATTGTCACACATTAAATTATTTATCTCATAGATATATTCTTTAAAGAAAGCAATCTTTTTATGTTGTTTGTATTCAGTGCCGCATGCTTGTAGTCGGGACTCACAATGCAAGCCAAAACTATTCATCTGACCAATGTTTGTATTTTAAGAATGTGAGATTTTACATAGTGAAAAATGAAGTAATGCACTTTATGGTTAGGAATAGCCAAATAAAGTTTCTTTTGACTTTGACTATTGACTTGCCAGTGCTTGTTTCTTTCTGCAGGTAACCACTTGTTTGTGAACTCCCACCTTCCGGACCTGGCGGTGGGCCTCATCCTGCTGGCCGGCTCCCTCGTCGTCCTCTGCACCTGCCTGGTGATGCTGGTCAAGATACTCAACTCCACCCTCAAGGGCCAGGTGGCCAAAGCCATCAAGAAAGTCATTAACACGGGTCAGTGGTGGTGGGTGTCACGGAGGGGAAGTGTAACACCAGTGAGAGCACTGAATTGCGTGGGGGGCACCTTGCGGTGCTTGCCACATGGTGTAGGGATTAACAGGGGTGCTCCATAGGTGCCCCCAGGCCTCCAACTGGAGGCCTGCGGAGGCATGGGGCCCAGCTAGGGGACCCCAGAGTTGCTTTCCGACGGGCTTTTCATGTCGGAAAGCCCTACATGCAAAAGCCTGTCGGAGGCTGACATCGTAATCCAGACGCCGGAAACGCTGTCCTTAAGGGATTACGTTGCGGTCCGACTGGCCGACGAGGCTCCTTGAGCCGGAATGACCGGAATGACTACTTGCACTAGGCACTTCCCGTGATACCTGAGAATTATGCGCCAGCGGCTAAAGTTTTCCACCTGTGAGTTTTCAAGCTAAAGTCATGAGTTTTGTGACCCCTTTAAATATGTTGGGAGGATAAAATATAGTCAACATCCATTCAGCGCTGCCAACGTCACCGGGAAAATAGTTTTAAAGTTAACCTATGAGACAATGGCATGTACTGCAACTAGCAGTCACAAAGAAGTATTACCAGTTTGCAGTGAAAACTACATCTGGGCAGAAATGAAGCAGAAAACTCTGCAAGCTCCATGTGGACCAATAAACGGGATCTATGCAAGACTTTAGTTGTGTAATAAAAACTTTGCACACAAAGCAAATGCACTAATCAGAGGAGCATACCTCATCCTCGAGCTAAGCGGGGCAAGTCTTTGGTTTCTGCTGACAAGTGATGGTCACTGCTTCGCTCTTACGGCCTACAATCATCTTGCATCAGACCCCGGCAGAAGGTTATGCCATCGAGTGGTGTCTACCATTCGGTAGCAGCACAGCAATACACAATTCTTGCCTGCTACCCAACTCTTGGTTGGGATATTCTACAATGTTCAGGAGAGCTGGATCCCAATTACAGAATGGATTGTCACTAAGCATGCCTACTCCTTTTTTCTACATCATCAAATATTTATTATGGAATTTAGATACATAAATATTAAATATTCTACTAAATCAGTATGTATGTTCTAACAGGCATCCTCATAGACTTTTCATGTTCAATTATCATTCTGTCGGGGATCACTACAAGCTACCAGATTACACCAGCTACTGCTTAAACTGCTTCACTATTACTACTGAGTTCTAGAACCAGGAAGTGATTGTGATCCCTTAAGCGCAAGGTTCTCCAAAGTCGGTCTTGCCAGATATTTAGTATATTCCCATTTAGATAAATGTAGTTATCTTAAAAATCTGGCATGGATCCAGCCCTCCAGGACCGACTTTGGAGAACCCTGCCTTAGCACAGGCAATGGCTGTGAAATGGCGTCAAGCAAGAGCTAGTGACTACTGTGCCACCAGAAAATGGCCGCGGCACAAAGCCAGGAGATCCTTTTCAATGAACTGCAAAACACAGATCAGAATCAATAGGAGATGTGAATCAATATCCAAACAAAGCATACATGATGGAGAAGGTATATTATTAAACAAAGGGGGAAGGTCCATGAGTTGATGGTGTTAGCCTTGTGTGGCGCTATCTTTTGTGGCAGGAGGGGATTGGGGCAGCAGGTTCCCATAAGCATGTGTTGCTCCGCAGTACTACTCTACTGCTGAACGTTGCTCTGATCTTGCTTTACTTTTTGGGTTTAGATCTGCCGTACCCCTTCAGTTGGGTGACCGGATACCTTGCCATGTTCGTTGGTGCTGGGATGACCTTCGTGGTGCAGAGCAGCTCGGTCTTCACCTCAGCCATCACACCTCTGATCGGTAAGAGGCAGTCCAACCACTGCAGGGTGTAAAGACGACAACCCATTGCCTCCTTATTGAAGATCATTTTGGGTATTGTTTTTTATTATGGATTGTTGCCACACGCAGCACACTTCACTATGCCATTTATTAGGCTCTTCTATTGTGTTAGAGTTTTGCACTGGCAGGATGTGTTGCGAAAGTATAACTATAAGGTTATTGTCAGTCTGTAATGTAGGCGGGATGTTCTATGTTCATCAAGCTCTAGGTCAGGTCTGTTGCCAAATCTGGATTAATTAATCCTACACAAACAAAGGAGCCTTGGTTCTTAATTAAATCACTTGTTCTTCTTGTGGGACCAGGCCCAGGGCCAAGTGTCTATTCTTGATGTGTGTGGGTGGTACACATAAATATGCAGAACAACTGAACACATGGAAGAAGCTTAGATTTGGATACTAAAATGTTTCATGAATCTAAACATAATACATGGAGAAAACTAACAATAGCAGTTAGTGATTATGATAAACTAACAAGCCCACTCTTTTCTCAAATGACATGTCCCAAATCCAAAGGCAAAGGTAAACAAAGCCTCAACTGAAGCTTCAAGTAACTTCTTTAACGCTTAAAAACGTACACTGTGACGTAAAACCCTAACCGTGGCATTTAAGGGAAAGCTAAAGCGAAGCCATGGAGACGGGATTGGCAATAATTTTGACGTTCCAGGTGACTCAGGAATGGATTCCTGAAGTAGGCTCCCCGGTGGAGTATTCTTCCTTCTGAATTCATCTGTCTGGCCAATGAAGGACCAGCCCGACTAGGTCCCTGCAGCAAAACTCCAATGCACCTTTGCCTCACATGGTTGACTTCAGCAGTATTGGGGCGGTCCTGATGGATACAGGGATATTGTTCATGATCTTCGGTGCATAGATGGAAAAGACCTGCTACTTAATTTTTTCTTTTTTACACTACTTAGTCTGTGGCCTGAATGGGCCCTGGTTGCGGGTGTGCCGAGAACCACCAGAAATGGTGAGCTTGTCTGCAAGATAAGCGGGGGTGCGGGTTGTGATGGCTTTGTAAATAATGCAGCTGCTTATGAAGATGGTGCTTTCCGGTTGCAGTGCCAATGGAGTTCCATCAGAATATGGGTGATGTTATCATATTTCGTCAGAGCTTGGATGAGATGTACTGTGGTGTGTTGAATGCCCTTAAAGGGTGTCAGAGTGCAGTCTGGGAAGCCATGGAGGCCATGGAGCAGGTCAATACCACCATCCAGATACAAGCATGAGGGCTTGAACGGAAGTTCTGAAGTCGCTTTCCGGAAGAAACAGCTTCGCTTTCTTTAGAAGTGCAAGCCGGTGCCAGGACTTCTGTATTTTCTTGCAGTTTGTTATTTGAGAGTGAGGTTGGTGCTCAGGGTGAATCTAAGTGACGACATTCAGTGAAACTTGGCGTTTAAATCTGTCAAGGTTCATGTCATTGATCCAGGTTTGTACTGTTGTAATGTTTTAAAGAGAAGGGTATTGCAGTGAGTAATCTTTTTTTGTTTTCTGTACATTAAGTCTAGTAGAATCTACCTATAGTCTTTATTAATTTCAAAATAATGTTTAGATTACTAGTTCAGCCCAGTCCTGTCAAAATTGCAATTCACCCCAGTGAAACCCAGCAGCTAAACCTTACATTGGGCACTGGCAAAATTTAATTTATGCCGGATTAATTTGTGTAATTTCGGGAATTTCGTATTATATAAAATGCCTGCAATTACATATTTTCTCATAATTATGCCACTGTTTGTGGCAAATTAACAGTGCAGGAGCATAGGAACAACACAAATAACCAGAATGCCACCTGCTGTTCTTCATGACAATTGTGTTCTTTGTACTATTTTTAGCATGAAATGCGTCCTTGCGTCAAAAATGTACGTGAAAAGGCATTTTGTGCCAACATATAGCACTAAATGACGGATTTGTATTTTGCATAATGGCATGCAATTTTGCATAATTTTCCCAAGCTTTCACATAATTACATGAAAGCAAATTACGTCAATTTCGCACACCTCTACTGTGCATATGTGAAGCTCAAATCAACCCAAGGGCAGCTCTAATTGAAACCATTTACAACTCAACGTAGCTCATCTACATTGTAACGAAGCTTGCCTGAAGATCAGCCTTGCTAACCAGCTGCGCCTCCTTACTCATGTGTCACATCACCTTCCACACCTGCAGCTAAACCTATTGCATGTGCAGCTCAGCCTTACCCACAACCAGATCATACTAAACCAGCTGCAGCTCAGCCTAAATCTCAGGTTGCTTGCTTATCGTGTTAATAGATTAACTTAACTTGCCGGCAGTTTATATTCATGAATCTCAAAACAACCCATCTTTAAATTAGCCTTGTTCACCTACGCTTAGCGTAACCTATCTGTAGTCTGATAGCATGACACAATATCAATAACAAAAAAAATCATCTTACATATGCACAGTGGGTTTAATATAGGTTTCCAAAAATATCACTTCTTTGTGTATACATTTCATTTTAATTAACTCAAATTAAGAAATATTTTTGTAAATGATATTTAGGACACATTTTTGCCAGACGATATTTAGGTCACAATATTCTGGTGCCATACTGATGTAACAAACCTACGCTTGGTCTAATCTATATATAGTTACATTTGGGCAGGAGCAACCACTAGGAAATGTAGTGGTGGGGCGGGGTGGAATTACAAAAAATTAAAAATAAAGAAAAGAAAAGCTCACTTACCTGCCAGTCGCCGCCTCTCCTCCGTCCTCTCCTCTAGTTTCCAGGAAGCACAAAGGCTTCTAGTCTCCCCTATCCAATCACGATGCTACTGTCACCAGCATGACAGCAGCGTCGTGATTGGTCTGAACACCCTGGTTCGGTGCTCCGACCGGGAGTGGGAGCCGGGTGAACATGCTAAATGCGTATGATGGTTTGGCTGGCCCAAGATGACCGGCCAAACCGTCATGCACACTTATGGTGCAGCAACCACTCGTCCTCCCTGTGAGGACATCCATGCCCCGCCCTAACCTAGCACGGGCTCCGTACAAAAAGTAAATTGATAATAACGTAACTTTATTAACGTTGCATTATTATCATTTAATTTTTCCTTTGAACTCAGTGAGGCGACGCTCCTCCGCCTTAGCCTTTAGCTTTGACCTAAATAGTATTCAGTGTAACCTACTCACATGAGAGTCTAACCTATATAAGGTGCTGCCTGACTTAAGTATGCTTTGGTTGAGCCTGGTGGCATGACTGTGTAATTAAAGCTCTGCTATCCAGCATCAACCCAACCCACCTTTTTGTGCACACTGCATAGAGTGAGCCCGTATGTCAGCCCTTAGTGGGGCTAAGGGCTCTGCCTGACTGCTCCAGCTGAACTAAAGCAGATGAGCACACAGAGGTCTCTCAGCAGTGATGGCTTGAGGCCTGTCAGGGATTCATCAATATGGTAGGCAAAGGCACACCAAGAAGCTCTCTTAGGGCACATGTTACATATTTCCTGGGAGTCCCATTCATGGATTGTCAGAATGTGATTCATGCTGGAGTTTGGGAGATATCCCAGTTCTTATGAGCTGTACAGTGGAGTTGCGGACAGTCCAACTCAGTCCAATTCTCATCACAGAAACTGTTTCCAGTCCTGGGCTTCCAACCTACAAATCACAGCTCTCAAGTGTGTCAGTCTAACTAGTTCAATGGAAACAAGCCAAGACTACCACATCCAGAATGCACTGAGTTTCCATCTGAAAACCTAGGGCTGTAAACAGAGTCCATGATGACTTAGAGTCAGATGGTCTCCATAATGGATCGATTGCTCACTGGTGTGGAGAGGAGGTTAAAACTCAAACAATTCTGCATCCAACCTCTTTAGGATTCAAGGTAAGTCAGAAGAGCCTTCAGAGGGATAGCCCATGTATGGGTGAGTAGATTGTGAGAGACCCTCGAGGCTACAGACTGAACAATATCAGGGGAGACTGGATGCTATGGGGAGAGGGTGGTAAGTGTGGTTGATTAGGACAGCTAGTGCTGGGTGGGAGATGGTGGCGAGATGCGGAATGTGAATGGAGATTTTAAAAGATGAATATTCTGACAGGCTTTAGAAACATGCTCTAATATTGACAAAACCCTTTTACCAGTCTTTGAGTGTGCTCTTAGGGTTCTAACACGTGCACCGACCACAGACAGGGGCACTACCTTGTTTATATTAGAGAAAATAACCCCAAAAACAGCCAGCTGTCAGTGAGCACGATATTTAACCTTTGCCAGTGTTCTAGCCATGCTGTACAGCATTTGGATGCTGTTCAGCATGGTTTTATAAAAAGAACAAAAGGCCTTTGTAGGCACACGCACCAAGCATGCATGTGCCTTGAAAATGACCGAGCACCTTTTTTCTTTTTATTTACCGATCCAAGTTAGATCAGTTACAACAAAAAAAAAAATTGTGTGGGTGGGGAAACCAACACGGGGGAGAGGACAAGTGGGCAGAAGCACAGAGGGCTGGTGAAGTAACAAGAGGACGGTCCAGCGAAGCCACAGGCGGTGTGGGTAGGGAGAAGGCACACGTAAGGCGTGGGTCGGAAAAGAAAATAGAGGGCCCGGTTAGGGGAGCAAATGGAGAAAGAGGAATGTACAGGAAAGTAAACAGACGAGAGAGCGCAATGTGGAGCAGGTCAGAGAGGCTCATGGGTGAAAAAACTATGCAGTGGGGATAAGCACATGAGGGCAGGGGAGCCGCACACAGGCACAGGATGAGCAACATAAGAAAGTGTGGTGGAGGAAGAGAAGTATACGAGGGGGATAGCTGAAAAACACATGCCCTCTCTTAGAGTGCTTAAACAAAAAAACAAAAAAAGTTCCGCCTGAAAAGGGAGCAGTGGAAGGACACAAGTAATCTGTCCATGTTCTAGGGGAGGGACAAGAACAGGAAGAGGAAAGCCCACACATGCTAACAAATAAGAAGCAAGCTAATAAGAGTGACAATGAAACCAACCAAAGGTAAGCAATGGACAAGCTCTAAAGCTACTGTAAGTTAACATGTCTTGCAACAGAGAGCAGCGCATGCACTGTCTAGTAGGCTAAACCTAAAGTATACTGGCACACTTGGCACTGAAGATGAGACATTCTGCACAAGGAGGCAAAGCATAGTCTTTGTATCGCAGTTCGCGTCCCATGAACATGCACCTCATCCCTCTGGTGTGTCTGCACTTTTTCCTGACCTGATCTGACCTTCAACATCTGCCTTCTTTGGCCTGAGGAAATTTCCGACCTTTTTTCTTCCATAACACACATTTCTTCTCTGCAGAGAAATTACCTACAAAACATGTAATTCAGTCTTTGCAAATTAACTATTTAGAAATGCAAGCTCTAGGTGGCACTCTAGTTTTTGAACCCATGTTTGAACTTCAACACCTCGTTCTCCTCTCCTCCTGCCCCCTTCTATGCCTTAGTCCATTTGTGGCTCTCACAGTATGATCCTGTCTTACTGTTTCTATCTCTCACCACCTTCCACACCCTACCACTGTGCTCTCTTTCAGTTGTATTCGTTTTTCCTCTATCTCTCTCTCTCATTTGCTCTTCCATTTTCCATCTTAAATCCACTCTCCCCCTTTCTGCATCATATCTACTGTTACCTCAGACTTGCTCTCCTGCTGTAGTTGATTCCTTCCCTTCTTCCCTCTCTTCCCCCGCCCCTCCTTCGTCTTTATCGCTCTCTCACACTCTCTTCTCATTAAGAATTTCCTGTGTTCCCTTTTTCCAGGCATTGGTGTAATCAGCATTGAGAGAGCGTACCCGTTAACCTTGGGCTCCAACATTGGGACCACCACCACAGCGATCTTAGCTGCCCTGGCCAGTCCTGGAGACAAGTTGGCAAGTGCTTTCCAGGTAATTCACTCTGATCTGGTGTCATGGATCTGTGGGACGCACGGGTGGGACCTGGAGGAATGGACCATGGACTTGCTCAGTAATAGCCCAAAGAAGGGCCAGGTTGGGCCATCTGGACACTAGGACGTTTCGCAGCAGGCCTGTGCCTATGAGCAGAAGGTAGAACTGGGGTAGAGATATGACCTCAGATCATCCTGAGGACAGCAGCAGGCCCGTAGGCCTGGGAACGAGTCAGCATCATGTCAGGTTGGCTCATATGGAAGACCAGTGGGGCTGTGGCAGTCAGCTTGCTGTCTCGCTGGTACATTGAAAAGACCTGTAGTTTTGAAGCACAGTGTGATTGCTGTCAAGCGAGCGCCTTTGGGTTGGGGCCACCCTGTGCTGCAGGGGTCTGCGATAGGCATCTGGTGTGCATGTAAAGGTTTGGTATTGTTAAAGGACTTGTAGAGTGCAACTTGTGCACAGGGGCACTTGGTGCTTCAAAGCAGACACATGAAACAATACCAGGGTAAGAAAGGGCACACAAAAATGTATTTTAAAAGTTCTTCTAAGCCAAGTGATCTGCAGTACTGTAGACATGAATTCCACAGTGCTGCTGTCAAAAGGCAAATTCCTTTACACCTTAGGCATTATTTCCTTAAGAAGATGATTCTAAAGCGCCAAAAAGGAACCATACATACCATTGTAAAACACAAATAATCAATTTCTGGAACAGAAACAACAAAGAGGCACGATGGAAGATGCAAAGTACCTTGAAATTGAACCTGCAGCTGACGAGCAGGCATGCTTGCAATGAGCTAAGAATCAGTGCTTAATTTGACTGGTGGTTGCAGGTGGGGCCCAGCAGCACTCATTTTTGGTGACCGGAACCTATTTTTCCTCATCAGACTTTGACCCAGAGCATTAGAGGGAGAAACACACAAGGGGAATGAAGCAGAAAGAGAAAGACGGAAAAACCTTGGCAAAGGGAGAAAGCAGGGCCCTGCAAAAGGGAGACAAAGGGGCAGGGAGTGTCTGGTGGTGGATTAAAGAGGCACAATGTGGAATCAAGACTGCACATCATTGGTACCCGGCACCCGGACCTTCGATAGAGCTGGCCGCAGGCTTTATGAGCAAAACTTCAGGCCACAGCACTTATTCTTTTACAAATTAGGCACATACTGTTGGTAGCCCGTTCGATCAGCAATGCTGCAGCATTCCACCTTCTTGCAAGAGTTTAATATGGTACGCTAGATGGTCTGAATAAATGCTGTGAACATAATCAGTAATCTCACCTAATAAAATACTCAATTGTGTCTTGTTTGAGAAGGTGAAAAAAACACACACCTGAGAAGCTTTCATGTAAAAGCCTGTTTTATGACGGCAAAAATCTAGGGATCAAGAGACTGCTCAACAACAGTCAAAAACCCTAGACGCCTCGGCTCAGAGACTTGGGACGAACATGGGCGTAAAGCACCAGGCCAGATATCCTTAGGCCAAGCCACAAGACCCCACCAAAAATCCTTCCATCGGTTTTTGATGCATTCAGTTTTAGCTTATTTCTAGCTATCTAGTCAAGAAGGGTCAGGAGAGAGGTGAGCAAATGCTCTCTGGATACTGCTAAGGCAGGATGGTCCTCGAGCAGGAGTTGGATGATGTCAGCGTTGTTACAGAAACAAAGAACAGACAAGCAAATCAAGCACATCAAGGGAAGAAGATGCACATTAGGAAAAGCTTGAGACCTAAAGAGGGCAGAAGGAACTAGCTGGTTCCAGGAACAGAGTAATGAAGGCATCCTCTTTCTTGAGAAGCTGTGTGTGGTTGTCTGTCCACGGAGTTAGACAAACAACAGCAGGCTCAACTTTCTGACACTTCTGACATCATCCTCCCTGCTCAAATCACCCAGACAGACACAATACCTGATTCCAGTAAACAAAAGCCGACATATGCTGGACTAATGACCGTGATAGGCCCAATAAGTGTTCTCCAGGACTCTAGCTGGATATAGTGAACTTTAAGCAGCTCGATTCTTGACATCTTAGTTGGATCAACCTGGGGTTTCTCCAATAACTTTCTTAAAGGAAGATGCAACCACTGTTGACTGAAGAGTGAAGTGGATACCTTCTCTAAGGGTTGTAAGAATATTGTGGATGTTAATATCATCCACAATAATATCCTGTCCAGAATATCGACTATCAAATAAAATCAAGGTAAGTACCCATATGTAAGTATGGATGTAATATTCTTAACTCCTTTCTACATACCTTGAAAGTATAAAGTGTTGAGGTACATATAGGACGAGTTAAGCTCGCAAACCTATACATTGACAATAATATAGTTTTCAATAGTCTAGCTATGATAGTTTTATAGGACCATATTGAATCCACAATGCTCTGGTATCACACCTCTCTAGTGAGAGATGCTATTAAAGGTGTAGAGTACAAAGTGTGATCCCAGTAGTGAGGCAGATGTTGCAGGTATATATCGTGCATACATTATATCTTTCACAGCAGCGGCAAACTGCCTTTCGGACACTGTGGCAAAAGATCAGATAGTGAAGAACGGTGCTGTAGTAGATATTAAACTAGACTCAAGGCACAGTGGATGGAATATGTCTGAATTTCCAGTTGATATCTGAGTAGTTTTACCCTAAAATCCATAAAGAACAAGTTCAGAAAAGCGTCACAAAGCGGTAAACCCTGGCTTTTTTTGGCTAGGACTAACTAGTGATTCAATCACTGAAGAATAGATTTTTGAATTATGAATCATATTGTTACATCTTCTCAAAAATCGCATATATCATTCTTGGTATCAGAGTGTAAGGTTGTCTCCAGATCCTTTACAAAACATCATTCTATTTTTATCGCTCATAAGAGTAGGAGGATACCATTAATTGCCAATGTATTTTTTTAAGGGGTGGCAGATGTCAAGGGCATTCAAGAAACAGTTTCTTTAATAGAAACAAGTCTATACAAATAACTGACAACCCTCTTCGCCATTTTGTCTCGCCGGTCAGAGAATCGCAATTCTGTAATGATCACCAAGTTTCTTTTACTTGCTTCAATATAATCAAAGCCTTCATGAGTGTGCTTGGTAACAGAGCGGGGAGTTACTAAGGCACATTCCAGGATCTGCAGTTTAGTAGGAGCCGGGGCAGGAATAGGTGACAATGGGGCCATACACAGTAGCACAGCTCTTGAGCAAGTTGGGAAATAAATGTAATTGTGAGTCAGATTACCCCAGAAAAATTCCTGTGATGGCTAGGAACTATCTCCCCTGAGCACAGACGTTCTGCAGAGGTACTGATCTCAGTTCTAGGACAGTAGGCAGGGTGACGTAGCCAATCCTAGCACAGATAGACTTGCGATTGGTTCGATCTATGGCCCTGCCAGCACGTGTGGAACTGCTCTTGCAATGGTGTGTCATCAGTCCTGGGAATTGGAAAAGTCATTATGAAGATGCTAATGTAGGACACGTCGCTCTGCTTTTGTCAAAGTTTATGAATGCGTTGTGGAAATCAGCCTGAACAGTTACCAGTAAGAATGAGATAAAGGTTAACACCGAATTAAAACAAACTAATATAAAAGTAAGCATTTGGGAAATCAGTGTGAATACATTCTGGGCACCGTGAACTTGCACCCTGTAAACCGCGACTTTCAATACAAACAGCGAGCTGCAACCATCAAGGTATCTCGGGAATGTGCATCAGTTACAACCTTGTGTCAGGGTAGCTGTACCTCTGGAAATCCTCAATAAGGCATGAGTGCTCCAGCATCAGCGAGTTTCACTGTTGTGTGTTAGAAAGACGACGTATGGTTTTGTCGGGATGCATCTTGGAGCAATCAGGACACCTTTTCACAAGCCTACACTTTCCTTTGTCCATTGAGATATATTTCCTCACTACCAGGATTTAACCCCTATGTGCTTGTTTTTGTATGTAATGACTGTTCCAAAACATTTAAGTGGCATCACCATGCAGGTAGAATGCTCTTATAATATTATCCCTGGAAAGGTCAGTCCATATTGACTCAGGCTCAGCTGCGAGAAGACATTTGACTATCTCATTACATAGCACCCATGTACCTACATCGACGTAACACAAAATCATGTCCTGCCTGCTGCAGAGGAGGAAGGCTCCTTGTCTGTCTGGTGGGCAGTTACCTTCATCTTCAGACCCCCCCTCCTCCTTCAGACCCCTGATCTGCACGTGTCCCCCCCGCCCCAGCCCCAGGAGGAGGAGAGAGCCTGGACATGTCTGCACAGGTTTCTGCTCAGGGTGCTGATATCACACCCCATTTCAAACTCGAGACATCGGGGACAAACATAGCAGACGAGTCCAGGTAACGTTTCATTTTTTTGCTCACCTCCACACCTGTCTCGTTTCCCATCGATCTCTTTCCAACAGTCTAGTCCCTCCACACAAGCAGAACAGAGAAAACACTTTTTGATTGTACAAAATGTTTCAAAATAATGAAGATAACACTGTAAATCTGCAAAGACGAAGTTCGAAATATTGAGTTCCAGTATTCAGGAAAACATAAGTGGCGTCAGAGCCAGCCGAACCTGAACATAAACTGAGACATCCTGAAAGAAGGGACAAGGCTCACGAGAAATTCAGTGATTCTCACGAGTCTCAGCTGTGCACCTCCATGCCTCAAAACGAAGAAAGGACCTCTAGAAAATTAAGACAACACTGATAAACCTCCTCTTGTGTAAACATGTCCAATAACAGCTTTGATCATGAGGTTGGTATGAGGTGGTTACAGCAGTGCTCTGCTTCCTAAAATAATAACAGACCACCATTCAGTGCTAGAGGTGTATTGTAAACTGTTTCAGACCAATCCACAGCAACCAGTGAAAAGCACAACGGAGTGGAGTCAGACAACTGAAGGTTAAAAGAAATAGGGGTTCTGCTGTCTAAAATACAGAGCACTGTCCCAGTGTGCACCGACCAGAAGGACGATGGATCTTTACCCTCATGCGTGCAGAACCATTATCCAGTCTAAAGACACAATCGCCCACAAAGAAGCCTTACACACATTATGAGTTTGGGAAGTAGTTGTTGACCATTGCACTTTATTCTTTAATCGAGAAGCAAAAGTGCAAAATACGACACATACAGGGAATGCAAGAATAACACAAGTGCTTTATCAGTCATGTTGGCCCTTCAGGAAGTACAGTCAAGGGATGTAAACAAGTATATACCAGACCCAGAGACACTAACCAAGAGAGAAGTCTCGAACACATGCAGTGAGAGCTTTAGTTTGTCATCAATATTAAAACCCCATCAGCAAACATACACAGGGAAAAAACAATTCAAATGCACTGAATGTGTAAAGAGCTTTATTCAGTTATCAGGCCTACAAAGACATCAACGAACACACTCAGGGGAAAAACCATATCATTGCAGTGAATGTGTGAAGAGCTTTAGTCAATCAGCACACCTAAAACGGCATCAGCGAACACACACAGGGGAAAAACCATACCATTGCAATGAATGTGGAAGTTGTTTTAATTACTCTTCAGGATTAAGGAATCATCAGCGAACACACACAGGGGAAAAACCATTCAACTGCAGTGAATGTCTGAAGAGCTTTATTCGATTATCAGACCTAAAACTCCACCTGAGAACACACACAGGAGAAAAACCATATCATTGCAGTGAATGTGTGAAGAGGTTTAGTCAATTATCAAGCCTAAAACAGCATCAACGAACACACACTGGGGAAAAACCATTCCAGTGCAGTGAATGTGGAAGTAGTTTTAGTGTTTTGTCAACATTAAGAAAACATCTGCGAACACACACAGGGGAAAAACCATTCAAGTGCAATGAATGTGGGAAGAGCTTTAAATATTTATCAGGACTAAAACAGCATCAGAGAACACACACAAGGGTAAAACCATTCCAGTGCAGTGAATGTGAAAGTAGTTTTAGTAAATCTTCAAAATTAAGGATTCATCAGCGAACACACACGGGAAAAACCATTCCAGTGCAGTGAATGTGGAAAGAGTTTTATTCAATTATCAGACCTAAAACACCATCAGAGAACACACACTGGAGAAAAACCATATCATTGCAGTGAATGTGTGAAGAGCTTTAGGGAATCTTCAACATTAAGGATTCATCAGAGAACACACACAGGAGAAAAACCATATCATTGCAGTGAATGTTTGAAGAGGTTTAGTTGATTATCACACCTAAAACAGCATCAGAGAACACACACTGGGAAAAACCGTATCATTGCAGTAGTCTGCTCTTTCACTCGTTTTCACTCGTTTTTCTACCCTTTTTTATCTTTCACCTTTCTGCACTTTTCTGCATCTCTGCTCTTTTGTGCCTTATTTCTGCCTATTTTCCCTTTTTTCTTTATCCCTTATTTCCTCCCTTTACCTTTCCCCGCCGCTGCTGCCCCGCGGCCCCTCCCCCCAGCGCGACCGGCCCAATCCAGCTCCCCTCCCCGCTCCCGCCTCCCAGCTGTCCAGCCCTCCCCGACCCCTACTTAATAGGCGGCCACTGCAGGGACAGGCGAGCAAGACCACTGACTCATTGTCAGTGAAATTGCTCTCCCACCCTCGCAGCTCCACCATTAAGTGAGGCCTGCCCCTGCACTCTAGAGTGTTGGTGATCGAGGCCCTCCTCCACCCGCAGGTTTCCTGTGCCTCATCCCTGGTGGTCCAGTGGACCTCTGTCTCCTTCCTCTCACTCTGCTCTTTCACTCGTTTTCACTCGTTTTTCTACCCTTTTTATCTTTCACCTTTCTGCACTTTTCTGCATCTCTGCTTTTTTGTGCCTTATTTCTGCTCATTTTCGCTTTCTCTCGCTCTGCTCTTTCACTCGTTTTTCACTCGTTTTTCTACCCTCTTTTATCTTTCACCTTTCTGCACTTTTCTGCATCTCTGCTCTTTTGTGCCTTATTTCTGCTTATTTTCCCTTTTTTCTTTATCCCTTATTTCCTCCCTTTACCTTTCCCCGCCGCTGCTGCCCACGCGGCCCCTCCCCCAGCGTGACCGGCCCAATCCAGCTCCCCTCCCGCTCCCGCCTCCCAGCTGTCCAGCCCTCCCGACCCCTACTTAATGGCGGCCGCTGCGAGGACAGGCGAGGCAAGACCACTGACTCATTGTCAGTGAAATTGCTCTCCCACCCTCGCAGCTCCACCATTAAGTGAGGCCTGCCCCTGCCCCTGCACTCTCGAGTGTTGGTGATCGAGGCCCTCCTCCACCCGCAGGTTTCCCTGCGCCTCATCCCTGGTGGTCCAGTGGACCTCTGTCTCCTTCCTCTCACTCTGCTCTTTCACTCGTTTTCACTCGTTTTTCTACCCTTTTTTTATCTTTCACCTTTCTGCACTTTTCTGCATCTCTGCTCTTTTGTGCCTTATTGCTGCTCATTTTCCCTTCCTCTCGCTCTGCTCTTTCACTCGTTTTCACTCGTTTTCCTACCCTCTTTTATCTTCCACCTTTCTGCACTTTTCTGCATCTCTGCTCTTTTGTGCCTTATTTCTGCCTATTTTCCCTTTTTCTTTATCCCTTATTTCCTCCCTTTACCTTTCCCCGCCGCTGCTGCCCCCGCGGCCCCTCCCCCCCAGCGCGACCGGCCCAATCCAGCTCCCCTCCCCGCTCCCGCCTCCCAGCTGCCAGCCCTCACGGACCCCTACTTATTGGCGGCCACTGCGCGCCCGCGCAGCGGCCGCGGGTGCGCCGCTGGCGCGCCGAAGGCGCTTCAAAGGCAAGCCCGTCTGCGCCCGTCCGCGACCCGATCGCGACCAGCGCCAGGAACCCTGGACCTCCGCCCCGCCAACGCTACGACCCAGCAGCACTCCACGCACTTAACCCAGGCCGCAACAACAACTGCAAGCTAGCATCACCAGCCAACACCCACGGACCCTTCAGCTGTCTCCGCTGCCGGCACACCTGCAGCACCGCCAAGAACACGAATCCAGCACAACCCACCCACAAGAACACAACCGAACCGAAGACCCTGCAATGCATCCTCCTCAACGACCGATCCCTCCACAAACACGCCACAGAAATCTGGGACCTCCTCGACAGTACCACCCCAAGCGTAGCGTTCTTCACCGAAACCTGGACCAACACCACCTCGGGACCGGACATCGCCATCGCCATCCCCCAAGGATACAAGATCTCCAGGAAGGACCGCCCCACCCACCCAGGAGGAGGAATCGCCATCGTCCACAAATCCAGCCTCCGCCTGAGCACACTCCCTGACGAGCCCACAGAACTGATGGAACACCTTCACTTCAAGATACTGGCCAGCCCCACCGCCACCCTCCGAGGAACCCTCATCTACCGACCCCGTGGACCCCGCGGACCCTTCGCCAACTCCATCACGGACATTATCTCCCCGCAGGCCATCGCATCCACCAACTACACCCTGCTGGGAGACCTCAACTTCCACCTCGACAACCAACTGGACCCCAACACCACATCCCTCCTGGACAACCTTCACAACATTGGACTGCGCCAGATCGTGACCGAGCCCACGCACTCAGCAGGACACACCCTCGACCCCCTCTTCACTACAGGAAACTCCATCACCTTCAGCCACACCACCGAACTCCCATGGACCGACCATCGTTGCGTCCACTTCACCTTCAGAACACCCACCATCCACAGACACCAGCACCTGCTTCCACGAAGAAACTGGACCAAAATCACCGACGACCATCTCACCTCCTCACTTAACAACTCCACCCCAACCATCGTGGAAAACGACGACACCAACACCGCAGCCCGAACCCTGCATAGATGGATCTCGGACAGCACCAACACCATAGCCCCCCTCAAGAAAAACAACAATACCCGCGCCAAGAAAGCCAGATGGTTTACCACCGAACTTCGAGAGTCCAGAAGCACATGCCGCCGCCTCGAAAAGGCCTGGAGGAACACCAAATCCACAGAAGCCCACAACAACTTCAGAGCCGCCACCAACGCCCACCATCAACTCATCAGAGAAACGAGGAAAAAAGCGATTGAAGACAGAATCTCCACCCACGCGCACAACAGCAAGGAACTCTTCAGCATCATCAAGGAGTTCACCCAACCCACTAGCGAGTCTAGCGACATCCCTCCCTCACAAGACCTCTGCGACAAACTCAGCACCTTTTTTCACCACAAAATCAAGAGCATCTACGACAACTTCGACGAAGACAACCAACACACTGAACCCTCACCAACCACCCTCGACACCCGGAAACCAGCGATTGACGACTGGACAGCCCTCACCACCGAAGACACACTGGAAGACAATGAAGTCAATCCACTCAGGGGTCCCCACAGACCCCTGCCCCCACCACATCTTCAACAGAGCCGCCGACACCATCGCACCCATGCTCCGCCACACAATCAACCGCTCCCTGGCGACCGCCTCGTTTCCCGACGACTGGAAACATGCCGAGGTCAACCCCCTCCTAAAGAAACCCTCAGCGGACCCCACCGACCTAAAAACTACAGACCCATCTCCCTGCTCCCGTGCCCAGCGAAAGTCATCGAAAAGCCATCAACAGCCAACTCGCCACATTCATTGAAGAACACAACATCCTCGACTCCTCCCAATCCGGCTTCAGAAAAAAACACAGTACGGAAAACCGCCCTCCTCGCCGCAACAGACGACATCCGCACCCTACTGGACAAAGGAGAAACAGTAGCCCTCATCCTCCTCGACCTATCAGCGGCGTTCGACACAGTCTCCCACCGCACCCTAATACGCAGACTCTACGACGCAGGAATCCAGGACAAGGCCCTCGACTGGATCCGCTCCTTCCTCTCCGGCAGGACGCAGCGGGTCAGACCCCCTTTCCTCTCGGACCCCACACCTACCACCTGCGGAGTCCCCCAGGGCTCCTCCCTCAGCACGACGCTCTTCAACGTCTACATGGCTCCACTCGCCCCCATCGTCAGAACCTACGGACTCAACATCGTGTCATACGCGGACGACACCCAGCTCATCCTCTCCCTATCCAACGAGCCCAACACCGCCAGACGCAACTTTCGAGAAGGCATGTAAGCCGTCGCCAAATGGATGAAAAACAGCTGCCTACAACTAAACACCAACAAAACAGAAGTACTCATCATGGGCCCCAAACCCCGACGCCTGGAGCGACACCTGGTGGCCCCCGCCCTCGGAAACCCGCCAACCCCCATGGAACACGCACGCAACCTGGGAATCATCCTGGACTCCGAGCTCAAAGGGACCGCCAGATCAACTCTGTCTCGTCTTCCTGCTTCCACACCCTCCGCCTCCTTCGTAAGACCTTCAAATGGATCCCCTCGAACACCGAAAGACCGTCACTCACGCCCTGGTCACCAGCAGACTCAACTACGGCAACGCACTCTACGCCGGAATAAACAAAAACCTCACCCGCAAGCTACAGAACATCCAGAACGCCGCCGCAAGACTGGTCCTCAACCTGCCAAAACACTGCCACATCTCCCAGCAACTGCGCACACTCCACTGGCTCCCTGTCGAGGCGAGAATCACCTTCAAGATGCTCACCCACGCACACAAGGCCCTCCATGGCACCGGACCAGCATGCCTGAACAGTCGACTCAAATTCGACACACCCCAAAGGACCCTACGATCAGCCCAGCTCTCCTACGCCGTGGTCCCCCGCACCAGAAAGACCAGATCAGGAGGCCGCTCCTTCTCCTTCCTCGCGGCCAAAGCATGGAACGCCCTTCCGCTCCACCTCAGACAGACAACATCGCTCCCCATCTTCGCAAGAAACCTCAAAACCTGGCTCTTCGACAGACCCCCTCCTTGATGGATGGAACCTGCACCCCCCCCCACCCCTAGCGCCTTGAGACCCTTACGGGTGAGTAGTCGCGCTTTAACAAACCCCTGATTGATTGATTGATGGTTCCCCTGTACAATGTGATGAGGGGTCCCTGGGTCTGAGACATCTTAGAGATATTCATTGGCTTTCGTCTGATAGGGGGTCCCCTTGAAGGGTTGGGGCCCTTTGGAGGGTTAGGGACCCCTTGGAGGGTTAGGGACCCCCTTGCTCCGCAGGGGAGTGCATTACACCCTTGCTTACAAATGAGGAAGTCCTGATCACAGGTCACAAATACTGAAGCAGAATCCTGAAGACACAGTCCTTCCTAGATCGACATCCCTTTACCATGAGATAAGCTGTAGGCCATCCTGCTGCGCTTGGTTAAAGGTCGCTCTAGGGTGCAAAGGGCCACAGTCGTACAAAGAGGATTGGACCAGCTTATGCTTCTGATAATGCTCAGAGTGGTTGAATATTGATCGCTGATGCACTGTTTACAAAAAGCCAGCTTGAACCTCATAAATTAGTCACGACAGATCAACCCGTTGGGAAAGTGGCTTAGAGAGGATTTAAAGACTGCAAATCAGCTGGGATGTTGGTCAATATGAGGTGCGTGCATCACCTTTCTGGTAATTATGAGGACTGGGGATGGAGGGAGCAAGATGTAGGAAGAGACAGAGAGAGTGCAAAGAGAGCTGTGAGCTGTTGCCAGGACTCCGATTTAAAAAGAAAGAATTTATTTACAGTGCTTTCCATAGCAGCAACACATGCCGTATGGTCAATCCAGAGTGAACCTTTACCTGCACTTGTATATCTCCTCAAAATTGACCACCACTACATCTTCAGGTGGGTGAAAGGGATGGAGAGAGATCTGAGACTGAGAAGAGCGATAAGAGGGAGGGAGTGAGAGAGAGAGTATAGAAGGATGGAAAGAGAGAGACATAGCAAGAAGTGGAAAGTAGCAGGGCTAGTTTGAGCATTTTTGTCAGCGCTGCTTTTGGCTTCCCATCTGGCCCTGAGGGGGACTGAAGGTTAGGCTGAGATAAGAAGAAGGAGCATTGGGTGTGGAGAATGAAGTCCAGATGGCAAGTGAAGGGGTAAAGGAGCAGCAGGAGGACAGAGGGGGTGAAAAGAAGTCAAGTTGGGTGCGTGGGAATAGAGGCAGAGCTGGGGGAAATAAAGTCAAGAGCGGCAAGCATGGAGGGGCATGGAGTGTGAGCTGGAGGAGGAAGCAGGAGAAAGAAGGAAGGCGAGGAGGGAGAAGGGGACACAGAGAGATATCAGTCAAACAGACCTGCAAGCAGTGGCATTCTTTAGGGTAGTTCTCTATTAATACTGTGGTGTTTTTTATTGTTACCTGAAAGACTTCCCTAATCATAGTGTGCTCCAGAGCCTATCTGCATGCTCCTGTATACACTATTCTCATGGCTGGCATGTTGGGGCGCGGGGTGGTCTGTTACTCAGTTGGCTCATTGACTCATGCACTCACATTTCTCCCTACAGATCGCTTTGTGCCACTTCTTCTTCAATATCTCAGGGATCCTGCTGCTGTACCCTCTGCCCTTCACACGCCTGCCCATCCGAATGGCCAAGACCTTGGGCAAGCGCACCGCCAAGTATCGCTGGTTCGCCGTCCTCTACCTCATTATCTGCTTCCTGCTGCTGCCCTCACTTGTCTTTGGCATCTCGATGGCAGGCTGGCAGGTGCTGGTGGGTGTTGGGGCACCATTCATGGGCCTCCTCTTCTTCATCGGGGTGGTGAATTTTCTGCAAAGCCACAGCCCAGGCCGCTTGCCCCGGAGCCTGCAGTCCTGGGAATTTCTGCCTCTGTGGATGCACTCGCTCCAGCCCATGGACCGCTTGATCACTAGCGCCACCTTGTGCTGCACTGACCACTGCGCCTGCTCTGAGAAGCGTGAGGATGATGATGATGATGATGACTCTATCTTCCACCCAGAGAAATCCTCCCAGACCAAATCCAAGATGGCTTTTGACAACCCTGCCATCACCTATACAGAGGAGCTGCACCTGCCCCTTCCAATACCCTCCCCTCGTCTGGGCAACGTAGGCATGCATAGCGCCACCCAGCTGTAAGGAACAATTACGTAATTCTTGTCCCTCTGGTCCTTAAGACAAGCACATGCCAGCCATACTGGACTCCGTTGGCAAAGGTTGTGGACCAGAGAGGACACGCAATCATGCAAAGATCAACTGTTTTAAAACTATATACTTTAGGATTTTTTGTGCTAAATGATGAGTGGCACCTCACCCCATGTCATCATGGACTTTTTTCCCAGTCCTGTGCTTTCAACCAACAAATCATTGCTATCAAGTGATGCCGTCTGGTTAGTTCAATGAAACCAAACTAGGACCCAGAAGGCATTAGGTTGTCACATAAAAACCCAGGACTGGAAACATTGCCTGCGATGAGAGGGAAGTCAGGTGGTCACATGTTTCCTGTGTAGGTCACTGTAATTATTCCATGTATCGCATATAATAACCTTGTTTATGGTGCTTCCCCATGGCAGGCAGTCTGCCGCTTTCTATGTGTGAAATGCATGTTTTTCTTATATCATGCCTGTTCTGTTGTATGTTCCAGGGTTACTGTGCTATAGTGCTTTATTTCACCCCATGGGCACCACAAGGACTGTGTGTGTGTGTGTGTGTTCATGTCAGTGTTACTCTGTCCATTTTTTTGGTCATGTTGACTTCTCTCTGTACTGTGTGTGGCCTCCAGTGGATGTCACTATGTGCAGGTGTGCCTGAGAGATAGAGTGTTGGTGTCTCCCTGTGCTGGGTCTGTGCACGGTATATCAGTCTTTTCCGGTAAATTCAGGTTAGCCACGGTGCTGTGAGACAGCTGTTTCATGTATCAACCCTGACTGTAGATTGTTTCCCAAGCTCTTCAGGCTGGACAACTTCCAACAACTGGTGATCCAACTCTTTCACTGGTTCCACAGAAGACATGAAGCCATGTTGGACACAAGGTTCGAAAGGCGTCCCCCAAAGACTAAGCGTGGTATGGATGAACATAGCGAAAACTATATCGCTGCTGATCCCAGGCGCAAGCGTGCTCTGTCTGCCAGTGATCTAAACCAGAATTATGGGCCCCCTGCAGAATGTGATGAGGGGCCTCTGAGTCTCCCATATCTCACAGATATTCATTGACCTTGGCCCGATTGGGGGCACCCTGAAGGGTTGGGGGCCTCTGAAGGGATGAGGACCGCCTGCACCGCAGGGGCTTGTTTTACGACCCTGCTGTCTGCATAAACTAAAGTGAACAGTGAGTGAGAGAGATAATTCATCGAGGGAGATTGAAGGGGCACCAGACCAGAGTCCTGTGAGGGAGAACAAGGGTGTTTTCTTTGGAAACCTAAGGAGCGGCCCAGGTGCTCAGAGACTGTGGAGTCAGCCCACCACCGAGGGTCAAAAGAGTGCCCGCTATGTAGAACTAGATTAAAAAGAGGCACCTCTCCAAGAAACCAGAGTAGGAGGACTAGCCCAAATGCAACCCTTGTGGATTCGGGGAGGCACCTCCTCTCTGAAGCCCTATTCTTTTCCCCGGGGTTTCTGCACAGCGACCAAGTTAAAGTGAATTTTGAAGCCTCTTGCCAAATTCTGCAAAGGTGGCAATGCATCAAGTTATGCGACTCCATTGAAGACATGAAGGTAGATTGAGAGTCCACTAAGAGTGGACAGTGTGAAGCATGGTAGAAGGATTGTTGTGGCCCTTAATGCTGAAACTGTGCTACTCTAAGAGGCATCCTTGTCCTCCATCCGCTCCATTCACAGGGGTTGCCAGGGGCAGTGCCCAGGCTCCATTTGCTCCTACCCTGCGGACAGCCTGACATGGGCATCAATTCAGCCAAATTCTTGGAGTAGTGGAAGTGACATCACACAGCATTTTTAGCTTACATTAAATCAGAAGGTTGACCCCCTTGTCCCAAAACAACTTCTGAATGGCCTCATACTTGAGGGGCTAGGGTGAGGGCAAATAGTGGAGGCGATGAGAACTAACTTGTCTAGGATCCTTGATCATTTTCTGTACCTAGCTCTGCTTCCTTTATCCAGCAGTGGCGGCTCCTCCACTGTGTCAGAGGAGTGTTGCCCCCCTGCCTCAAGACGACAAGAAAGGAAAATTAAAATGATAATAAACACGTTATATTATTGTTTTATTTTTCCTTTCCTGCCGAGTCTTTGGGGGCGGGGCCACAGGAATGACAGGCTGCAAGAGGACTGGTGAGCACTGGTGTCAGTGTGCATGATGGCAAACTGTCATGCGCACTGGAGCTGTCTCCAACCTGAGCTGTGTTGCCGGTTGGAGAGAGCAGATTTATAAAAAAAGAGCAGGCACAGGCTCCCATTCTCACTGGGAGCACAGATTCAGAGCGCTCAGGCCAATCCTGATGCTGCTCTCATAACTGAGAGCAGAGTCAGGATTAGCCGCAGTGGAGTCTGGGAGCCTGTGCCTGCGAGAAGAGGAGCAGAAGAGCACGACACTGCCGGCTGCAGGTACGTTTTTTAAAATTTTGTTCCCCGATCCCTTCCCCCCCGCACCACCACTCTTCCACAATACCAGCCACTGCTGTTACCCAGAGGCCAGAGGTAGCAAGGGCTCTCTCAGCATTATTAAAAGGGCAAGCCAGGGATTACAGCTGGTTTCTATCCTTAGTTTGTAGGAGTGGTCATGCTCTGGCTCCTCCCCTCAGGGGGCAGACTGTAGTACATTAGGAATGCCCGTAACAAGAGAGGAGGGACTGGGGCTTTTATAAGGTCCAGCACACAGGCCCCTGCAGGTGTGAAAACATAGAGTGTACTGTTCCTAAGTGGGAAGCTAGGTCTATCAGGTACTAGGTGGAGGGGAGTGCTCCTTTTAGGAGCAAGGACTCTCACAAACCCGAGGTGTCATGCTTCATCATTGTGTAGCTCCTAGTTGGGCTGGCACTGCAATGCCCAACGGGCCCCTCGAGGGGGCTGTTTGCCGGAGATCTTCTCTTTTTAGCCAATGTATGTTGCATGGGTGAGTAGTGAAGTGTGAGTAAAATGGGTGAAGGAGAAGTGTATTAAAAATGACTAAAGGGATACAAACATGAAATAAAGTTTTAATACTAGGGTTCCTTTGTCAAGAATAAAAACGAGATTTGAGCATAGAATAGATATAATGGTCTATTTAGCTGCAAAAAATGTGGATAAAGAGGTCAACATGTTTCATGCCTGTTACAGTCCCTAGTGGATCATGGCATTTCATCAGGACCAGGATGACCTAATTCTACTCTTCACAGGGATGGGGGAAAGTAGAGAATGTGTGCACCATACACTGTGCATTTTATGCAAAGAAAGAAGACATTAAAAGTTTGTCCTGTATACTTTACATAGACATGAGGAACCTCTCTTGGGGGTAGACCCGTAAATCTGGTAAGTGGCGACCACAATCGGACCGGACAGAGAGTACGCTGCAGGGCGTATCGTCACTGTGTGCTGATGCTCGGAGCGGCTATCGACCTACCTGAGGCCCTGCCGGTGCTGGAGTACATTAGGAATGCTCCATTGAAGAGCTCTAACTGCTCCCCTCTAGGGAGCCACCTGATGCAGTGTTCAAATACTGTTTCATCGTCTTCTTTCCCTACTTTCGAGCATGGTGCAATGTTCAGGGACTTTATAATCTCCTTCTCAATCTTTCATAGGTTATCCTAGGGCAATATGTAGGTGCTTTATAATCCCACGCCTGACCCTCATTGGTAAGGCTGGGATAGTATTCAGGTACTTTCTAGTTTACTCCCCTCACCATTCTATTGGCTAGCCTGGGGAAATATTAAGGTGCTTTATTAGCTCAGGTACCCCAATAGTTACACCTGCAAGTGTGCACACTGTCTGCTTAACTTCTTTTGCTAAATGGGGAAGAAAGCCCAGCACACATGTCAGAAGACTTTGTAGGGCCCAGGTCAAACGTTTCATACTGGACGCCATATCAGCCAAGCACTTCTTTCTAAGTGTAGAAAATGCACTCCAGGGTAAAAGAAAACATGGCAGCATCGGCATCGGGTGCTATCTATTGGTATGGCCATGTTAGCTGCCTCATTATTAGTAAACAGGGCAGCCTAGCTTCAAAATCTGTATATATATTTCGCAGCAGAAGTGCGTGCCCTGAAAAGTGCTGGGACTGGGGAACTAATGCTCCTCTCTTCCCCTTCAGTCATTGCTCAGGATTTGCTGTGCGCCTGGTGCTCAGCTGTTGTATTGTCAGGAATAGATGGTGACCAAAAACCAAGATACACCTCTGGGTCAGGAGCCAGCGGACCAAAAGGATTCAGGTGAGCATGTAGGAGGCAGGCTGGCTCGTGTGAGACTCTGACATCAGGGTTACTATGTACTAGCATGGCTGTTGTACGGATGAATGAATGATAACACTACGCAAGGCTCTGAGGAGTGAAAAGGAGCAAAAGAGTATGGGATTTGCTCCCTGCAGGGCAGAATCAGATGGCACCAAGCACAGTGAAACTGGGAGACATCTAGCTACGCCACTGTGTCTGAATTGCTGGAGTCAGCCACTGTTCGGCCATTACTGCTCTCGCCAAACGGTAGACGCAGTCACATGTAAGACCGGCTCCTATAAAAAGGCACTTAGGGCAAACGTGGAGCCAGTGACATGCCAGGCTCTTTGCTACACCCTTCTTTGCACTGTGATGGTGAACCTGATGGTGCTCCAGTACTCTGTATGATGTCTATCACAAAGAAAAATAAAGAATTGATTACTCATCACTGTGGAACTCTTATTTACAGCCCTTCAAATGTAAACCTGTTTAGAGCTCGCCTAAACAGATCTTAACTGTTTTCCTGTTAACTGTGAGAGGTGTGGCGCAGCGGCCAGAGCAGCTGACTCTGAAGTGCGGGGCTCCCGGTTCGATCCCCGGCGGCAGCTCAGCTCAGCACCATGTGACTCTGGGCAATAGCTCACTTAACCTCCCAGACGGCCCCCAGCGCCTTAAAACCTTAAGGGATGATATGATCACGCTTTACAAATATGGATTATGTTTTTTTTTTACATTTACTGTTGAAGACCTATTGTGGATAATACCAATACTTACAGAGGGGTTTGGGGTGACTCATTGCTTACTGATGGCTGGCTTTCGTTTGCTTCCTTTTTAGGTTTCGCCTCTACAGCGCTTGCGCTGTGCTTGAGAAATTGGTTTTAATATAAACTCTTTCCTGGCTTCTCATTTGCTCCTGTGTGTGCCACTTACCTTTCCTCCGTTTCTATTGGCTGTAGCATATTTTCCTGCATTTACCAATGCTTGTTCCTCGTCTGCTTCTCTTATCAGTTTCCTGCCGCCGAAATACTGTTAAAATCCCCTTTGGCTGAACTATATTTTCATAAAGTTTTGCCTTTTACTCTTGCAGCATATTTATAAAACAATTTATCACCCGGAGAGATTAAGTGATTTGCATAAAATCACAGGATGTTGCGCGGCGCCGCCGAGACTAGAACCATGATTACCAGCTATCGAGTCAGCAGCTCCTGCCGCTGCACCACATCCTCTCCACTCCTGTGTTATCTCTCAGGGAGCTCTTTCCTTCTCCTGGACGATGATTTGAAATCAGCTCTTTATTCATTACATAGGCAAAACTGATGCATTACCAATGCTTGTTATTTGATGGGTTTCTTCCTCTTCGTGTGTGTTTGTCCCTTCCCTGAAGCATGATTTCTTTACCAGCCTTTTGATTATATGACTTTGTATTCTTCAAGGGTTCGCATTTAAACAACTCCTTTTTCTTTCAGCACTCAATGGGAGTACAAGTTTTCTTGCTCCTTCCCTTGTAGGCACCTCCCTCCTTCAAATACCCACCACCTGTGTGTTGCTTGTTGCTCCCTCCACCCCCTTAGCTCATCGATATCTTATCCCATCCCTCCCTGTCTAAAGTTTTGTGCTTATTATTTTTTTTAATTCTGCCCACCTGAAGCTCCTCTGTTGCACCTCTACACCTTGTTGCTCACCTTCCCGCATTGACTTATTCTTCACCTCACTCCTCCATTGCTTCACCACCGCTACCATGTCAATCTTTTGGAGGGCCTCAGCAACTGTCGTTTTTTACTGGGCTGCTCCTTTTACAAAATGTGCTCTTGAGCCATTTAAATTATTCTTTTTTTTTACTGCTCCCAAGATTGGCGCCTGCCATGATAGAATTTGACATAAAAATACAGACAAAATGGCGGCCTTGTCATGACGCATATCAAGATGACGCACGCGTGGAGGATATCAAAATAGTGGTGGGTGGATTGTTTGAGTTAATACCAGCCTTTGGTAATAACTCTGGGCGCAATCTATTACATCATTTTTTGCCCACCATGCCACCTCAGACAAGAACCAGCGCTTTTTTTCTTATTTTTTTGGCTGCTGCTGCACATCATTGGCAAAAACAATGACAAGGCCATTAGTTCTGTGTTGGCAACCAAAAGATGTGAGCTATTGACTTTGTCCCTTAGTGCATGTGTTCTGTCAAGAAGAGAGGGAGTTTTCTCCAGCAGAGCCCCATGTGTGATCATCCTCCCAGCAATGCCCTGTTAGTGTGAGCTTCCTCGGACCAGTGTGTTGTCAGTGTAAGCTTACTCCTATAAGTGGAGTGTGAGCGTCTTTAACCATTATCCATAGTGTGAGCTCAGGGGTGTAGTTCAGGCAATAATATTAGGGCGCACCCCTGCGTTTCTCCTAGCACTAAAAAAGCTGCCCAGCGCCAGCGCAGGCAGCTTTCAGCTTGCAAGGGTGCCTGCGCTGCAGGGGCGATTGTTTATGTGCAGGAAGGGACACCTTCCTGCACATAAGCAATCAATAATGGTGATTTGCTCTTTGTATGTGTGATGCAGAATGCAGCACACATAGAAAGAGCAAAAAACGAGGAGAAATTAACAGTCTAAGACCAGGTATTACCTGGCCTTAATTTTTGGCGCTGCCTCAGCCTTGTAAATCTGGGGCAGCATCAAAAAGCAATGGGAGTTGCAGTGGAACGCCGCAACACCCATTGCCCACCCCTTTGCGCAGCAGACGGTGGCGGTAAGGGGCATATTTACAATGTGGCGTTAAGCCACCATGTGAATATGGAGAATAGCGCAACGTCACTGGAGCGTCAAAAAAAGTGACGCTCCGGTGGCGTAAGGGGCTTGTAAATATGCCCCTGTATGCCAAGCGTATGTCACAGTACAGTGTTTCAAAGTGGCACAATGCAGTGCCAAATTCAAAAGACTCACGCTAGTATCTATGCCCACAAGGTAAGGTACTGTAGTGTAGTTCCTATTGCCCTAATAGGCTCTGCGCATTGGAATAATATACCCTATAGATTAGACATAGGACTGAGGTCAGTATGTCCCTATCAAGTATATTAAACTTAATTACTTTGTGCCAGCTAACTCAGAGGCCACTAGAAACTCCTTGTAAACAAGAAGGGAGTAGTTTCTGGCAACCGCATAAACATGACAACTTTGTTTCCCTTTAGAATCGGAACACTCTCAGAATCGTGGAAACAACAGATAACAGTTTCACTCAGCTAATCGTGCATGCTTAGTTTCTTCAGAGTTACACAGAAAGAATAGACGGGCGTTTCAATAAAAGGATTTATTGAACAGTCTTGTTTCTCGTGTAAGAGATATGAGCTGTTATGATCATAAGACAGTATGCGAGATATATAATGTACAGCGTAAGCAGTAGAAAGAAATAATACTGCGCTAGCATTATCTTTTAGCTATGACACATATATTCATATACATAAATAACATAAGCTAAAAATGCGAGTACTCATAAGATGCTTCTCTAACTAGTTCTACCCCAGTGTACCTAACCTAACCTAGGTGTAGGGCAAGGTAAGAAGTAGGTGATGTATTCTATAGTATGGTATGCTATAGTATGCCAAGAGTCTTGTATGCCAAGAGTCTGTTATGCCAAGAGTCCCTCTAGGTTCTAGTCAGCTCCATACCTTGAGAATGAGAGAGGTGGGAATCTCTTTCCGGGTCTCGAACTCTAACACCCCGCGAAGGGAGTCAGAACACTGGAAGCTGGATTCTCTGCGAGCAGGGATGACAGCGTCTCTTGTCAGTACGTCAGGCCGGGACACGGGCTCCTCTAAAGTCGAGGTCTCCTCCTACTTGCTTGGGCAAGGGAAGGCCGCCGAGCTGGAGCTCCCCCACTAGAGCTCCGGGGCTTGGGATCACAATTCTGTGAAAATCCCTGCCTATGCCCCACACTCCATCGTTTTGCTCGACAGCCCTGCTTAGTTGAAGCCCACCGCAACGCAACGCAACTATTCATTCGAAGATCAACTGATAAACAGAAGGCAAAACTCACCTGAATCCTGCTGGTGACGACGACGCCTTCTCATGGACCACTGCTGAGTCGTGGAGAGAGCGGAGCCGGGGTTTTTCCGGTGCGGATGCGGTGCTTTGTTGCCGCGGCCTCTGGTCGCGTTGCCCCCTTGCTGTTCTTCGCTCCTCATCTCCGGAGTCGGCTCCCGGCCTAAGCTCACGAGACTGCGGGTGTTTTTTGGTCTTGAGGAGGTGGCGTCCTCTTCCTGCTGCAACTGACCGGGGCTCGGCCCCTGGTGCTCCCTCCTTTCTGGACCTTTGCGCAGGGCTCCCGGGGCTGTGAGACTGGGCTTTGGTCTGCATGTTTGCTGGCCCCCCCCCCTTTCTCTGATCTTAGTCCGAACTCCCAGGATTTCCACGGGAGGCCTGGGGCTCGGCAGGTTGGGTATTATCCCCTGCTTTGGAACCCGGTTCCCGGGACGGGATCGTGGGCTTGTGGGCTACGTCTGTGGAGCGGCCGGATGGTCTCATTTCTGATGCGGGTCCCGGCTTTGTTGTATACGCAGGCTCTTTCCGGTGATGGACGGAGATGGTGATGATCTTGCCGATCCGACGGAGCTCGTCGACGCTCTCCCCCCCGCTGCTTCTCCTCTGTGCCTGGTGTGAGGGAGTCTTCGTTGGCGCGTTCAAGTGATCGAGCCCTGCTGCGCCTAGCTAACAGTTGTGGCTGTTGCCTCCTGACGCTACTTGCTGCCGTGCCTAATGAACAGCCGTATGGCTTTGACCTGACGTGTTTTTTGTGGTCCCCACCCGGACACCCATTTTTGTCGGGTTCTGATGTTCTTTGGCAGTAGGGAGACCATTTTGTCCTCTCGCATCGGACTGGATGAGGACGCCCCCTGCCCCTGGTCCCGTTACTCCACCTGGAAGAAAATCTGAAGGAAAAAAAAGAAGAAAAAAAAAAGTCATGCCCCAACCCACTCCTATGGTGGCCATCTTGGAGTGGAGCCCCTACTAGTGGATAACCTAATCTGTCCTACACTGACTGCATCTTTGGTGCCTCATCTACTTACTAATTAAACACTAGTAATACCGTGCAACATGAATGCCCTTTACTAGTGAAGCTAAATCGCATGCCTGCCAAATCTCTTTGTGCAAGTCTGGTCTGAGCCACCTGAAAGTGTCCTGCCCTCGATCATTTCACTTCCACTTATGGCGCCCCTCTGAGCCTAGTTGGTGACCGGGTTAACTACACTCACTCCAGAACCCTGTGCTTTTTATCTATTCACTATACACTTTTTAGACTGCGCACTTAATCAGGGATGGAACTGCTGGAACACCCTTAACCTCATTTACCTGGACCGACATAATCTAATTCTTCCTCACCATGTCTGGTTAATATTTTGAGTCCCTATTGTTTACTGTCTCTATCTAGTATCCCCCCAATTTTTGCGAACTGATTTGTATTTGACGTCGGCTAGGCTGGTAGTCTTCCCCTGTTATCAAATCTGCTCTGCAGTAAGATATTATAACCTAAAGCTCCTCATGCACCCAAACGGACCTACCTCCTCTCGATCACTTTATTTTTAGAAGTTGCCTTTGCCCGCTGCTTTACAAGCCACATACTTGCACATAGCACTTCCCTCTCTTTATGCACAACTGTACTGCTAACTTTTGTGGTCCACTTATGTACTTTACCTTGCCGACTACCATTTTTTCCCTCCAATGTTTGTGACTGTCCATATCTGTGACTTCTCTAGGCTGGCTGTTTCACTCCTGCAATCAATCTGACCGGCTACAGGACTTCTTAATACCTAAGGCTCCACGTACTCCTAAATTGCCCTACCCCATCCCGACTTCATATTGTATAGAATTTTTACCTTGGATGCATACTTCTGTATTGTTATGTGAGCTGCTAAATGACATTTTATCCTTATTGCTCCACATACACTGTAACTGTCCTGCCTCTTTGTGATCACTTAATATTTACCATATGACATTACCCACAGCAAGACAATACGCGTTATAGCACATTGCACTTTCTTCTCTTTGTGCGCAAGTGAACTGTGCGTGCTGGTGGTTTATTTCTCTTCCATTGTTTTGCCTCTTTATGTTACCTCACTCTATTGTCCTGGATTTTTAACAAGTTTTTAACGCTCCCTCATTTTCTCCTGCCCTATGATTTTTATTTTTTAGTCTGCTAACCATCATTCTTGAAATTCCATTTGTGACACCTTCCTAGCACGGCCCTCTCCGGGGCTCACTCTAGTCACTAACTTTCCCTCCGTTCCCCCCCTTTTAATTCCTCCCCCTCACTTCACCCTGTCCCTATTCCCCTTCCCCACTATTTTCCCTCTGCCCTGGATCACTTCAGCGGATTAAACATGCCCCCCCTCACTCACCCCCTCGCTGCACAGGATGCACCTATCACTAGACACGGCCCAAACTCTTGGACCATCCTTTACCCCCCAAACCTCTCCAAAAATGCTAAGAAAAACTTTAAACATAAACTACTAATTCGTCACCAAGAAACGCTTTTTGTGGATAACTACCTCAGTCTCACCTCGATTGTAAAAACCAATTACATCTTCTACTCCAAGCGCCCCTCTAAATGGAAAAGCATCTTCCTCCACCACCTCCCTATCACAAAGTCATGCAAAATCCCATATGGTTTGAAACTGTCTACCACCCCTTCCCCTACTTTTCCTGGTGAAATTGACATCTCCATTTTTAAATCTGGAAACATCCTCATTCAAGCCTCTGAAAAACTTCTCACCATCTTTGAACACCATTTCAGCACCTTATCCTACCTACTCTCGACACCTTCCTCTGACCCCTCAGCCTCCCAATCACAGTCTGACCCTCTGCCCCCTCTTTCCCCTACTCTAACCCCTCCTCATACAGACACTGAAAACACCACGGAAGTCTCCCAAGCACAGACTCTCTATCTCCCTCCTGCGTTAACAATTTTCCCTCCTACTGATTCACCAACGGCCCACTCAACCATCCATACTCTCTCTCCTCCTCTTGAGGCTCCAACACCTCACACCTGTTCCTCCCTTCTATCTTCTTCTTCCTCCCACCCCCATAAAATTGATCCCCGTACGACTCAATCACTGACTCCAACTTCTCCCTCCCTAATTGACCTTCCCCTCCTTAACCAGGATGTCAATTCTCCTCACTCTCCCCGCGCACCCTCTCCTTCTCTTGACTGTCTTGTGACTCCAGTGAATGCCCTGTCCCACCTCACTTCCCTCCCTTCGTCCATCAATCGGAACACCCCTCACCACCCCCCATCTGGGCTCCCACCCCTTCCTCACCCCAGACCGCTCATCCTGACTAACACGGAACATCCTCCAAGTCCCCCCGACCTCCCAGCCTCCATCCCTTTCTCTCTTATACCCCAGACGCTTTTCAATATAGAACTCCATCTCGCTAACCTGTCGTTTGAACTCACCTCACTCAGAAAAGATGTCAACTCCCTCTCCTTTCTTAACCGCCACAATCATTCTATTTCCCAGGGTGCTGAACAAACCAACACTACATTCCCCCAGCAATGGGATACTACCCCCCTCTGTAACGACACACTTAGAAAATTCCGTGCCTCAAACCACCTCCCCGCCTCTGATCTCCCTGACCCCTGTAAACCTTACCCCCCCTACTCTTTGACTACTGACCCTCTGGTCCCGCAGGCACCCATCCCCGTGATCCTTGGGACTAGCAGAATTCCAACTTCCCCTGCTTCACCCAGACTGCCCCCGCAATTTACCACTATCCACTCATGCCCCCCCCCTACAACCAACCCTAAACCCCTTACCTGCATGCTGGTTAACTGTCGCTCGGCTGTCCAACACGCGATTGAAATTTCGGAAACCATCCTTAGCGAAACCATTGACATCGCCTTTCTAACTGAAACTTGGCTTAAAGATCACTCTTCTTCCATTCTTGATATGCTCTCTCCCCCTGGCTACTCCATCCTCAGAAAAGATAGACCTGTCCGAATTGGAGGCGGTCTAGCGATAATCTGTAAAAAACGAACTCCAACTCTCACCTGTGCAGAACTCCGATCATTCTACTTTTGAATACCTTGGAGCGGAACTTAAAGTGCAAGGCTCCCCTCCAATTCGACTACACAATATCTACCATCCTCCTGGTGACCCTCTTCCTTTTGTAGAGGAATTATCCGACCTTCTTACCCAATCCTCACTTACCAATTCTAAAAACCTCTTCCTCGGAGATTTTAACCTTCATTTGAACAAAAATGATGATCCTATGGTTAACCTCCTCACTGATCTACTTGATATCAACGACCTAAAACAACTCTGCCACTCTCCTACCCACACCAAAGGAGCCACTCTCGACGCTATCATTACAAGCAATGATCTGGCCTCCCTTTCCTCCATTGTTCCCATCGACTGGTCAGACCATCACCTCATCCTTTTCACGATCACTAACTCTGTACCACCCCCTCCACCCAAAACCATCAAACAGATGAAATTGACTAGGAATCTTCATCTTATTCCCCCAGGCGAACTGGAGACCAAAGTCAAAGCACAACTTCGACTCTCCCTCTCTCCCAAAATGCTAATGACCTCACCGAACACTTTAATAAATCCATCGTTGAGGTACTTGACCAAATTGCCCCAGCCAGACTAAAACTTCAGAAAAACTCCTCCTCCAAATCCTGGTTCAATGCAGATCTCAACAATGAGAGACGCGTACTTAGATCGACTGAACGCATATGGAGGCAAAATCCTTCCCCCTCTAATCTCTCCCTCCTCAGATCCGCTAGGGCCAATTATAAAAACACATCCTCAATGCTAAGACATCCTTCTTCCGCTCCCAACTCGACCGGGCCAAAAACAGACCTAGGGAACTATTCAGCATTGTTAAAAACCAAACCTCCTCTGCACCCCCAAGGTGATTGCCACCAATGAGAGATGCGAAGAAATTGCCAACTACTTCTCAGAAAAAAATCTCCAAAATTGATCAATCCTTCGCCTTAACTCCCCTCCCTCTTAGCCAACTTCCCTCCCTGGACATTTCCTCCAATTCTCCTTCACTCTCAACGCCTCTTCATGACCCCTCATCGCTTCCTCCTATCGTCCCTATTCTTGAACCCATCCCCACCACACTCGAGCAAAAAAATAATGCTTCTTGGCACAACTTCCATCCAGTCACTGAACTTGATGTTCTTAACGTCATTACCAGACTTAAACCATCATCTTACACCAAAGACCCTCTCCCTTCCAACCTTGTCCAAGATCTAAAACATATCATTGCCCCCTATTGGACCTCTATCATCAACTCATCCTTTACCTCCGGTTGTGTCCCTGCTTCCCTCCAACTGGGACAAATCACTCCCATCCTCAAAAATCCTGCTGGTGACCCTAATGACCTAAATAACCTTCGTCCTATCTCTAACCTTCCTCTTCTCTCAAAAGCCCTTGAAAAATGCGCCCTGCTCCAACTAGATAGACACATTGATTCATTCAATCTTTTAGACTCTTTCCAATCAGGCTTCAGAAAGGGCTGTACTACGGAAACGGCCATGCTAAATATAATTGATGACATCCATCACTCCCTCGACAAAGGAGAGTCCTCCCTTCTCATTCTCCTTGATCTCTCCGCTGCTTTCGACACTGTTAACCACTCTACTCTACTTAACACACTTAAAGATCGTTTTGGCCTCAACGGTTCAGTCCTCAAATGGTTCACCTCCTTTTTCCAACATAGAACCCAGCAAATTAAAATTTGCGACTGCCTTTCCAAACCTATGCCCGTCTCCCTAGGGGTCCCCCAGGGCTCTATACTCTCCCCCTCTCTATTCAACCTCTTCATGGAACCCCTCACCCTTATCCTTAAGCAAGCGGGACTCAATTACCACCTATACGCAGATGACACCCAACTTTACTATAAGATTCAATCCCGCTCGGACATTCTTCACCTCAATGATGCCTTGAATAAGATTCAATCCTGGTTCCACTACAACCACCTCAAACTCAATCCAAAAAAGACTGAAATCATTCTTTTCTCCCCTAAGAACAACTCGCTCCCCATTCTATCCTGGATCTCTGACCTAACCGCACTCAACTGCTCTCTCACTATATCAAACTCAGTTAAATCCCTCGGATTTAACATTGACCAGAACCTTACTCTTATCCCCCACATAAAAAATTCGGCCAAAAGCGCTCTCTTCACTCTCCATCACCTCAAGAAAATAAAACCCTTCATTCCTGCAGATGACTTTAAATTAGTCGTCCAATCGCTGGTCTTGTCGAAAATTGACTATGGTAACGCCATCCTCTCTGGAACCCCTAAAGTCCACCTAGCCCCAATCAAATCTGTTCTGAACATGGCTGCTAGGCTCATAACCGACTTCAAACGGTTCGATCACATCTCCCCTGCCCTTAAAGCCCTCAATTGGCTTCCCGTCGAAGGAAGAACTTCCTACAAGACAGCTTGCATTACGCACAAAGCCCTGCACCAACGCTCCCCGCAGTACCTCTCAGATAAACTTCACAAAGCTGGCTGCTCCAGAACATTGAGGAGCTCCAACACTCTCGCTCTTGTCCCTCCTCTGTTAAACAAGAAATCCACACAATCGCGCACCTTTACCGGAAATGCGCCTAACATCTGGAACTCCCTCCCCAAAGAACTTCGTTGTAACCCCTCTTACGTCAGCTTCAAAAAGACCTCAAACTCCTCCTTCTCAACAAATACTGGGGTCCTTAATCCCTCCCCGGGCACTCATCCCACCCTGACCTCCTACTGTTTAAGATCCTCCCCCCTTTTTTTGATCCCTGACTCCCTTTCTCCTCCCCCTCTCACATCTTCCTTCGCCCACTAACTTCTCCCACTAACCTTTCCCATAGGACCTGCTTCGTCCCACTTGGTTTTGCCTTAACCTCCCCCTCCTCAGCCTCTCCCCATTCCTATACCCTACCCCCCTCTCCATCATTTCCCTCCCACGCTAACCTAATCTCTCAGGACTTGCTGTAGCCCATTGCAATATATACAATTAGATCGTGTAAAATGTGAGCTGTTTCTTACTGTCTGTATTGGTTTTGAGTACTACCTCATTGTAATTCTATTACATTGCAACTAATACCCATGTAAGCGGTATGATATGGCCTTAACCTCCCCCCCCTCCTCAACCTCTCTCCATTCCTATACCCTACCTCCCTCTTCTCCTTCCTTTCCCTCCCACGCCAACCTAATCTCTCAGGACTTGCTGGAGCCCATTGCAATTTATGTAATTAGATAGTGTAAAATTTGAGCTGTTCTTTACTGTTTGTATTGGTTTTGAATACTACCTCATTGTAATTTTGTTATATTGCATTTAATACCCATGTAAAGCGCTCTGATACCCTCGGGTCCAGCCAGCGCTATATAAAACCTTTAAAATAAAAATAAATAAAATAAGGTATATTTATACCCGGTAGGTGCCTTGGAATGTTAGCATTGACGTAAAGTCGGGCAGAGGAAGACGTCAGGAATGAACCCTTAAGGTGTAGTGGTTCATGCATAATAAATGAGTTCTTGGAGAAATCAATAATCCTGTGCTAGGGGAACTCCCAAGAGCTTAAGGGTCTGGTTTCTAAGAACTCATTGTGACGTTAGGGTGGACGGATGTAAGTGACCATGCCTGTATTTGGATAGCATGGCTAATGCCTAAATAAGGACTGGGATCTTATGCCTATATAAGGGCAATGCGAATTGTGCCTATATAAGGACATGTTTCTGGAAAACCTATATACGGACACCTAAAGCGGAATACAACACCCACTCCACTTTCGAATGAACGATAGTACTAAATGCTAAACATTAAATGCTAAACATTTAACTGAGTACCACATGTTACTAAAAACATTTCTAAAAGCATATTAAAAGAAATTTTTAAAAGAAAACTGTTGCTAAACATGTAATGCAATAGGTACTGTACATTTTAAAGCATTTTTTCATTCTAAGCATATATTGGAAATAAATGCAACATGAATGAATAAACAGAAATATATACATATGACGAAATGGTTGACAAGTTTTCAAAAATCAAAGCCATTGCATACCATGAAATTGTGGTAAATAAGGTGACAATGTGTCCCTGGAAGTATTCAAAGAAGTCCGTTCTATATGAATAGTTCTACTGTAAGCAGACTGAATTGCCATGTATTTTCAAAAATAGAGAGAGAAAAAGAAGTCAATTTTTAGGAAGAGTTCCAAGTTCTGTTCTGTTTTGAAAATATGGAGGCCAAATTTCATTGCGTCCCTGGTACACTGTGAGCCGAATCAAAGTCAGTGTATGGGTCTGGTGTAAACATGAAATCATCTATTTCTATAGACAAAATATCGTCTACCGATGTTGGTGACATTTGGAATACCTCGTTCAGAAGGTTAACTGCACAGAGATGAGAAGCATCGCCTTCAGCATAAGATGCCGCAGCAATGTTCGCGTCCGTTGTTACCTGTGTGCCTGTTGATCCATCTCGTACCTCAGCAGCAACAGGAAGCGTCTGTGAGATCTCAATGAATGCCGTCATCAGGATTGGTAGCCTTTGGGGACAACACAGAGCATGGGCCGTTATCGGGTCTAGCAGAGTATCGATATCCGTTGGCATGACTGATGGGAGTGTTAGATAGGTGCCTAGCACGCATTCTTCACCACAAAGCAGGCAGCGTAGAACAGGTAAGATGCAATCTTGCCAGATTGGTCTAAATGACAGAAACCCTGTTGTATTAAGTTCCCGTAGATGAGGTATGCCCAAAAGTTGCACTATGCGCTCACAGCACTTCCGTTCGAGGAGAGCTTTCTCCAAATTGCTGGGAGTGACGCCGGTGGATAGGCTTGCCATAGCGTAGTAGTAGGAATAAAAACAGGATTCCTGCAACGAGTGCTAGAATCAATGGCACACCACCAAACACCGAATGTGCGTAGTTTGGAATGATTCAGAGGACTGCCTGAAAAGGTGCTAACAGTCCTAGACAGATGGTCTTAAATACATGTACAATCCCGCTCGTATCAGACATGTTTAAGATACGTCCCATCATTTCTACGAAATGTATAGGGCAGTTTGTACGAATTAGAGCCTGTATCTCAGCCGAAGTCCTTGCAATTTGTAAATCATAAGTTTCTTTGGCCGAGGTCAAAGGCACGGTTTGTTGTAAAAGCATGGCTTTCATTCTGCTTAAAGTATCAAAACGTATAAAAGAAACATTCAATGAAGGCCATAGAGGCGACTCCCTGACTGTGTCTATTTGGGGGAACAATACTTGCATACAACAAGTAACCCTGGAGCCAACCGTTACCAGATATGCGATTCCTGGCAACATGCCACAGCAACTCTGATCATTCAACATGAGGTAACTCCCGATAGAAAGTTGGCCAAACGTTGGATTAATCACAGCAGCTGGTGTACCCTGCAGGTGGCAGGACAAGTTTGCCACAGAACCATTACAAGCCCCGTGTAACAAAATGTCCTGACATATGAGTGAACCGCTCAGTGCATTTTCACAGTGTGTACCGCTTAGAAACACTTCACGATCCCCACTCCAACATCTGTAATCGTAAGGTAAATCCCAGGATGTCTTAATGTACTCCTTACCCAACCTTTCATATTTGCCTGCTTGCATTTGTTTGAGGCAATACTGAAAATGAAAAGTAGTGACAGGCAGAGTTATTTTGCCATGAATAAGCCATTCTGTACCTGGTTTTTCTGCTACCGTAAATGGTAATTTTTCCAGTTTTTCAATGCTCAGCACTGTATACTTTGCTCCCCTTTGTGCCACTTTGATCTGTTTATCCGTTAGATTGTATTCTGAAAACAGAGACGACGTGTTGATAAAACGCCAAGGCACATAGCCTGCACGCAAGGATTGCAGCATCCAGCCTAATAACATAATAGAACGTAACTGAGATTGGCCTTGTTGTAACATGGCTAAATCTTGTTCCAGTATGTCTATAGCAGAGGATACAATGTTGTCCAGTGAATAAATTCTGGATGACAAAGTTGTTAACCCATTGTCGACCACAGTGAGAGACTTCTCTAAGTTAATACGATCAAGTTCACGTATTCGTTCTGCGGCCTCTGCCTGTGAAACCTTCCATATTTCATTATAAGCAGCATAAATGCCGGCATATATGAAACGTTTTTGATGCGGTTTTCTTGGTCCTAGCAAGAATTCCCTAAGGTCTGCGTCTTCTTTAAGTAAAGATAAGTGTTGTTTCACATCCTCGAGTGTAGATTTTTGTAACCAGTCGAGGCACAATTTTCCCTACACTGTATGTTGTTACTACCCCCGGATGTTGTCGTTGAACATAACGTGGGTCTGGCCTATGGATAGTAAAGCCCTGTATTCTATTCAGGAATCTTTCTTGACAGATGTTTGTGTCTGTGGGCCAGAGCAACCATTTTTTCCAATCAGGATCTGATCTGTTGTTTTGTAGTATTGTGTCTACTGTGACCGCTCACTGTGTAGTGCTATTACTTGCAGGTGTTGGTACAGAAGGTGTGTTCATGTCTTTGATCTTGGCTAAACCAAGGCAAGACGTTTGTTGCACAGTGTCATTCAAAAACATTATTTGCTCTGGGATGATACAGGCTCTAAACAAAGTTTCTATCCCCTGCACTTGCCAGTCTTTAGAACACCAGACAGATTTTGTCTCGATTGTGTCTTTCCAAAAGTCAAATCCTTGTCTAGACAGTTGGGTAATAAAGGCTGCAGAATAAATCTGTTTTGTATTAGTTAACATAATTTTCTGTCCTGTTTTGTTTACATTCTTATAGTAAAATGATTCTGGATCAGATATATTGTACCCTGAAAAATATGGAAACTTCTTTGCAAACGTTCTTGAACTACCCCTTGGTGGTGTAGGACAATGTTCCCATTGGTTAAACATAAAAACATTTCTAGGTGTTGCAGATTTATGCAAGAAATGATGACCATAGTGGTTGTAACAATAAAGCTGTTCGTAGTCTGATGAGCCCTCTAAGTATTCATTGTTAGAGAACGCTGCAGACTTTTCTAGATCAGACATCATATCATTAACAGTCTCAAAGTCCCAATCATCAGAATAGGTACTGGAGGTAATAAAGTCACTTAATGAAATTTTAAATAAATGTGGAATCTTCAAAAGTTCCGTCGGGCCGAATATGTCAAAATCGGTTTTGTCCCAAACTATACCATCCTGTATAGGAACGGCTGTGATGTTCACTGCTGACAAGTCTCTTGCTTCACGATGGGAGGATTTGTGTGGTTTTAAAAGTAAGTTCGGGGTGTGGTCTCGCTGGCAATGCGGTAAGACGCACGCTGAGGGAGCTCCAGCAAGCGGCTGCTAACTAAAGCAATTTTAGCGGAGCTGGGGGCTTATTGACACCGACCCTGGGGGTGCCTCGGTAGCGGATGTTGGGGGGCACCCTTTGCTGAGCGGGAGGCCATCCGGGAGTGGCGGTAGCGGTGGCGAAGCCGCAACATCTTGGCCTGCGGGTCAGAGCGCCTGCCATTTTACGGCGCCCGGACCGGGGGTCCACTGCCCTGAGGTGAGAGCTGTCCCAGTGCCTCCGGGACCCCCAGGAGCTCTACAACTTTGTTGGTGACAGCGGAGCAGCGGGGGCACCTACAGCGGAATGGCAAACGCGTGATACCAACCAGGAGCAGAAGAGAGGATGAGCGGATGGCGGCCCGGTAGCTGACTCTGGACCGCCATCTTGTGTGCAGCGCTGGGGAGACGTGCCCAGGCTCCCACCGGCTGCTTTGCCCGGCCCGGCGGAGCTTCCATCTGGCCTGACAGGCGGCGGCGGCGACAACATTGGGAACTTGCCGGGAGACGATAGAGGCGGCCACAGCAGTTCTCTGGGAGCCTGCTGCGGCGGCCGCCACCATTTTGCCTGCGCCGATCGCGAGGAGCCCGTGAGTAGCTGGTGTCGAGCGGGGTATGTAGCCCTGGAGCGGCGCTGTGGGCCCTGTGGGGGATCTTGGGGGCGAACATACCCACTGTCCTGTGCAGCGCCTTAGCCCTCGGTGCGGCCGGGACCACCGCCTTGGGCATCCCCTGCCCTAGCATACACGCAGGACAGGGCACTGTGACCTGAATGCCCTTGGGCCCCCTCTGAGCGACCCCCGCTGGGCCACCTCGTTTGCTTGGCCATTGCAAATACTTGACCGCCGTCTTGGAAGTACACCGCGCACCCTCTGTTGCGGGGGGGGTGCAGGGAGCCGGCGAGGGAGACTGGGTGCTGTCGGCCTTGAGTAGCGACGGGCTGATCTACGTGGCCCCTGAAGCTGCCGTCTCCTGACTGGGCACTGGAGTTCCTGCATACGGCCTCACACTGTCCCTGACCCTGCTCACTTTGGCCTCCCAGGGCCTGCTGGACACCAACCTACTCGAGGGGGCGGGGAGCTGTGGGAGAGCCGTGCCTGCGGAAGGGGGCAGGGCCCACTCTCTCGGACACACGCGGAGGGGTTGTTACTGGCTCTGAGGGGGCTCGCCCCGGTCCCCATCAACTGAAGGGAGGCACAGATACTTGATACCCAGGCACGTTCCCGGATGGCCCTGTGACCGCCCGGGGGCTCCTACGGTGGGCGCAGCTGAAGGCCATACCTGAGAGATGACACGCACCAGAGTGGGAAAAGACTCAGCGGCGGCCCCCAAAGACAATCCTGTATCGGCGATGTGGGGCAAGGCAGGCGCGTCGGCCCCGGCGGAGGTGGCATCACGGACTGGAGGGGACTCGCCGCCTGTCACGCAAGCATTTATGGCCTCCTTCATGGCAGAGCTCAAGAATGAGATAGGCTCTCTGCGCACTGAGGTCCACTCCTGTGTCAAGGAGCTTAAGAAGGAGGTTACAGACCTTGGAGAAAGAGTGGACGGGTTGGAAAAGACCGTAGATGCCCGAACGGAAGATCAGGAACAACTCTGGCAGCGCCTAGCCGTCCTGGAGGAGCAACATATAGAGCTACAGCTGAAGCAAGAGGACCTGGAAAATCGGAGCAGCCGGAACAACCTCCGCATCCGGGGAGTTCCTCTCGGGGCGGAGGGGAAAGACGTCCTTACATACGTGGCGCAGCTCCTGCACGAGGTTTGGGGGGACGACGATGCGTCTCCGCCGGCCCTGGACCAGGCTCACCGAGTATCCGGACCCGCGGGCAGGCTGGGTGTCCTCCCTGACATTCTAACCAGGGTCCACTTCTTTACAGAAAAGGAGGCTATCCTTAGGGCGGCGCAAGCCAAGCCGGACCTCGCGTACGGCGGGAACAAGATCCAGATTTTTCAAGATCTCGCACCTACCACCCTCCGAAGACGCCGCGATTTTAAACCTGTGACGGATAAGCTGCGCAGCATGGACATCCCCTATCAGTGGGGCCACCCATTCGCCCTAATCTTCCAGTGGGAATCCAAGCGTCGGGCGATACGGTCCTATAAAGAAGCGGCGCAACTCCTTCGCCTCACCTCAACGCCGCCTGCCAGTCCCACCCGTCTCCCGCCTCTCACACGGGCGCCGGCCAAGCCAACATGGTCTACTATGCGCCGGCATAGGCGCTCGCCACCTCCTGATGCTCACTCATGCACACAAGCCAAGAACGACATCATTCAACACATCCGGTCCCTGGAGGGGGAAACGCCGGCGTCTCCACCTTCGTGACGGACTGAAATCCCGCAGCTGCAGCGGCCTGCACATGATACCTTCGGACTGGGTATCTGACCCCACTGGGACCGGTGCTCACTCTACGATCTCGTCCGCACCCCAGCTCCCTATCTGCAGTGGTGATGGAGCTAGCCCTCTCGTTTGGCCGACTCTGCGAACATCTGACGACCCACCCCCGCTCTGTTCTTGAGAGAGTGACATCTCTGAGACCACCCGAACCATGCGGTGTAGGCTGGTCTGTGACTGGAACAGAACACTATGGCCCTGTTGGCCACTGTTGATTCCTTGTTTTTTGCCTCTGCACCCCTATGCTCATCTTTTTCTTTTTTCCTGCTGTCTTCTTTCCTCTGGCAGTGGCGGGCGGGACACCCCTTTCCGCTGGAACCCTCCCTAGATAGGAGTGATCAGCCCCTGCACCCGCACCCCCATATCCCAACAAGCTTTCTACTGTGGCAAGATGGACTAACTTGGGTCTGGACACAAACATGGCTATTCCCTGCCCCTTGAAGATTGTGTCCCTCAATGTTAAGGGGCTTAACTCTCCCAACAAGCGGCAGCAAACGTGGCGCTACCTCCTACAACACAATCCGGACATTATCCTCCTCCAAGAGACCCACCTCTTAAAAGCAGATACTCCCCGCATGGCTCATCCTAAGTATCCTCTCCAATTTTGGGCTACGGCATCTACTAAAACGGCCGGAGTGGCAATCCTCTGTCGAGCTGGTATCAGGCGGGGGAATCCAGGGTCTTTTGTAGCTCGGATGGCCGCTTCATCAGGGCAGGGGTAAGGATTGGGCAACGCCTTCTCACACTGTGTAATGTGTATGCACCTAACCAGATGCAGGACTCCTACCTCCGGACGACTTTGCGGGAACATGTGCCGCAGGGTGACTCCTCACTAGTCCTCGGGCAGGATTTCAACCTGGCATGGGATCCTAAGATAGACCGTAGTGAGGCATCCTCGTATGGGACGGGGGCCATGTCCTCTGCCCTCCGGAAGCAAATGACGGACCTTGGTTTGCTGGACTCCTGGCGTTACCACTCCCCTGAGGTGCGTGATTTCTCGTATTACTCGCACGTCCATCGCTCGTACTCGCGCATCGACTATATTTTTATCTCTCATGCTCTGATCAGGGACACGCTTGCATCCTCCATGTCCGCCATTTCGCTTTCAGATCATGCCCATGTTGAGCTACTCCTGCAGGATCCGGCCGCTTGCCCCACCCGTATTCCGCGGTGGCGCCTGCCGCCACATATCCTGCGGGACCCTGTGGATGTGGACAGTATACGGACTGCCATTGACTCTTACTTCGCGAGTAACGATATCCCTGAAACGCCCTTCCCAGTAGTGTGGGATCCCTTTAAGGCTACGATCCGCGGCCACATCACCTCCCTGTCAATTGCGCGGACACGCGAGGCCCGTCTCCTGGAGGATAACCTCTCCAAGGATATTAAAACGCTAGAGAGGCAGGACCAGGAACGCCCCACGCCCACCAATAAGCGACAACTTGCGAATCTTAGGGGACAACTTCGCTCCCTTCGCACCAATAAGGCCGAGAGATCTCTGCCGGCGTTAAAGCAGCGGCATTTTGAGGGAGGGGACAAGGTGGGCAGACTACTGGCGAAACGCTCCGAGCGCGCACCGCGAGGGCCCACATAGCTAATGTCTGGCTCCCTGGTGGGGAGAGGGTCACCACTGAAGGGGCCAAGCGCGAGGCCTTCCGGGCCTACTACTCCGCCCTCTACACGGCGGAGGAGCCGACCCAGGACAAGATAGATGATATCCTGAACCAATGCCCCTGGACCCCGCTCCACCCCTTTCACGCTAACCAACTAGAGGAACCCCTCACTGCGGAGGAGCTGGTGGCAGCATTGAAGGATCTCCCTCTGGGGAAATCACCGGGACCGGATGGCCTTCCATTGGCCTTCTATCGCCTGTTCCTGGCACAGCTCCAGCCCCACCTCCTGCGGCTGTTCAACTCCTTCTCCGACACGCAAGGGCCAACGCCCTCCATGGGTATGGCAGAAATAGCCCTTGTTCCCAAGCCGGGGAAGGATCCCACGCTATGCGCATCCTACCGCCCCGTTGCCCTTTTGAATACGGATCTTAAAATTTACGCCAAAATATTAGCCAAGCGCCTTGATCCTCACATGCCAGGCCTGGTGAAGCCTGACCTGGTCGGCTTCATTCGGAATCGACAAGGGGCGGACAACGTGCGTAGAATTGCACATCTTGTGGGGAAAGCACGGCACTGGAACATACCAGCGTGCCTCCTCTCGCTCGACGCAGAGAAGGCGTTCGATCGGGTGGACTGGTCCTTCCTCCGAGCAGTGCTGCAAAAAATTGGACTGGGCCAGAATATGATAGCTAGGATCTTGGCACCCTATCTTTCCCCACAGGCCCGGGTGCGGGTCAATGGACAGCTTACGGACCCTTTCTCCATCCATAGGGGTACGCGGCAGGGCTGCCCCTTGTCCCCTCTGTTGTTTGCCCTCGTGGTGGAGCCCTTAGCAGAGATGATTAGACAAGATGCGGACATACATGGCATCACCCTCGGGGTCGGCAGAATAAGGTGGCGCTCTTTGCGGATGACCTTATCCTCACGCTGTCCAGCCCACATACATCCCTCCCGGCGCTCCACTCACTATTGCAGTCCTTTGAGCGGGCCTCTGGTCTTAAAATCAATCATGGAAAGTCATGGGCTTTGAATCTTACCATACCTGAGGAAGAGATCCCGGTCCTCAAAACGCTTGCTCCCTACCAATGGGCCGCTGACCATATCCGATACCTAGGGCTTCAGTTGACCCCCTCTCTTGACACGTGGACCCAAACAACTGGCGGGAATGCAGGCGGACGGTCTTAGAGGACCTGCGGGGATGGAAATCTCTGACCCTTTCCTGGCTGGGCCGCCTTAACGCTATAAAAATTTCGATACTCCCAAAAATATTATATCTGTTTCAATGCCTGCCCACCCCTGTCCCGCACCATCAGATCCAGAGCCTTCAACGGGAGCTCACCAATTTCATATGGGGCGGGCGCAGACCACGTTTTTCCCATAAACTTCTCATGCTCCCACGGGACAGGGGGGGATTGGCGTGCCCCAATCTCCTGGAGTATTACTGGGCTTCCCACCTTCGCATTGTCTCGGAGTGGATAGCAACGGAGAGCGAAAAGAACTGGTTCCACATGGACAGGACAGTAACCGGGCGTACCATTTGGGACCTTGCCTGGCTGCACCGGACCGCACGATCTCGCAGTGCCTATATGGCAGTACCCACAAAGACGGTGCTGGATATCTGGGACAAAGTGGCCGTGCACAAGGGGCTCACGACTTTCCCCTCCCCTCATACTCCCATTGCAGGCAACGCGATCTTTCCACCGGCCCTGAACACCCAGGCGTTCTCAACATGGTTGAACGGTGGATGCCGAACGATCGGTGATCTCTACGAAGGGGGAACGCTCAAAACGTTTGCTCAATGCAGAGAGGAGTTCCAACTCCCGGCGAAAGCAGGGTTCCAGTATGCACAGCTGCGTCACTGGCTGTCCACGCCAGAGATGCAACGCGCGGCCACTCGCCCATTCACTCCTTTTGAGCGATTGGTTCGTTCCTACGACGAGTCAAAGGGCCTTATTTCCCGGACGTATCAGATACTGCAACACCCCCCGCTAGTAACCACTCACCCGCATCAACATCAATGGCAAAGAACATCCCCCACCGACATCACGCCTGCGCAATGGAGTCGCCTGTGGCGTGACATACCAAGGGTGTATCGCAGTATATCACAAAGAGAAACTGCGTACAAAATCATGACACAGTGGTATTACACGCCTGATCGCCTCCACAGGATGTTTCCCGCATCCTCCCAATTGTGCTGGAGGTGTTCGACTGCTACTGGGGATTTCATACATATTTGGTGGGCGTGCCCTCTCCTGACCCTGTTCTGGAAAGAAGTTCTTAGTCATATTAAGGAGGTACTGGGATTTCCTCTGCCTGAATCCACAACCACGGTCCTTTTAGGCCTTAAGCCTGACAACTTAAAAGCACTCACTCGCAGCGATTGGTACATAGCTCTTTACATGCCCGGGGCGGCTAAGCAGCTCATAGCGCTATATTGGAAGAAATCTGAGACCCCCCCAATTGCTGCCTGGTTTGTGCGCCTATTGCATGTAGTGACTATGGAACTCTTCACAGCGCGTTTGCAGTCCCGCGACGCCTGCTTCACCACAATATGGAAACCACTAGTCACATATCTTTGCAAAATTGAACATGCACGTTACCTACCCTCGAAACTCAGAGCCCTACGCCTATTTGAGGACGCTGTAGTCCCGACTGACCCTAATAGACTACTTAAGTCTTCACTTTAACCCTGCTAATAGCTCCGTGTAGCACGCATGCTGACCCCTGGTCTAAACGCCATACAACACTGGCTCCTCTGACTCCTCTCCCGCCCGCCTTCACACCCCCTATACAACAGCGACCACGTAGCGGCACCGATACAGGGACCTCTTTCACTACTAATTCCCTTACCCCTCCTAACTACTTATCTGTCTGCTCATCACTGCCTTCTTTCTGTAGGCCTCTTGCCTACATTTCCCCTTTTTTTTTTTTTTTTGTTCCTTTCTCTGCTCTGCTACCAAACTTGTTCATTATAGGTCTTAGCCCGCACCCACAATTGTATTTCAATGCTCCGCTTTAAATATCACGCGGCCGGCCCAGTATGGGTTGTAGGCGACATGCTGTGTCTGAATTGCTCAGGTACGCCTTCCCTAAGCCCCTTGAGGCTTGATAAAATTACGCGGCCGGCCCTATACAGGGTTGTGGGCCTGATGCTGTGTATATTATCTGGACCCTCCCCCCTTGTTCTTTATGCGTAAAATAAAAACAGATTTCAAATAAAAAAAAGTAAGTTCACATTTTTACTTTCAGTGTCCATACGAATGTATCTGCCATTTATAAGCATGCTAAGAGTCAGAACCAAAGCTAGCCAAAACAGAAAGAAAAATATTCCAGAAATAATCCATATTTCAATCCATGGTGAAACCAGATAAGTCTCTTACAGAAAATGAAAAAGGTCTTGTACTTGTTGTTTGAAAGTTTTTGGGGCTGTCATCGTTTCAGGCTCACTCGGATCCTCAGAAAACGTATCAAAGCTAATGAAATAGCCAGAAGCAGTTCGGTCAATTGTTGAAATTGCATCAAGATTCATAGAAATCGCTGGAACCAGTTGATCACATGTTACGTTGGTGTAGACAGGTGTATCTGGATGAACTGTTACTTGAGTTTCAAGAGGGATGAGTTCCATAGCATTGTTGCTTAGTCCTTCATCTGTTACTGCTGAATTCTCGATGGTTATGAGTCTTTCAGTCTGAACCTCTTGGATAGCAGCGAGAGGAGTGCGTCTGCTACTAGGTCGGAGTCCACGAGGCCTACTATTTAGTATTGGTTACATACTGTGGTTTGATGAGGTCAATTGACACAAATCTTTTCTCCTTTTACCAGCAAGGGGCGGCAGAAGTACTGTTCTTGTTCCGTGGACGGCTAGGACATTTACTGGTTGTCTGTAAGAAGGTCCAAATTCCTTCTTGTCCGCAATCTTCTCTCTGACTAGATCCCCAACTTTTGGGATCCAGACAGGCCTTGCTGGGACTGCCGGTGTTTCCCCCGTGGTGGTTGGCTTCAGGAACACGTTGCTTTGTTTCGATCTTAGTTCATTTAGATCCTGTAAAACAGCCAAACGATTTTTGATATCAAAGGGTTTATTTTCCACCACTGTGCCTCTCTACATTCGAGATCAGGAACCCACATTCTTGTCCCAAATAGGACCTCATATGGAGTGACTCCCTAGAGAACTTCTTGGCAAATTATTTAATGAGCGTTGGACCCCATAAAGATGTTTGACCCACCCATCACCCGAACCTAATACTCTAGCTGTTATAGACTGCTTTATGTCCCGGTTTTTCCTTTCCACAACAGAATTTCCCTCAGGTTGAAACGGAGAGGAGTACCGCAATGCAACGCCCAAACTGGCCATGGCTTCTTTGTAAGCCCGAGAGCTAAACGCAGGGCCCTGGTCAGAATGTAGTGTGCCTCGCAAATCTTTTATAACAGTTCGAGCGTCAGCCGAGCGCTGAGGCCATATCCATAGGAACCTTGACTTAGTATTTGTGGGATTGCATTTGTCCAAAAGGACGCCTGCGCGTAGATAGTCTAATGCTGTCTAACAATGGTGTCTGCACTGGGCAGGCTACTTCGTAGTCTGGTGTCTGATGGCTTTCTGCACCACGCTGTCTATTGCAGTCTATGCAGTCATCGATGAAGATGTGAATCGGTGTATTCATTCCAGGGCACCAGTACATCTCTTTTAATGTCAATATTGTTTTAGAGATCCCTTGATGTGACAGACCCTCCCCCAGAGGTGCTTCATAAATCAAAGCTGCTCTGCGTTCCATGTTTGGAATTACCCTATCCCCCACTCCAGGAATTCGAGCAAAGGAACGTTGTTCGCATCAATTGCATAAGAGTACTTGAGTGGAAATTTCTTTGGTAACGCTGCACCACTGCCTTTGCTTGAAGCATTGACAGCCAACAATATCTCACTGTCTATTCTCGTTTTTGAGCGAGTGATCGCAGCTACGGAAGCCGTCTGAACAGCCCCCTTTGCAGCTTCGTCAGCCAATGAATTCCTGCAACGTGAACGCCATCACGTTGATGACTCAGCGTGTGTATCACGTGAGCTTTTGGTAGTTCGTCTTTCAACCGAACTACTTGTTTCCAAAGCGCTTTATGCTTTATTGTGCCACCTTTTGCATCTTTGAACCCGTTTTGAAGCCAATTTTGTATATATTCATTATACGACTGAACACAGTAAAAGAATCGCACACTATAAGTGTGGGGAATTCGCGATCTGTATTTTCAAGTGCCAGTTTGAATGCTTGTAGTTCAGCTCGCTGAGCTGTACAATCTCCTAGAGATTGAGTTTTAGTGACCATTGGTCTGAAGTTGCCATCTTGCATGCGACCTTTAACGATTGCGCACGCTGCACTGTAAGCTTGCTTACTCCCTGTAGCGGGTTGTGCTGATCCGTCAGTGTAAATTATAAATTCGTACTGATCGAGAGGCAAAATCTCAATGGGCAGAGGACATTCATGTTCATATTGCAGGAACGCTTGTGTTTTTAAATCAGGATCAAAAACATATTCAACATCTGTTGCAGCAAGAGAATTAACCCATTGTATCCATCTAGGATGTAAAGCTTTTGCATTTGGAATGCTCGCTTTTGTAACCGCCTCTAAGGCTGGTACTGGGGTTACGACAATAATGCGTTTTCCTTGAGCTAGAGCTCTTTCTTTTGCTACAGCGGTTTGAACTGCTGTCAGTATTTTTCTGTTGAAGTGAAGCGCATTTCTGCTTGTGTATACAAATGTGATTTGTATGCTATTGGTACTTTTTCACCCTCATTAAATGTTAAATTGGTGAATCCGCATTGACCCGAAATTATTTGGATCACTAAATTGCGTTGACTTACGCGTGTTTGTAAGTGATTGTTTGCTAACATGTTAGCTTGGAGTGAACGCAGGATTTCTGTGTGTTCTTGTGTCCAATGTTTTGTTGAAAAATCAGGTTTGATTAATTCGTAGAGAGGTTTAACCCTTTCTGCGTAATTTAGAATGTAAGTTCTTCCAAAATTTAGGAAACCCAAGATGGATTGTAAATTTTTCAGCGTTTTTGGAGGTTGGAGCAGCGCGCACTTTTCTAAAAGTTAGCTGCCAGGCTCTTTCCTTCACTTGAAAGCTCATATCCCAGGAAAAGGACATTGAGATGGGCAATTCTGGATTTTTAAAGTTGAATTTATAGCCCTCAGAGGCGAAGCCCAATATAATGGTACTCACCCTGTTCAAGTGCCTATCCAGGTCATCGTCTGTCAGATAGATGTCATCGACATATGACAATGCCTCATTATCATAAATTTGTAGTAACTCTGTTACCCTTGCTGAGAATAACCCGGGCTGTTTTTGAACCCTTGTGGGAGTCTACAAAATTGACGCGGGTCCCCATTATTGAGAAAGCTGTTAAGTACCTGCTTTCAGGTGCTATGTTTTGACAAAAGAAACCATTTGAAATGTCCAATGTGGTTTTATATTTTTAACGCACAATGTTATTCATTAATGCTGTACTATGTGCATTTTGCACTGCAAATGTTTTGGAACAAGTGTTCAAGTGTCTGTAATCCAAAAACTAGACGATATGTATTGTCTGGTTTGGATACAGGAAACAAAGGATTGTTCATTGAGGAGGTGCATGTTTCAATCACCCCTTGGTATTCAAGTTGATCTAAGATCTCCTGACCTGTTTTTTAGCTTCTTGCTTTATTGGGTACTGCCTTTGTGCAGTAGGTTGATTTTTAGCTGTATTTTATGGTGAGGTGAGTCCTCATCCCATCCCTACATGATTTTTGTATAATGCTGGGGCCTGGGCAACTGCCCATTTCCTGGCATAAGTATATTTTTGGTGAATTGGAATATGGTTGGAGAAGGCTGGCATAATAATGTCCTCGCCATGTGGGCACTCCCTGACAAAGTGTGGTGGCCAGTCTTTTTCTGCTAGAAGTATATCATAACCCCTTGAATGTTTTTCCCAAAAGAGTGTTTTCACTTTTCTTGGTATGTCTCCTCCATTCGGAGTGTTATTTCATATAACTTTTGTGGAGTACTAACCCTGGTGTCTACAGTCTCTACTGTGATGTACTCATTCAAGTCCACTATCTCCAGAAGTTCCTTCAGGTTCTGGCGAAGCTATTGTGACTTCTGCTGCACTGTCCAGCATTGTCTGAGCCCATTCTCCGTTCTTGAGCTGTGTTCTCAGTATTCTCGGCATGTCTGATCTTCAGACCTGCTACCTTCTTTTGCGAATTGAGGTTTTGATTTATTTTTCTGAACGTGTTTATCGTCTTTGGATTTCACACGTTCTTCTCTATGTTCTGACCGTCCTCTTCTTTCCGATGTCTGTGATGATATCTGAAAGGTACGAGAGGAACGTGTATCAGTATCTTGATACCTGTCAGGTTTTCTTAAATTATCCCTATTCCTGAGGTTATACCTCCTTTCAGAGGGCTCCTTTTGAGGAGACCTACCTCGAGATTGAGAGCGTGTCTCGTTTAAATTTTGTTTATTAGTTTCCGACTTCTTTTTAGAAGATGTAGGAGTTTGTTTAATAGAGTCCTTCTCAGGACTTTCAGATAGTTTTGGCTTCAAAGGTTTTCCACCCAAACTATCTCTGCCTAATTCTGCATAAGATTGTTCTATTATTCTGGGTAGTTCATGTTGATGTTCTGTTACATCAAATTCCCTTAAGCGTTGGCGGATCGCCACTGATGCTGCCTCTCCTTTAATATTAGATAATATTATTGTTGTGACCTGGTCAAAGTTTTCAGTAATTTCATACCTAAATTCAGAGCAGGCTCTGCCCCGTATTCGTTTTGAATTTGTTTCAGGACATCTGGTATTACTGCACTGATGGAACACCATGTGTTTTAGTATAGATGGCAGCAAAGACTGCACCCCAAGTGGTGCAATCTTCCAGTTGTGGTGTGATCCCCATTGGTAAACAGATTGTTAGGATTCTGTGTTTGTCATAAGGGCTAGTATTAGGAAATACTGCTTCGATTTGAGTAATTTTTTGAGCTATCCAGAATGGAATTTGCTCACGTTTTGTGGGCATTTTACCCATGACTGCGTGTAAAGTCTGTGGAGTAATTTTTAGTGTATTCCCCTGTAGAGGGGTTTGACTTGGAATGCTCATTGGTGGTTGGACTGTGAAAGTCCGCATGACATATTGGACTAATTGTCTATAACTTTTTATTAACTCTTGTAGTTGAGTAAGTAATTCCTCGTCTGACATCTCTTCGATGTCAGGATGAGGTGTGTAGCCGGCTAGAATCGGCCATGTTGCTCCTGGTCTACCTAGTGGACCGGACCTGGTAATGTTTTTGTGATGTTTTAGGGCGCCTTTAAACCAGAGATTATGCTCCTGGTATGTGAGTGGAATTTCAATATCCTCGAAAGGAATATATTCCTCTGGTGGTTCATCTTCTTTAAAGAAGTGAAATAGTTTTGTTACTGGATTTGATTCTGGGAATACTATCCATGAATAGAATACCTCTGTCTGAAAGGATTCGTGTGCCTCTATCACGAAAACTGCTCTACCACCTCTTGGTGTTAGGCCATGTTTTATAAGTTTTAGAGTGATGGCTCTCCTTAAGTTTGGAGGGATGTTTATAACACCCTCATCAGTTTCATTTAAACCTGTAAAGTTGAAAACTGTTACCGACTGGATCAGCCGCAGCTACACCGTTCTCGGTGCCATTATCCCCATTCAGGGACATTGTTTTTTGAAAAATGTAGAACAAGTTTCAAGGAAACAAAAGATAAGGTGCACAATAGTTTGGAACACTGTATCCTTCAACGTTGAACAAACCAAACAGCTAATATATAGAGTTTTTGTCCTATTTAGCTTTGGCGGATATTTAACCCTACCCACTCCAGACGTCTTATGGAGTATGTGAGTAGGGGTCACTGAGAGAAAAGCACGACTGAGTTACTCAGTATCTAGCGTTAAATTAGTGCCACCATGTTGGCATATTGGTTATGCAAATAAACCTGCAGCAAATTTCTCCACTAAAAAGGTGTTGTGTGGTTTATTTATGTATGTTGCTGTATGAGAACTGAGTGTTGCCGATATTGGCACTATGCTGTATAAATCTTCCCAGGACTTCAGAACACAGTCTTAATTTTGACAGATGCCGGGCAAACGCTTTTCCGATCTTCTCAGGACTTCAGAAAACAGTCCACACTGAAACAACCCATCTTATTTCTGTGTCCACGCCCTAGAAAATAGTTATATTTCTTCCTCCTTTCTCAGAAACTCTAAGTCCTTAATTATCCTGGTACTCAGCACAAGGTTACAAAGCCAGATGTCCCTCGATAGCCATAGTTCGCCAAGACCACACTGCAAAGTAAATAACCCACCCCAAGTGCTCAGCCTAAGAAAGCCAGATGCACGCAGGTCTCAGATGCCACCAGTACTTCTAAGTACAGAGCTACATTTCTTCCCTGCAGTCCGGAACTTCCCTCACAGAGCTCTCAGACGTACCGCCGTCCTATAGTCAGCCCACATTCACAAAGTGGTCACAGCAGAGAGATGCTGTCATTGCAGTGATCGCCAGCAGACCAGCGGGGAGGGCATTGCTTTAGCGCTCTCATGGGATGTACGCCGCTTTGTGTCTGTCATACCAATAGACATTGATGACACACTCAAATAATGCGGGTTATCCACCAAAGTCCTGTCCCACTGTCTCACCCACTCTTACAATGACAGGGATACAGCGATGCCTTCCTTCTGTTCCGTTTATGGAGCTCCCAACCACTGTAAGGTTTCCAATCACCTCAAAACCTCCCCACAGCTTTGTAAATAGCTTCTGCTCGGATTCTTTCACTCTGTTGAAATAACGTCATGCTCTTGCCCACACTTCTCACGGTGCTCCTCCTGCCCATCTGCAAGGATGACACGACTGGATTTGAGGATGGGCAGCTCCAGACTAGACCGTTATGGTATCAGGGTCATCTACCTTCTCATGACAGGCCTCCTCCACTGCCAGAAACGGCTCCCAACTGCCACCAGAGTCCTGCTGCACCTTAACACAGGTCCTCATCCCATCCCTGTCGCCAAAATGTTGTAGTTTAAGGGCAGGGTCTTCATTCAAGAGTTTGAAGCCAAACAGGTAGGATAAGAAGTAAGTTCTTTATTTCATGTTACGCCTTTAGGTTACAGCAATCAGATACCTCCCTTCAACTGTTGCTATCACCCATCTTCCACTGCATACCACACACCAACATTTTTTTTTTTTTTTAGTTTTATGTAGCACAAACTCTACCCGAAGGTATCAGAGCACTTTACATGAACACCATTTGCATTACAGACGGACACATTCATTTTTGTTAGGCACAGGGTGATTAAGGGATTTGCCCAGAATCACAGGATGTTGAGCGTCCCTGCCAAGACTCAGACCCGGTTCCCCAGCTCCGAGGTCGACCGCTCTAGCCGCTAGGCCACATCCTCTCCTTATTACATCATTCACTCTCAGCATTCCAGCCACCAGCTCAAACATAAGTGAAATGGGGACACAAAGCATACTACAGGGTGCCACCCTATGAGAGGACCAGACTACCCCATACGTATGAATGAGACAGGCTTATCCAGACTTCACACCCTCACGCATACATGTTTCACAAGTATAACTTTATCACATGAAATGTGAGAGGACGTGGCATGTCTGCTAACCAATATAGAGTCCATGCAGTGCAAAGGCAGAGAAGGATGCAAATAGCCTGCAAGAAACATACCTTTTTAGAAGTGAACACGACAAGTTAAGTAAAAGATGGCGAGGGCAGCTGATAGGCGCCACATATTCAGCTTTCATGAGGGGTACACTGATTTGAATTGCTCCAGGAGTCCCATTTAAGAACAATTACAGTGGAGGCAGATATACAATAGTGGATGGTACACTGGAGGGTACCCTCCTGATGACTACTAGCATGTATGCCCCAAACACTAATCAATGCTCTTTGAGACCCTGACTAGATTTTATTTGAAATCAGGATAGGTGATGTGTGTGGCGTTGAGATTATAACAGTGATGGACAGAGAGAGAAATCTCTTCCTCTCCTACATGAAACCTAGAGTAGTGTAGCATCTCTGAAGTTGAAAACATGGAGGCACCTCTGCCACCTGGTGGACATGTGGTATGTAATGTATCCAAATTAATCAGGGTACTCATTTTACTCCCAGGTACATGGACTTCACACCAGGTTGGAGATGTTGCTGGGGGCCTGAGGGATCGAAACTAAGAATACTAACACAGAATACCTGGGTTGTACCAATTAAGACCACTACTCCGTATAGATGTCAATTCAATGCGATAGATCCTACCGTGCGATACCTGTATGAAGATTACAGGTGGAGGCACTGTTGGACATGCCTTTTAAAACAGCAATGGTAGGAACAACTAGATTACTGCTTTCAGGAGAATGAAGGGACTACAATTAGTATTGTAAATGGGTGGGACGCCTTCAAGGTGGTAATCAGTGGTATATGGTATAAGATCGACTATTCATAGAATGATTGAGACTCCGGAAGAACACATTAGACAATTAGAATTGAGGCTATTTCTGGACAAGCACCTGGTGAGATTTACTCAAAGCAAAGAAATTACTGCTAGCCTGGCTGCTAAGGCAGAGCTGGTTCAGGAGCCTATATGTGGGATTGTTTCCAACAATTGAGAGACACTGAATTCACAGGGGGATTTAAATAATAGCTTTCCAGAATATTATACCAATGAGTATTCTGCCCCAGCATTGGAGACAACAGATCGCATCATGGAATATCTGAACAAAATTATGGTCCTTAGGCCTGATGCGACTGATACATGTCAAATTTCTCCACAGAATCTACTGCACCCCAGTGCAATTACACAGAATGGGCCTTGTGGATGACACGCGGTGTCCGATCTGCAGGGTACAAGATGCAGCTTTTATTCATTTGGCGTGGAGGTGCCCATGTATGGTGTAATTCAGAGCATCCATATTTGACGCTTGAACTTATCACTGACTTTAACATTTCTAGGACTCCATTGGTTGCGTTCCTTTACTTGTTGAGGGCGCCCCACCTGACACTCAGCGACTCATTGCCGTACCTCTTCTGCGTGCCAAGAGCCAAGTGGCAATGCACTGGGGCTGGTGACTTTCTCCCCCAAGTCATCGGTTGGTTGAAAGATGTTGTCTATTGCCAGGAACAGCCCTTATGCCCAGCAAATTCCACCTAAGGATATCTGGGGACCTGTGGTGAAATACCTCACCCTATGGGACAAGCGTGGCCCCTCGGGCCTGCTGGGAGACCCCCAGGCTCCGACTTGACGCTCCTGATGGCAGGTGATCAAGGATGCCTCCCCAATTCTGTATAGACTGTTTTCTGACCTGCATCACCATACCATTGCATCAACGCAGATGAGATCCACGACCATGCTACACTGCACCCCTCCCTTCTGCAATCAGATGCTCAGCTTAGCTGGTCAACCAGCCCCCACCCTACCCCCGGCGTGCACTCATTGTACTACGGCCTTCACCGCAGTGAGATTTATGGCTTAAATGTGGTTCTATCTATGAATAACTTAACTCCTGTATTTGAGACAGTACATGTCCTATGAGCTACCAACTCCAGTGTACTGTTCTTTCGCATTGTATTTGTTTTCTTCCTTGAAATATAATAAATAAAAAATAAAAAAAATTATGGTCCTTAGGCTGAACCCCGAACAAACTGACAATCTAGATCCACCCATAACTTTGGCAGAAATTAACAATTCCATTGCTTAGCTAGCAAAAGGTAAAACCCAGGGTACTGACGGGTTGCCGTCTGAGTTCTAATCCTCCTATAAGACAAAGCTGGTCCAAAGACTACTATTGGTGTATATGGCAGCATATGACACAGGCATATTGCCTAAGTTGACTGGAGAAGCATTGATAGTGGTACTCCCAAAGCAAGGTAAAAGCCCCCAAGATGTAAGATGGTGCAGGCCACTGTCTCTCCTCAATACAGAATACAGGATACTGGGTAAAATATTGGTTAAAAGGCTGACACCGTTGTTCTAGAAACTGGTACATGACGATCAATGTAGTTTTATTCCTGGTTGTAAAATGCATATTAATCTTAGGCATCTTCTCCACGCCATTAGTCACACAGTGAAGGTTGGCCCGGCAGCTGCCATGGCCTCCTTGGACAGTGAAAAAACATTTGATATACTTTTGTAGCCCTACCTTTGTTGAAATGAATGATTTTCTGTTATAATATACTCAGGTGGATCAGGCTCCGTTACACCAAACCCTTAGAGCAATCACAACGGTGGCCAAGCAAAAGGGGCACAAGGCAGGGGTGTCCAATGTCACTCCTACTCTTTGCATTGGCTATTGAACCTCTCACTTGTATCAAGTGAAGTCATGGTTGGGACTGGGGTGTGCAGCTTCTGTATGAAATGCTTATTATAGCCCTATATTTGGATGACGTGCTACTGTTTCTCAGGGACCCTGGTAATAGACTGCTGGAGGTAATGGACATAGTAAGTAACTTCAGAGATATACTGGATCTTCAAGTAAATCTATAAAAATCATGTCTTTTCCTGCTATTATCGACAACACACATAGCTGAACGGCAGGAACCTAACACAATGATAAGATGGGACAAGAAGACATTTAAATACTTAGGGTTGCAGGTATACCATGGCGACAAGGAGCTTAAAGATAGTAATATTGAGAAAGTGATAACCTCCATTAAATACTGACTTTCTTTTTGGAAAAAACTGCCCCTCTCACCAATGGGAAGGCTTGCAATTGCGAAAATGATAATCCTGCCCAGCAGCTGCGGCCCCTCCGTACAGACGGAGCCCCCCCATTAAAGATATTGTGTCTGTTAGCTTAGCAAAGGATAGCCTGACAGACTCTATTCTTGTTCAAGTCAGGCAGCCAGGAGCTAGACATGCCTAAATGTGCAGGCACCTGGCTGTCTGAGCGGAACTTTGCCAGCCTCAGGATTTCACAGCTCTGTGGGGTGACCTCCTCAGCCTGGCAAAAGTGCCTCATGGCCCTGCCCCTCGTGACGAGGGGCAGCACCACTGATTGCCTTGGCGCTTCAGTTTTAAGCCCTGAAGTGCCAAGGGACAAGTGTCAATCCTGCTGGCTTTAGAGCTGTTGGCGCCCGGTGCGACAATCATTTTTTGCGCTACCCCCTCCCCCCCCCGTGACCGCCTCCTCGGATTCCCTCACGACCACCGGGCAAATCTTTCCATAGGCCCTCTCTCACATACATTTAATTTGTTTTAAAGCGCTGATAAAGGCTGGCTTAAGAAGAAGGTATATTTAACCAAACAAATCCTTTTCAGCATCATTAGGAATAGATAATGAAAGATGGGGTAAAAAAACAGAACATCCTAACATTTTTAATGCAGTTTGCATGCAGCTCTTTGATGACAGTTCGTAACAGTCACTGTTCTAGATTAGGGATGTATCTTATGAACTGCGGTAACAAAAGGATCTCTGTGACAAAAGCAGTAATCCACTCAGCTACCCACATAAAATACAGATCTGTGATCTGCACGGTACGCGTTCTTTGCAGCAGGCATATTAACCCTCTGCACTACTGTATGGCAAGTGAAAACTGCCACTAGACAAAACTCTGATCACACTCTCTGGCAGGAACATTAATCACAAGAGTTATCTTGACATTTTTAATGCTGCCTGAAAACTAAATGCAAAAGAAACTCTGCTGCAGGTTTTTTTAAATCGTAAGTTATTGCTAAACACAGAACCTTCCCTGAGGTAAGTGCCCCCTCCCCAGGTCAGCACCTAGTGCGGTCGCACAGTCGCATTGCTCTAAAGCCGGCCCTGTGTCAATCAGTGACACCTTGTCACAGAGTGGGGTTGGGTCATCAGTCTCACTGACTCATTTCACTCTGTGACGAGGTTGGGACTTGCTGCCTTCCCTCATTGGCTGACGAGTAGGCAGCAGACCCAACCCTCCAGGGACCTCCGAGCCTTCCTTCCTGAGCTGCAGCGCAGGTACATTTTATATTTTTGAATGTTTGGTACGTGCATGCCTGAATGTATGAATGTATTCATTTGGGAGTGAGTGTTGTGAATAGGTGTGTGTGTGTGTGCATATGTGTGAATGCATGGAAGGGAGTGAGTGTGTATGTGTCTGGAATGCCCTGCCCCCAGAAACGAGATTGAACCCATCTGCGTCATGTTTCAAAAAAGAAGTGAAATCGATTCTACTGGCCAAATTCACTTGAACTATCGAAACATCTGTGTATATATTTGCTAGTCTGTAATAGCTACTATTTTTGTATTATTCTAACCTATTCTATTTTTATGTATATTTCTGTCACATATACTTGCCCTGTAAAGCGCTCTGATACCCGCAAGGGTCTTGTTCGCGCTATACAAAACTCTCAAAATAAATAAATAAATAAAATAAATGTGTGCGTGTGTGACCCGCCTGCCCCACTCCCTGCTAAAATTACCGGCTGCCAATGCAAGTACACAAACTTCTCTATCACTATGTAGCGATCCCTATAATACTCAAAAATAATTTATTTAAAGAACTCAATACCATGCTCTGATATGGGGAAATGGTTGAAGAAGGCTAGCAATAAGTACAATTATACTCCCGGTGCACGCAGGAGTTTTCAGTGCCCCAAATTTCGAGATCTATTATATGCAGCACACCGGTAGTGGCTAATGAGATGCTTAGGCTCTAGCCCTGAACCAGCAAGAGCAGGCATGTATGTGAGTCTGGGAAGGTTTTCTGTACGGGAGGTGCTTGCAGGCGATGGCAGGTTAAGAGAATGCACCAGGGATAGTGGCATACGGCTGGCAGTGCTACTTGAATTTACAGAATAAACCTGTCTTATATTCACCCGATATCCCCCTATGCCACCTGTACAGATAGGTGCACAGTGGCCCGAACACATGACAAACATCTGGGAAGATATAGATAAAATAAAAAATCTGCACCTAAACTGGAAACTGTGCATATTTGAAGAGTTGCGGGACACACAGAGCTGGGAGCGGGATCATTTCTGACACAGTGAAACAGCCAGTGTAATTGTAATAGCAATTGTGATTGCATTTATATAGCGTTTACTACCACTGACGAGGCATCGCAGCGCTTTTCTGCAAGTAGCACGCTACTCCGGAACCCAAAGATGATTAGTGGTGAATTAGTATAGGGAGATATGAAATTAATTTGAGTGGTGGACATGTTAGTCTGTTAGGTGGATTGAAGAGGAAAGTGGAGGGATAGAAGAGGGAAGGGTCTAGAGAGTGTTTTATTTTTTTTTGAGCTCATAGCAGTAGGAGGAGGTTTGGGATGAGTAAAGGGGAGGTGGAGAGGGGAAGAGTCAGGGGGCAGGGTTTAGAAAGGGTTGTTTGGCCACACTGACATGGAGGAGGAGGATAATGAACCACTGAGGCAGAGATAGTGACAGGGCCTGATTCACAAAGGTAAACTTACAATTTTTAGTACGTTTACTACTGTTTTGGTATTCACAAACTACGAATGTACTTTACTACTAGTAATTATACGACTGCAGACATTCCGCATTCGTAAAATTACTAGTAGTAAAATTACACTCATGGTTTGCGAATGCCAAAAACAGTAGTAAACTTACTACAAAGTGTACATTTACCTTTATGAATCAGGCCCTATATTTTTAAATTATGGTACACCAAAATGCGCTGTTACTATACTACACAGTTCCACAAATCCCTGGTGCCTGGATTTTATTCACCCACTACTCTGTTGAAAGACAAATGGAAGGCAAAAATTGTCAGGGAAATAAATGAACGAGAATTCGACAATTGCCTAGAATGTACCAAAACAGTGATGAGAAATGCACAATGTAAATTCACACAATATAAACCAGATGTACTAGTCCCCAGCAAGGCTACCTAAAATGACCCGGATGCATCACATCTTTGCAGAAGGCCAAATGCAGACTAATATCATATGGCGTGGGAATGTGCCCTGATCCAAAAGTACTCGGAAGACATAATGGCAACAATCTCAGAAGTAGCTGGGAAAAGACTTGTGATATCCCCACTGTTGTATTACAAGGCAATGACATAGACAACAAGCATTTGCAATGCAATCGGTCTCGCCTTTGGGACCTTATATGTATTTAGCTATGCAGCACATTAGCCTGGGTGCTGAAACATCTACTGTTGTTTAACATGGAGGGAAAGTAGGCACCAAACTGCGTGACACGCCAGGTATGGGAACACGGAGAACAGGCAGGCATTTTGCTACACAGTAATGGGGAACGCATATTGGTGCCATCTGAACTCCTTGATGGGTACAGTATTGAATCAATAAATGGCAGAAACCAAGCATGTGTACCCACTCGTGCCGGGAGGATAAAAACAAACACTTTTCGTACTCACTCGCCAAGTATGCAATTTCTCCGCACTCCAGCCTGGTTACAGACCCTATCTTTACCCACACAGCAGGTTTTCAAAAATAATAGTTTCCAAAGACATTGAGACATAGAGCCGATTGTATGTGCATCAAGTGTAATTTTCTCAAATACGTGTGACAATTAAAAAAAAACGTTACTCACCAGAACCATGCTAAATCAAGAGACACATAGCAATAGCACTCGTAAACAAGCAAGGATAAAGGCAACGTAGACGGTCTCATGGAGGCGGCGGGGCTTTAGGTATGGTTGGTGGGGTGGAGAAACAGACACGAGGGCGACAGAGCTAGATTAAGCAGACAGGGTAGGTGAAAGCGTGTGGTCAACGCAGGAAGGGGAGACCTCTAAGCTTGGCCTTCTATATACAACAAAAAGCAGATAATAGTAGCGTCTTAGGAAGCATTTTTTCTACCCCCCCCCTCCCCTTTTTTAAATAAAATTTCGCCGAAGCAGTGTTTTGCAAAAGGCAATATGCAACTGTGGGACACTTTTTTTTTTAGCATGCCCGGGCTGATTTTTAATCTCAATCCAACCCTGCCGATAGATACCAAGGGAGACCGTTGCATGCTGTAACTGGTCAGCTCAAATTTACACACGGTGGGCGTTGACACTTACGTATATACATGCACACAAAAATATGTGCTTTGTATAAAGAAAAGGTGTAGTTTTTCGGTTTTGTTTCTATTATTACAGTTTTAAATATCGCTAAATCGACACGAAGGTACTGGAGCTCTTCACATGAGCACCAGTTACTTTACACAAGTTGTTTAAACACAACTATGCATAAGGTAGCGCAGAATCACACAGTATAAACTCACATTTGATGTATGCGTCTCTCTAGTACGCTTAGATCACACATCCTGTTGGCTCACTGTCACATGCCCTCAGTGAGTCCGGCCATATGTTTTGGTTTGGCCCGCATATGAGAGGTCCTTGCCCCTCCAAACTGTGGGGAATTGTACATCAGCCCTCCATGGTAACCCCACCAACACAAAGCGGTCTGTATATCAGCGCACATGCGCCCAAAGATAAAGACAAAGCCCTTACCGCAGCGGTGGGGTGTGGCGGGCGGGGGGAGCAGTTCCTGTCAGTTGTCTTCAGCCCAGACTACGAGGGTCCTGGTGCTCCGAGCGCCCCTGACTCCAGGAGTGCCCTGGGTTAGCGAAGCTCAGCTCTCAGAGCCCATGCAGCAGAGTGGAGGTACAGCAGCTGCTTACACACTGCGCCTCTAGAGAAAAGGTGAGCCCGCTGCCTGCACCAATTACAGCTCTTCCGAGGAAGCAGGAAATGAAATTACAGACAACTTGTGGTGCGGCTAGCAAGCAGCGGGGGTGTACGCTCCACGCATTCTGCTTTTTAGAAGTTCAACAGTAAAAATAACGTGCGTAAGTATAAATACGCTCACATATGTACAATTATATTATAATAATGTGCGTACCACATAACTCATCCCTCTGCAAACAAGCATCTTAGTTGCATCCGAAGGAGACCCAGGAATGTGACCTTCTGGCGCGCATGCGTACGATGTAATTAGCGACCGGGCATCGCGTGCATGTACAATTTAAATGACTTCACATGCTCCTGCACAGACACTCTACCATCCTGTGTCAGCACCAACTACTTTAAAAACAAGCCTTTGCAATGCAATAGGACTCGCATTTACGCGAGACCTATTGCATTTGAAACGGGAGTGCGGCCGTGCAAAAAGGCATGAACTGGAGTGCGGGGGGTGGTGGTGGTGGGCCGAGAAGTCACGGACTGCGGGAGGGGACGGGGGGGAGGTACGGGAACAAAATAGTGTTGACAGTAAAGGGGCCAGTAGTCATGGAAGGACACCAATGACGACATGGCCGTCAGGAGGAGGGACTAACAAGCCTAAAACCAATGGGAAGGCAGCATTTAGGACCTAAGCCAATACAAAAGATGGGCGGAGAGTGGGTGGAGCTTACACGGAGCTTCCACGCCATACTCAATACTGCATGCCTCGCAAAGCGAGCAGCGCATGCGCTGCAACGCTAGGCGAGACCTAAAAAAAGGAGAAACAAATTCGTAGCGAGGAAAGATTTGGAAAAGAAATGAAAGGCAAATAGACCCCTGAATAGAAATCTATGGCTGAGTGATGTTAAAAAGTGGTTGGTAGCTTAAGCAGCAGCCATCGATAGGCAAAGAAGGTTGACAGGTAGAAGCACATCACACAATGGCTGCAGCACCATAATATTGGCTTTAGAGAATAAATCAGGCGAATGCCCACCGTGAAGAGGTTCATACTCAGTGCTATGTATAGAGGAGCTGACAATATAACCTTATATTTTCAATAATGACTTGCCAGGTCATCCTTAAGGGTTAACTGAGTTCGGGGGAACACCAAAGAAAAAAATATTTGGCGTATAACATGAACAACCTTATAATATACAGGTTAAATATGAAAATAGAAAGGTTGAATATGAACATAGAGTGAACTGTTTCCAAATGTGGCTGTAAGGCTTGACGCCACCTGCTGACCACATCTACACTGATTCAACACAAAGATAAGGGGGTTGATGTATAGCGCGATTCAATAAAGAACTATTGAAAAAAACACAGGTACACTAAGCAGAGGCACAACAGGTTACCTTGAAAATAAGCATGGCAGTAGGACACACAGGCATGTGTAGAAGAAAGAGAATTAAAGCGACCACTGTTCGGAGGTGCAGAGACAGGAGGATTCAATAAGTCAGTGCATAGGCATACATAACTCATACATTCTTTAAAAAAAATGGAGTGCAGTTAGTTAGTGAACAGCAAGCAAGAGGAAATGGTAGCAGTGGGGAAAGGCAAAAGGTCAGTAGAGGGTTAGTGAAGTAGGAAAGAATCTGGGGAAGTCAAAATGTATAACTACTGTAAAGTTCCACAGAACGTGTAGTGAAAAGGCTGGACCAGTCACTGAGTGATGAAAAGGGTGGGATAGTGAGGGAGAAGTATGGCATCTCAAATTCCTAGACGTGACAGTTGGAAGAAGTTCTGGTGCATCGCAGACACATGGGGGACTCGGTTACATTTATGGTGAAAAATAGGAGCAGATTATGGCGGCCATCTTGTAAGCTTAAAAACTGCGACCATTGTTCTTAGGTCACATTATTGTCTTGTTATACTTTGTTTAGGAGGGAAGATGTGTTCTATTCTCATTTAGGAAACATTCATACAGTGAGCTTACTCCCAGCAGTAGAATGTTGCTCTATTACTTCCTGTTAGCAGTGCTTATTTAGTAACATATTTAAGTGCCGATACCCAAAGTTTTTCTCGAAGCATGCAGACTGTATCAACGAGTGTCAGGATTGCAGTATACCAAGTGTCGCTTCCACCCCAGCTCTGGAGCACGTAAATGACCACGCACGGAGATCTGTAACACACGTCTTTATTTTTCGGCATACAACCATTAACTGAACGCAATACGTCATAGACTTTACTGACCACACCCAGACACACCTAAAAACCTCCCAACTGATTACAGAACTTTGCAAGGAGTCTGTCGAGGACCACAAGGGTCCTGCTGCACATGATCACACAACACTACATCTCCCCCTTTGTTAAATAAAAAGTACAGACAACATATATACATTAGAGAGCCTCAATGAGTCATCGAGGTGTTTGCACGATTGAGTCGTACGAGGTGAAGGAGTTGCACTGTCATCTGGCTTCGTAAATGTAGACTCAGATGTTTGACATGGGCACTCAGGTGGACTTGTCTCACTCGTAAGGTCTGGAGCAGCGGAACATCATGGCAGATACTTTAAATGCGATGTGTCTCTTGTAATGGACTTTCCAGGATATTGAGTGGTCACCATATGTTCTTTACTTGTCACGACTCTCAAAGGATCAGCATCAAACTGAGCATCGGTTTTTTGTTTCTGTTTTTGCTTGACTAGGACCCGGACTCCTTCTTCGAAAACTGTGTCTTGAGCACATCTGTGCTTATCTGCATAGGCCTTCATCTTGCTTTTGCGAAAAGTGTCTGTGACACGATTCTCGTTAGTGTCTATTACTAAGCTTGTGTCCAATGTGGTAGCTTCTCCCAAACAGCAAGGTGGTGGGGCTTTCACCTGTTGTAGAATGAGGAGTTGACCTGTAGGCACGAAGGGCTGGACATAAGGCTGACTTGAGATTGATTCCCTTGATCGCTGTGTGCTGAACCACTCTCTTCAGGGGGCCCATAAATCATGCAACAACACCATTTGCCAGTGGCCAGAAAGAGGTGTGCTTTTCTGATGGTTGACGATAGAGCGACTAAGAAAGTCTTTAAACTATCTGCTGTTGAAGGATGGACCACTGTCAGATTTGAGGATGGAGGGAACACCCACGCTGCGAAAATATCATCTAGCCTCTTGATGACTTTGTCATGGGTGGTTGATGATAAATCTTCCACTAAGGGAAAACGTGAGTACTCATCAATAACTACAATCAGATGGTGGCCATTGTTTAAAGGTCCAAAGAAATCAACTGCAATTTTCTCCCACGCTTGTTTAGGAAGGTCAGACATATTTAGAAGTTGCTATGTTGTCTTGGGAGATAAACAGTTACATAGGCGACATGCTTTCAGTTCCTTCTCGACTCGTTCATCAAGGCGAGGAAACCACACTCTGAGGGCTCTCTTGGTGGCTACAATGTCATTTGTGTGCCAGTTCAATGAGTTGTTGCCTCAAGGTCTCAGGTATGACTATCCTCGAACCTCGTAGCACCATACCTTCTTGAGTGAAAGGCCTTCAGGATCGCTAACAGAGATTACCAAAATTGAAAATCGCGTCGCAAGTTGCGAGCCGCATTGCAAATTGCAACTGCAAATAGGAAAAAAAACTTCTTGGTCATGGGTAATAACCTCTGAACCAGGAGTGCCTCACAGAACCTGCCTGGAGACCAGCCTGAGTGGAGGTGGAGTGCTGCTGACAGCACAGGCCCAACAACTTCAAAGGAGCCCAAGCATCAGCCATGACCAGCCAAACTGCAGCGAAAACACCTGGAGGGTGAAAAAGAAAATGTACATTCTCAGAAAAGGAATTGGAGATACTCACAGAGGAGTGCTGTGAGAACCATAATGTCCTATTTAGAAGGGCATCAATGATCATGCCAGAGTCGCAGAAAAAGAAGATCTGGCAGGAAATCCAAGCTAAAATAAATGCCATTAGAGTCATCCACTGCTCCACTGATGAAATTCGCAAGAGGTGGTATGACCTCAGGTCACCCACAAAAGAAAAGGTGGCCCAGCGACTCTCAGAATCCCGGGAAACAGGAAGCGACCCACCAACAATACCACCACCCACTGCACTTAAGACCATGGTGGAGACCTCACTGGAGCCTGAGGCTGTTGTGGGTATTGTGAACAGCAACAGTTCTGCACCAGGAACATCACAAAGTAACTGTATAATATTTACTTTTGTCACATCTCAGACCACACATCTATGTCCAAATCCACATAGTCCAGCAGCATGCATCAGACGGTTGTTCTCCAAATGTAAAATATTTTGCCGTGATAGTGCATTATGGGCGATATAGTCAAAAAGTCAGCTTAGGAGTCATATGTACATTTATTGGGCCACACATCATATGGGTGAATATAATGTATCTCATTTGTCTCACAAACCTCCCTGAGGTACATAGTGAGGACACCAGTGTGGAGGGAGTGGATGATGCCAACATGGTAACAGAGGAACCCATCCCTATAGACAGTCACCCAAGCACCACACCACCCCAATGTAACTGTGTCACTGTCACCAAGGCCGAAACAATGGAGGGTGATGATGTCCCTCTGCCACCAAGTCCCATCCCACACCAAGTGTGAGCCAACACCAGCGTGTTCCAGTGCGTGGCGCAAAAGGCGTAGTTAGGCATGCAAAGCTGTTGAAGATGAAGCCAACGGACAGTTGTTTGTTGGTCTAGATGCACCCCTGCTCCAAATTCAACGCATGCACAACAAGCAGTTAAAAATCATAAGCAGGAATGTGCATAACATGCAGCAGAGCATATCTGTTGGCTTTGACAATATAGGGACAACAATGAATACCAATGTAGTGAGCCTGACCTCTGCCATGCAGGAATGTTGCCAGCAAACGGGGGCCGACCGTGCCTTTCAGAGGCATCATTATCAGAGTGCTGCGGCTAGAATGGACTGACTAAGTCATTCCTTAGGTTGTTCTACTACAAGCCGCTCTAGAAGAACCATTACACTGCAGGTGGAAATGGGACACTTCAGCCATGACATTGCCAGGGGCCTAGGGCCGATCACGTCTGCTGTTGAACTGCTACAGACCACACAGATAGCAAGAGGCGCCGGAGATGTCTCTCAGCATAGTGAGGAGATTTCAAGTGTGAGCAGTGTATTGGCCACTGATGCCCGTGCCCTGCGCCGCTGCAGCAGCCGTACCCCTGTTGGAGACCAAGCAGTGACGGGGCATTTTGGACTTAGCCACAAAAAGCATTGATGGACACATAATCTTAGCTTGCCATTTTCACATGGCTATAATTTGTTTATGATGTAACCAACATTTTTTTGTATTGTACTTACCACTTGGTAAATAAACAACAGAGGAGTGTAACACTAAAGAGAAGAGCACTCATGTATCCTTCTTCACTGTAGCGTTTTGCTAATAGAAAAAACCTCTTTAGGTTATTCGGGGTTCCTCGGGGTCCGGTTATAGAGATTGCATTCAGGTTCCAAACGGGTGCCTGGCGGACAGGGCGGTGTGCCAAAGCGCCATCACCCATCTCCCGAGACCCATGGTGCTTTGAGAGTTAGCACTTTTAATAAACTCGGTTCCTCTCTAAATTGAGGGAATCTTTCTAGTGTTTTGGGATAAACATTTTTAACACTAGTAACCCTTGGTTAGGGTGGGCCTTAGTGCGCCCATACCGCCGGGTTCATTCACTATAAATATTGGTCCTGACGAATGCCTGACGATATGTCCCTGAAAGGCAGAAACATGTTGACCTACACCTGGGGATAAATCTGGACTTTTAATTTGGTCCTTTATCCTACACCTGTTTTTAACTAAGTCTAATTGGCAAAATAAATAAAAGATTTTTTTGACACAAGTTAGACTTTTAACATTCACTTTTTCACTCTTCACCAATCACTGAACCAGCTCCGCAGTAATTCTGGCGTTGTAGCACACTAGGGTGGCATTCGGCCACTCCTGGTGGGGCCCGATGATGAAGCATGTCACCAACCAGGTTGGTGAGTGAGGGCTTTCTGAATAACCTAAAGAGGTTTTTCTATTAGCAAAACGCTACAGTGAAGAAGGATACATGAGTGCTCTTCTCTTTAGTGTTACACTCCTCTGTTGTTTATTTGACTTAGTTTGAGGGGAGTAGGAGTGTCCTTTATTTTCCCTTCCTCTCCTATTGTTATATACTTACCACTTGGTAAACATACAGGTTAAAAATGAAACTAAAGAAAGAGTAGTCTGACATTAAAGGTTGCTTTAGTTTGCAATATTGTCTATGCGTACATCATTTCAGTGAGTGCAGTGTTACTCATAACTTACCTCACAAAGTAATGTGTCGCTATGTAATCCCATTAGTGTCTCCCCTCCACTGCTATCCATTCTCCAGGCTGTTGTAGAGGTGCTTCTGGCTCTTCATCTTCCGAATCCATGTCCTCCAAATTGAAATGTAACCCGCGCCTGGTCGCTATGTTGTGTAAAATGGCACAGGTTGCCACAATTTTGCAGGCTATCTCCGGAGCATACTGGAGTGCACCTAATATCACAGTGCCACTCAGCCTGTATTTCTCATAGATTTCCTCCTCTGTCTGTTGGAATATGGTAAGCCTAGTTCTAAAGATCCTCTCCTGTCTCCTCCTCCTCCTCTGCAGGGCAGCCAGGAATCCCCTCCTCATCGCAATCACATAAAGTGCAGCCTTTGTGGAAGCCCCTGGTGCATTCTGGGCCAGCTTTTATATCTTACACACAGTTACTACCCAAATGGAATCAGTGCAAAATTGCATTTGCAAACAGGCATTTTAGTGGCTAGTCGCAATTTGCGACACCCTCAAACATACGATGTGCAAATTGCAACTACCGATTCTATAATTGTGAGTCGCAAAAAACGGTCGCTAACAATACCAATTCGCAAATTGGTTGCATCGCTATTTTTGGATACCGAATGGCGTTTGTACATACCGAAACACCGGTTTTTTAGTCGCAAATAGGTTTGCGACCAATGTGCGAGTCGCAAATTGTTCGTACATCTGGCCCCAAGTGCTTAAGTTCACCCGCGGGGGTAGTGCAACACCAGATATCACTTCTTACGACAGAGATTCGCACTTGGTTATTCTTAATGAATGGTGGTTTTGAGGACAGGATGATCCAGTCTACGCCTCTGAGAAATGTGCCATGCAAGGGACACAGATTTTACACGTGTTGTATGGGGACTGATCCCTCTCAGGCCATTTGAGAGATCTGCACTGGCTCAGGGTGGAGAACCGCATTAAGTTCAAAGCCCTGAGCTATATGTTCAAAATCAAAACAGGTGTTGCCCCCAAATATCTCCAAGCCTTGGTCAACCCCTATGTGCCCTCCCGATGCCTCCATTCATCCACTCAAGGGAATTTTTCGATGCCTAGAATAAAGCTATCCCGGATGGGAGGAAGATCTTTCTCCTACCTCGGTCCCTTGCTATGGAACTCACTTCCAAAAGCTATCCAAAACAAAACAGTATACACCCAATTTCGGAAATCTTTGAAGACTTGGCTCTTCAACCAGTATCAACTTTGCCGCCTTGCGTTCTTTTGTTCCGTCTCGGCGCCGGGAAACCCTTTTTGGGTAGCTGCTGCGCCTTATAAGTTTAATAAATAAATAAAATCTCACCCCACAAATGTGGTATTTCAAGTTTGGAAAGATACAATCACGGACCAAGGATGGTCCCGACGCCTGACACGGAAGACCCTTTTATGGGAAGGGTGCTGTTTCTGGCAGGTCATGGAGCTACAAGGATTCAAAAGTTGGGATCTAATTGGCATATCATGTCTGGGAGTTCTTATGAATAGGATCACAATCAAATCTTTTGTTAAGCTGCAGGAAGAGCATGATCTTCATCGGGGTCAATTTTACTGATAACTGCAACTTAGATATACATTCATTCCATATGTTTCTGACCTGGAGAACCGCCAGGAATAAAGGCCATTAAAGGCGCAGGGCCTGATAGGGGAGCTCATAACCCACAAATTCTCTTACATATACCACTCCCTTGTCATAAAACTCCCGACTCCTTTTCCTAGCTGCGGTCAGCTTGGGCTCAAGACCTAGGTTCACTTACTGATGACGATTGGCAGAAGGCACATTTCTGCATACCTTGCGGGACTGTCCTGCCTTGCAGCCATACTGGAGGGGGGTGGGGGGTGACCCTAGCGGAGGCTGTGGGGCTGCCTTTGATCCTGGGAGGAAACCTTTGCATCCTGGCCATATGGGGTGATCACGAAGGTACCGGATATCCGTGTTTCTTTTGCAATGTGGGATTGGTAATAGCCTGGCAAAATGTTGCACAAGTATGGAGTTCCCCTACATTACCTCAGATGGAGCAATGGAGTAAAGATATGGACTAGCGCATGGGAGCCGAGCAGTTCGTCTATGAAGGGAGAGGTTGTCCACATAGGTTTAAGAAGGTTTGGGGCCCGAGGAAAAACTCCTGTTGACTCCTATAGATTTGAGTGCAGGGAGGTGCCCCCATGGCATTTGTGTCACCCCTTCCAAACCCTCAAAGTGCCTGTTGGAGCTCCAGCATTGTACTATCCCTCTGGTCAAAGTCGTATGCTTTGGGTACGCTACGTACTCTTACCCACATGCGTACTGGCCCTTGTATTGCAATGTATTCTTTGTACTGTTGGTTTCTTTATTTAATCATGAAAAAGAATGGCAAAACAAAATCATAGGCCGAACGGAGGTCTCTCGTAGGGTAGTCAGCCTCGAGTCTAGTGGCCGGTTGTCTTTGTATGCATTAGCGCGTATGGGTCTCAGTCTCTCGCCAGGCTCCTGCTCTCCCCCCAGCAAAACACTCTGGCCCTGCCTGGCCTTCATGCGGCTCTGTAGACGAACCACTCGTGCCCCTTTGGGCCTAACTATCTCCCCTAGGTAGAAGCCCTGATTTTAAGAACACGCCTGAACGTGTGCCTTAAATTAAAGCCGTGTGTGCCATGAATTAAAGATGCGTCATTGACTTTTCCAGTTACAGCTGCGTTTGGGGAGCTGGTACTACCCGGCAGTCCCTGCTGCTGCGTCCCGCCCCCCTCACGTGTCCTTGCAATACCTGTTGTATGCAGTGGTCTGGGGACACACACGAGATTAGTGCACCTCAGCCGTGTCCTCTATAGCAGGCTTCAATGTCATAGAATAAAAGTGTAGCAGGCTTGGGAAGACAGTGTCCCACCACTGATGCCCTCCCACCAGAACAACAAGAATAGCGGAAGTGACGCCCGTCCCTCGAGCCCTGAAAATGTCCCAGGTATGACGGCTCCTTGACCCACCCTTTGCCCCTCATTATCTTCTATTTGCAGCTGAAAGTCCAGAGGAAGCTCAGAAGTGGAAACTCGAGAAAGTAAACAAGGCTTACCCAGTCTTGTTTGCATTATGTTCCTAACACAGCCTTCATCTCAGCAAGGGAAGAAGAGGACATGCCAGGGGTAGTAGTTGCTACCCTAGCTGCTCCTGAATGATGTTTATGTTTGTGGCCAGTGATGCCAGTCGTTACTAAAGACTGAAATTCTACCAATGCCCCTTACAAGTGACGTCAGCACCCCCGGACCTGAGGAGCGCGCGACCCAGACTGGCTTGAGGTGACTCTGTGGCTGCCCGCGGCACATGCAGTGTGCCTGCTCAAAATGGGCGGCCACCTTAGTGCCACATTAGGCACATTCCCACGTCTAGTTGTGGGGACCCCCGGGGAGTCCCTAAAGTCCGGCGCAGATTCCACGTCACTTCTGGCGCATCTGTGGATTGGGGCAAGGTACTTATACCTCCCCCCGCCTATCTGGCCGTCATTTTGGTTCATCCTGGTCATGCCGTCTCCCTCCCTACCGCATACCCGGCGTGCTGGCTGGGGTGCGTAGCCAAGGAACGAACATGTTAACTTGTTAATTTGTGTTGCAGGCGGAGTTACAGAGCAATCTAGAGACTGAATGGTACATAGGGGTACCCTCTTCAGGAGCACAATAGGGGTGCAGAAGCCAAACAACCCCAGGAGTCTTTACGGCAGGACCCTGGAGGAAAGCGACGGCGCCCCGCTAGTCCTTCGGGCGGTTGTAAGCCTGAGCAACCGGAGGCTTGCCTGGACATGCTCCACCCCTAAAAAGGGTTGAGTAAAGGGATGGACTGGTGGTCCACGGTATTTAAGGGAGATTATCCCCACAAAATGGTAGCACCGATTGGGTTGGCCACGGTGCAGTTGGCTCATCAGGCTTGCAGGGCAGCTTAGGTTAGTCAGCGATGCCTGCCCTTGGATCGCCCGTAAGTTAACCCACCACGTTGGCATATATTTCTTGTATGAAATAAACCTGCGCAAAGTGTTTCCCAACAAACATGTCTTGTGTGTTTATTGTATTGCTGTGCATGCTATGTTCTTCTTGCAGGGGGAGGTTGTCTATATCGGCACTAAGGCGCATACCTGGTCGTAGGAGGTGAAAGTGCGCACGCGCACCATGAGTAAGGTGCTCTTTATAGTGAAAGACAAGGGATTTTCCAAGAGCCCGTTCTGTTTAAAGTCTGACTTTATTGGGGAGTCAGCCCCATATTAAACAGCACCCTGACTTACGACTGATCGACCTGCCCTTCATTCAGAATTAACAGCCTGTCGAGAAGTGTGCAGCAGAGAGCACCTCAGACACAGCCTTCACCTAAAGTGTGCTTACGCTGCGCACTTCTGACAATACCCTAGTGACACGTACTTTTCTTCATCTTGTCCAGTGACCACTTCAGGTGACATCGCAAAACAAAGCACCGCCTAAATATAATGATTAACACGTATACAACGCTTCTTCCAGCAGACGTGTCGCTTCTAAGCGCAGTAACCGAGAGGTGATTATAAATCTACTTAACAGCAAAAAAGGCAGATGGCTCAAAGTACAACTTTTTCCTTACAGCTTATTCATTATCTAGAACGCATTAATTGAAACTGTAGACGGCCACCGCTGCTTTTTTGTCCGATGTTTTTCAATCTATGGTGCTTCATTCCTTAACAAATACGCAGCCCTGTGTCTGTGGGCCGCACTGCCTTGCGCCCGGGTATAGAGGGTGCCCACCCCTAATGTGGCGCACAGCAAGAAGGAATCAGACGAGGAAGGAGGCTCGTGGCCCCCATGCGGCCGGCACGAGCCAGGCCCTTAAAGAGGACGAGCTGCTTCCCGCCCCAGGAATTGTAAGTGAACCATGTCGGAGCAGGAGAGGAGGGCCCGTTAAGAGCCCACGTGCCGAATACAGTTCAGGCTTCATAATATAGTTACTAACGCAGCACTGCGTGGAGCAAAGTATTCTTCTGCCAGGGTCCCTGGTAGACAGTGGCTGCCCTTCCAACGAGCTTGTCTTTTTCCCCTTGTGTCCAAATATCGGTCCTTTGTGACCTCTGACCTCACAAGCCCTCCAAAGACAGAAGTGTGGAGATCATCTCCTTCCAGAGCCTTAATTACCTTCTGCTGCTAATTAACTGTAGAATAATGGCCCGCAGCCATCCCTTGAGAGATCAGCTTTGGCCGGTGGAAGGGATAATCCTGCACCTCCTCCTATTAAAGACTGCCCAGCTTCTGTCCAATTTATTCCACATGAAATACCTTCCAGCAGCTGGAGATAGGCAGTGCGTAGGCCACCAAAGCCACGGCGCGAGGCATCACCCGCCCCCTTGTCAGACTGACAGATGTGATTGCAAGTTCAGGTCTCTCTGTTGCATCCTGAAGATTAAGCCCTCCAGCTGGACACCACGATGACCAGGATGCACCTGCGCAAACCCTCGCTGCGCGCAATCTGCGCCCGCACCTTGCGCCACACCACAGCCCATGGGATCCCTAGCATCCTGCGGTCCCGGGGTCGACTGCAGCGCTGCTGCTGGGCAGGGTTCGTGCTGCTGGTGCTGGCCTGTATGGTCTGGCAGTGCAGCCAGGTGATCGCCACGTTCCTGCGCTACCCAACCCAGGAGAAGGTCACCATGGTGAACAGCCCACGCCTGGCCTTCCCAGCAGTCACATTTTGCAACCTGAATCGCGCCCGGATGTCGAAGCTCAACTCCTCTCGCTTTCGGTTCCTGTCCAGCGAGCTGCCTTTCCTTTTCAGGAGAGGTGGCAACCAGAATGAGAGCACAGCACCAGAAGGCATTTCTGTTGCAGATGATCGACAGTTCGCATTTGCGCTTTCGAGGTTGACTGCCCAGGAGCAGAAGGAGCTAGGACACCAGCTCGAGGACATGCTCATATCATGCGTCTTCCATGGGGAAATTTGTGATCAGAGGTAAGAGTCACTAATTGTGTGGCAGACCTTCTGTGATGGCCCAAGTGGTATCAAGGTGTGGGCATCTTGAGGCACTACATGTTCTTGACTAACTCCTGTCCCGGAAATAGTCATGTCCTATGATTCTCTCATGCCTGTCATACTCCCCTGTGTCCTTCAAAATATGACCATCGAATAACATTTTGTGGATGTCAAACTGCTCCCTTACTAAGAAATATTGCATTGACATTAAATCTCCGTACTCTCCTATGATGTCATTTTTAGGAATTGAACCCTGCCTCAATGGTGCAGGATTTCAGTGGTTTTTGCATCTGCCGACAAGTGTGCTTGTAGGGGAGGCCTCATAAGGGATCATGATCTGTTTATGGGTTGATATGGACTACATCAATGAATTGTGGCATATCAGTCAAGCAGATCAGTTATACTGAGGTTTCCCCAATTGTATGGAGTCGTTGACGAGTGACAGGCTGCCCGTCCCATGGTCCACTGGTTCTGGGGTTTCCAATGACAAGAAGCTGTCACTTCAAGAGCAAGAAGTTGAAATTGGAAAGTAAATGCTTCTTGACAAGTCTGTCTATCCTCTTTTCTGATACTACTGCTGAGAGCTTCAATAGAGAGCTAGTCTGGAGCTCCACCCCTTTGATGTTGGCAGTTCATATATTCTGAAAGAACTCCTGCCCCACTAATTTGTGCAGATGTGTTTCATTCCCTACACATGATACCTCAATATCCTACATTGTGACTGATCACCCCAATTGTGAGCAGCCACTGATATGCCCAGGCTTATCTCAACCCCATTATCCTTGTCCATTTTTAAGGATGACCCTACATCTGTTCGGAAGATCTAACCCCACTATTTAAGGTGTAGACTTTGGGAGGTCATTCCTAACTGACGTACAACCTATGTCGTAGGAAAAGCATGATTTTCTCTAAAACCAAATAGGTCCTATGTAAAACTCCCCCCCCAGTATGCTGGTATATGCAGGGTTATGTATGACACAATCCTTTTCCCGTGCTCTGAAGCCTGTCCACATCCAGTCATATGTACCATTGCTTAAGCAGGAGCCTGGAAGGCTTGTATTGTGTAACCAATTTACATCCCTTATTTCGAAGCACTATACCACAAGATATGTTAATTATTCAAGCCAGCAAAGGGCAGAGCAGTCCCTGTATTTCCATTGCTTAATGTGTTCCAATGGTTGAAGGTTCTGGACACTCAATTATGGGGCTGGGACTTATTTTTCATCAGCAGGTTTTGACCAAGAGCAAAAGAGAGAAAAGCATAAGAGAGGGGAAGGAGGAGAGAGAGAAAGGCAGGACATTAGTGACAATGGAAAACCAGGGATGAAAAAGAACCTACTAGGACATGGTTACAACATGAAATATCTGAACAAATACATAAGCCCCAGAATCCCATGTGCTGTTGGTTTAAAGGGTCAGGTCTGGCTGAAGGTGAGTGTCCCATGAACCATCTGTCCACCCACCCACAATGTCGTGGGCAAGAGAGTGCACTTGGGGTCACCTACAACTTTCGCCTGAAGGAAATATTCTGTGTTTGCAGTGCATAATGGAGATGGCTATATGCAAGCTACAGCCTGGCGCACTAGTTTGCATATGTTCCTTTTTCTGTTGCTTACAACTGTAAAGAAAGTGGGGTTAGATGTGATGGCTTAGTGATAATTAGTTTTGTGTCATTGTCCCTTATATAAATATATAGACATATATATGTATGTGTGTGTATATATATTTTTTTTTTTAGAGAACAGAGAGATCAATATGAAAGATCATAACTGTATGCTATTGGAAATGATTGAATTATGTTTACTTAACAACTACTTTTTATTTCAACATGAAGTGTATCAACAGGTGAGAGGTGTGGCGATGGGGGCATGTTTCTCCCCCAGCTATTCATGTTTACATGTTGGCTGGTGGGAGAAGCATATCCTCATGACTGAGCACCAACAATGGTATAAACACATAATCCATTATTGGCGTTACATTGACGACATCTGTCTGATTTGGAATGGAACAAGAGAGGCAGCTATAGAATTTGTAGGAGCTATTAACTCCAATGAACTTAATCTAAACTTCACTGCCACCATAGACAACTCCAGTGTTGAGTTTCTAGACGTTCTAATATACATCAATGAAGACAAAATACACACAAAGCTTCATAGAAAATCCACTGCTGGAAACTCGATATTACATGCAGACAGCTCGCATCCACGCCACCTGATTAAGAGCATACCGTATGGCGAATTCATTCGGATTCGCCGAATTTGCAGTTCAGAGGCAGTCTCTATTGAATGCCAACAGGAAGCATTATGTAGGTTTTTGGATCGAGGGTATAAAAAATCTCTCCTGGTCCGAGCTTTAACCAAAGCCAACATTTTACCGAGAGAATCATTATTGATGCCCAAAGAAAACAACATTACGGATTTAGGTTGTAGCTCTAACAATGAGATGCACACAATTCGACTGATTACCACCTTCAGTCACCAGGAAGAAAAAATACGTAGGATTATATACTCAGAATGGCCAATTGTACTTACCGATATCACGTTAGGTTCCATCTTACCTACCTTGCCTGCAATCACCTTTAGAAGGGCGCCCTCGATGAGGGATGCCCTAGTTAAGCCTATGCCGGAGGTTAGATCTAAAAGTACTTGGCTTACAAAAACAGGCTTCTATAAGTGCAATTCTTGCCGTGCTTGCACATTTGCTAAAAATGCAACTCATTATAAGACAGCTTTTAGTGAGAAGGAGACAGAAATTAAGGAACACCTCACATGCCGTACTGAGTATGCCATATATAAACTAAAATGCACCTGCGGCCTCGATTACATCGGCAGCACTAAGCTCCCTGTACATAAACGCATCCTTCAACATGTAAGGGCCATTGTAAATTCCGACCCAAACTACCCGGTCGCCAGGCATTTTAAATTAGTGCATAACAACAAACTGAAAGACCTGGAATATACAGTATTAGGGGCTGTTCCCATACCCGGACGGGAGGGAACCGAGAGAGGTTACTCCGGCAACGTGAATCTCATTTTATTTTAGCCCTCGACACTAGAATGCCCAACGGCCTAAACATGAGTGAGGATTTGCATAACTTTCTCTAGACTGACCTGCACTTTGTACAATTACCTATTCAGTCAGCCACGAATATTGCTCTATTTTTAGTTCAATCTTAGTATTATAGACCGTGGCTGACCGTGGTTGTAAAGTTAGCACACATAGGTATACATTTTTAGCGGATTAACTCTGTTCATGCATTACATTTTAAAATCATTTTTGATATTGTATTTTTCTGTGAACTTTGTATTGACATTGGCACTTGCACTTTATGATCATTTAGGCCTAAATGATGTTTTCTTCAAGCTGCTAATGAATTTGTAAGTTGCACAGCACTATTTAGCACTTTTTGGCTACACCTTGCACTTTAATTTAGTTTACCAGTACAGACATGTTGGTTTTATAGGCATTCTTGTAGGCGGCATTTCTTGGGATTAGAATGTTTTTAGGCAGCCGGGATCGCTGATTTTGACTTGATGAGTCTACTATAGTTGCACTTGCACTTTATATTTTAACAACTACTCTATTTATGGCTCATTCTTATTTATTAAGGTTTTAGAACTTCTGATATTAGTCACTTTCAGCTTTCAAACCGATGAATACAATTTATTGTTTAATTATGCTGTTTTATGCTGCTAACATTAACTTATTTAAGGTTTGTATTATGCCCATTCTGATTCTGACAAGCCGAGCAACCCAGTAATAGGCTATTACTCTTTACCTATTTTTACACAGTCAGTATAGTATTCGTATGTGCTTTTGCTAAATTGAAGTATTGATTTGTTTAATACTGTTTTAATCATAAGATGCACTTGCATCTTTTGTGTCATTCTATTACGTTAATGAATTTTATATCGTTGACCAGAATGCAACTATAATTGAATTCGTTTTTTGTACATTAATATTGTTATGATACAAATCGAACATAGTATATTTCAAATCTGTGTATCCATGTTTCACTAGCACACATTAACGTTATATTGAAACAAAACTTACTGACGTAGAATCTAGTCTGTCGTTTATGCACATTATCATGGTGAGCTTGTTTTTACAGGCAATTGTGCACGTTTGTGGTTTTATGTGAGTTCCCGGATATGAGGCGCATCATGTGACCAAGCTCGCTGTGTCGAGTGAAACGCGTCATGGCAGGCATTATGCCTGTTTGATTTTGTGGACTACGGAAGATTAAATTGCACTGCTTTCTCCATCAACATTACGTTGCAAGTCTGTTCTTTGGGAGTGTTCGAGGTCCGTGCCTGGTGGTTCTGCCTAACAGTGGCAGACAGGAATTTGCACGTGAATATATATATATATATATATATATCTATCTATCTATCTATCTATCTATCTATCTATCTATATATATATATATATATATATATATATATATATATATATATATATATATATATATATATATTCACTGAAAAAACCAGAGGTTTCAGGCACGTTATAGTTAGAAATTAGCATTTAAAAACCTTACAAATTCACTGAAAAACCATAGGTTTTAGGGACAGTTATAGTTAGTTGGACATTGCACTCATACAAAACCCTTGAAATTCCCCCGTTATAGTTAGTTCAGCTAACTATAACTTGCGCCCCGCAATGCACTGCTGATGACGTCACATATTACATCACTCATGACATGGTCAGTGACATCACTGATGACATCACTGATGACATCTCAAATGACATCACTGATGACATCATCCAGTGACTGTTTGTTTCTGTAAAGTTTAAATATTTTTAAAATATATAGGGAAAGGCGTATTGAAGAATGAGTGGGTGTATAAGTGTCTGTATGGATGATTTAGTAGGTGCGTGACTAACTCTATAAGTGAGTGATTAAACGTATCTTACTGAATGCATGGGTTAGTGACTAAACTGGGTGAATGTCTGTATCCGTCTGTCTGTTGCTGTGTAAGTGGCTGCATGGGTTTGTGAATAGCTACATGAGTGTCTATATGAGTTATTGATTGGTTGTCTGAGTATCTGTATGGGTGCCTGAGTGTTTGTGTGGGTGGGGTGTGTGCGACTCTGTGCATAGATGTGTGAGTGGGTGATTCACTGGGTGGATGGTTTCAAGAGTGCATCTGTGATAGACTGTATGGGTGGGTAAGTGTGTGTAAGAGTGTGTTAGGTGAGTGAATGTATGTCCCAGTGGTACATGTGTGAGTAACTACATATGTGAAAGGCAGTATATATGTGTGTTGGAGTATATAAATAGCTATAAGCTAGAGTGTGTGATTGTGAGAGTGACTGTATGGATGAGTGTGTGCTTGTATCAGTGATTGTATAAGAGCGTAAGAATGTGCTAGTATTTGTATGAGTAAGTGAGCTGGTGTGTGTATAACTGTATAGGTGAGTAAATGGCAGTGTGTTTAATTATTTGCATGACTGACTAGGTGTGTGAGTACCTCTATGGATGAGTGGCGGTGTTTGAGTGTCTATATAGGAGTATGAGTGCATATGATAGTCCTGAACTGAGTGACCATAAGTATGAGTGACTGTACGGGTGAGTGAGTGGATGTGTGTGTAGACCTAAGAATCAGTGAGTGGGTATGTAGTTATTGGTGTTGGAGTGTCTATGGTTTTGCGAATGGCAGTCTGTAATTTAGAGTGGGTGTATCAAAGGTTATATTAGGGTGTGAGGAGGTGCATGAAATTATCACGTGGATGATGTCATCAGTGATGTCATCAGTGATGTCATTTGAGATGTCATCAGTGATGTCATCAGTGATGTCACTGACCATGTCATGAGTGATGTAATATGTGACGTCATCAGCAGTGCATTGCGGGGCGCAAGTTATAGTTAGCTGAACTAACTATAACGGGGAATTTCACGGGTTTTGTACGAGTGCAATGTCCAACTAACTATAACTGTCCCTAAAACCTATGGTTTTTTCAGTGAATTTGTAAGGTTTTTAAATGCTAATTTCTAACTATAACGTGCCTGAAACCTCTGGTTTTTTCAGTGAATTTCAAAGGTTTTTTAAATGCTAATTCCTAACTATAACATGTCTGAAACCTATGTTTTTTTCAGTGAATTTCAAAGGTTTTGTAAATGACAATTTTTAAATGTATTGTTATATTTATTTTTTTGATACTGATTTACTACATTTTTTTAAACTATTTATTTTTACATATTTTATTTTTTAAATTACATTGTAATTACATTATACATTACATTACAAAATATACTTTCTCTGAATGAATTACTTTAGTTTAAATACTTTGCAAATAGGCAATAGACTTTTAAGTACAGTAGTTACAGTTGTTGCAATGGGCAACACAATTTCAAACACAATGCAACATTGAGCTCAATGTGAATTTCAAGTTAAATGCAATTAGTTACTTTATGGATTACTTTTCTAACCACAGGACTGGATCCTAGATTCAGTCCTGGGACATCTCCTGTAAACAGTTGAGTAAAAGCGTTTTGGTTACAGTAGTGATTTTTAAGGAATATTATGGTATTTTAAAAGTTGACACTTAGAAACTTTTTCACATAGAATCACCAATGTTATCCTATGGGAGGAAATTCACTTAGCAGGTAAGTAGTGTTATCGTTACTTTTCTTACTCAGTGGTGGATCCTGGATCCAGCACTGGTGCATCTCCTGTAAACAGTTGAAAGAATGCGTTTAAGTCATACAGGCGATTTTTAAGGAATATTTGTAGTTTGTGAAAATCGACACTTTGAAACTTTTCTGCTGAAAACCAGACAATGGATTCCTATGGAAGGAAATACAAGTTACTGGTAAGTACGGTTAGAATTACTTTTCAGGATCAGTGCTGGGCTAAAAGATGCAGCACTGGGTTCTCTCCTGATAACAGGTGAGTAAATCGGAATTCGTAGTTCGGCTGATTTTAGAGGAATATTATAAAGTTCCAAAACTCCACACTTTGAAGAATTTCCAAGTGAAACCAGTCAATGGTTAGCCTATGGAAGGAAATTCAAGTTACTGGTAAGTACGGTTAGAATTACTTTTCAGGATCAGTACTGGGCTAAAAGATGCAGCACTGAGGTCTCTCCTGATAACAGGTGAGTAAATCGGAATTCGTAGTTCGGCTGATTTTAGAGGAATATTATAAAGTTCCAAAACTCCACACTTTGAAGAATTTCCAAGTGAAACCAGTCAATGTTAGCCTATGGAAGGAAATTCAAGTTACTGGTAAGTACGGTTAAAATTACTTTTCAGGATCAGTACTGGGCTCAAAGATGCAGCACTGAGGTCTCTCCTGATAACAGGTGAGTAAATCGGAATTCGTAGTTCTGCTGATTTTAGAGGAATATTTGTATGTTTCAAAAATCGACACAGAAACTATTTCAGCAAAAAGCAGGCAATGATATCCTATGGAAGGAAATTCAAGTTACTGGTAAGTACGGTTAAAATTACTTTTCAGGATGAGTACTGGGCTCAAAGATGCAGCACTGAGGTCTCTCCTGATAGCAGGTGAGTAAATCGGAATTCGTGAGTTCGGCTGATTTTAGAGGAATATTATAAAGTTCCAAAACTCCACACTTAGAAGAATTTCCAAGTGAAACCAGTCAATGTTAGCCTATGGAAGGAAATTCAAGTTACTGGTAAGTACGGTTAGAATTACTTTTCAGGATCTGTACTGGGCTCAAAGATGCAGCACTGAGGTCTCTCCTGATAACAGGTGAGTAAATCGGAATTCGTAGTTCGGCTGATTTTAGAGGAATATTATAAAGTTCCAAAACTCCACACTTTGAAGAATTTCCAAGTGAAACCAGTCAATGTTAGCCTATGGAAGGAAATTCAAGTTACTGGTAAGTACGGTTAGAATTACTTTTCAGGATCTGTACTGGGCTCAAAGATGCAGCACTGAGGTCTCTCCTGATAACAGGTGAGTAAATCGGAATTCGTAGTTCGGCTGATTTTAGAGGAATATTTGTATGTTTCAAAAATCGACACTAGAAACTTTTTCAGCAAAAGCAGGCAATGATATCCTATGGAAGGAAATTCAAGTTACTGGTAAGTACGGTTAAAATTACTTTTCAGGATCAGTACTGGGCTCAAAGATGCAGCACTGAGGTCTCTCCTGATAACAGGTGAGTAACCGGAATTCGTAGTTCGGCTGATTTAAGAGGAATATTATAAAGTTCCAAAACTCCACACTTAGAAGAATTTCCAAGTGAAACCAGTCAATGTTAGCCTATGGAAGGAAATTCAAGCTACTGGTAAGTACGGTTAAAATTACTTTTCAGTATCAGTACTGGGCTCAAAGATGCAGCACTGAGATCTCTCCTGATAACAGGTGAGTAAATCGGAATTCGTGAGTTCGGCTGATTTTAGAGGAATATTTGCACAATGGTGAAGGAAGGGGTGGGGCCTGAGGTGACATGTCTGCAAACACGCCCTGTGGTGCGTTTTAAGTTGGAGAATTAATTCCTCCTCAATCCCGAGGGTCCCTAGGGGCCAACTAGCCCACCAGGTACCTCCAGTATGCGCCAGAGAGCTGTGTTGCAGAGAGGTGTTCAGAGGCCACGCCCCTTTTTACAACACTCTGCAACGCAGCTCCGTGGCGCTCACTGGAGGTACCTGGTGGGCTAGTTGGCCCCCAGGGACCCTCAGGATTGAAGGGGATTTAAATCCCCATCTTAAAACGCGCCACGGGCCTGTTTGCACACATGTCACCTGAAGCCCCGCCCTCCCTTCACCACTGTGCAAACGCGCCCGTGGCGCGTTTTAAGCTGGGGGATTAAGTCCCCTTGAATCGTGAGGGTCCCTGGAGTCCAACTAGCCCACCATGTACCTCCAAAAGCGCTACAGAGCTGCGTTGCAGAGAGGTGTAAAAGGGGCGTGGCCTCTGTACACCTCTCTGCAACGCAGCTCCCTGGCGCATACTGGAGGTTCCTGGTGGGCTAGTTGGCCCCCAGGGACCCCCAGTATTCAAGGGGAATTCGCCTCCTCTGCAAACGCGCCAGGGGGCGCGTTTGCAGAGTGCTGACAAGGAGGGGCGTAGCCTCCGGCGCGATGCCAGATTTTTTTTTTTTTTTAAAGGGGGCTGTGTGGCCCCCCTTCTTTTTAATTATTTTGGGCCTTGGGGACCCCATCCCCAGGGCCTGACCCCTTTATTTTTTAAAAAAATGGAACGGGAAGGGGACCGCGTGGGCCCCCTCCCATGGCCAATCTCGACCCGGGGACCCCATCCCCCGGTCATTGCCACATTTTCTTTTTTGATGGAGGGGGCTGCGTTGTCTCCTCCTCAGGCCTCCTTAGGCCCCGGGGACCCCATCCCCCAGGGCCGGCCTTTTGTTAATTTTTAATTTTTAATCATGGGGGAGGGGGGGCCGCGTGGCCCCCATCCCGGGCCACTTGTAGCCCCGGGGACCCCATCCCCCGGGGCTGGGCTTCTCCGTTGGGGACCGTGGGGGTCCCCAATCCCCCACGGTCCCGCCCGGCTCCCCGCGTCCTGCGGGAGCGGCATTGCTTTTCCACATGGGGAGCTGCTAAGATGCAGCTCCCCGTGTGGAAAGCAATTAGGCTTGGTTTTGGAAGAGAGCAGGTTTCTGCTCTCCTTCCAAAACCAAAGCAGTTTGTTATGACAGGACGGAGCCGCGAGGCTCCAGTCCTGTCATAGCAAACTACAGTGTCCCGGGGTAGGCACCCCGGGACACTGCAGGAGCCGGCCCTGGGGGTGGCGGTCCCCAGGGCCATCAAGGGCTCCAGGAGGGGGGCCGCGCGGCCCCCCTCCCACCATCTTGAAAGCCCCGGGGAGGTGGTGGTCCCCGGGGCTCTGTTGTTCCGTAACGGACCCCCATATTTAAATCTTTAGTGACCCGGGGAGGTGGCGGTCCCCGGGGCGTGTGGGGGGGCTGGAGCCCCCCACACAGGTACTTATAAAATAAAAAAAGAACCCCCGGGGGGTGGCGGTCCCTGGGCTGTGGAGGGCCGAGAGCCCTCCCGCACCATTTGTTTTTAAAGCCCCAGGGGGTGGTGGTCCCCGGGGCTTGGGGGGGCCTTAGAGGCCCCCCATTCATTAATTTCTTAACCCTGCATGCCCCCGGGACTTGGCCCACCCGGGGGCCAATTAACAAGGAAGCGCGGGAGACCGCTCTTCGATTTTTTTTTTTATCGGCGGGATCCGCGCACCCTAAGCGCATCCCGCCGAATTTATTTATTTTTTTAAATGCTTTTTTTTGCCCAGGGGGTCTTTGTGGGACCCCCTGAGCAGACCTAGGGGGTAAGGGTGTTTCTACCCTGCCCCCTTTGTGCGTTTTGCGCACTTGTTTCTTTTTTTTTTCTCGGCGGGATCCGCGCATCCCGCGATTTAAAAAAAAAAAATGCTTTTTTCTGCCCAGGGGGTCCTTCTGGGACCCCCTGAGCAGACCTAGGGGGTCAGGGTGTTTCTACCCTGCCCCCTTTGTGCGTTTTACGCACTTGTTTCTTCTGCCTTGCTTCTACCGAGGCATAAAATGGCTGCCAACACTTCCTGATTTGGAGTGTTGACAGCCACTTGACAGCCAATTAGCATGCAGCTCGTGATCGGGAGGGTACGCGGACCCTCCTCGGCCATAGATATATATGTGATTTTACTTTTGATTTTCTCAGGAACTACTGAACGGATTTACACCATTTAAGCAAAAGGCACGACACTGAACCAAGGGCTATCTCTTTGCCAAATTTGGTGTAATTCCGTTCAGCAGTTCGGGCTGTAGCTGCGACTAAAGGTTCCTATGGAAAATGAATGGGGAAAACACGCTTTGGGACCCCCTTTTTCTCAGCCCCCGCTTGACGAATCACCCCGAGACTTTCAGGATAGGAGCGGACTGAGCGCCCAACAAGTTGGAAACTTCGCGAAGATTCGTCAACCGGCGCCAACGTTATTTCAAATAGAATGTTGCGGATTTCCTATGGATAATAGGTCCTAACTATAACTATCTACTGGCGACCGCCAGTAGATAATATATATAGAGAATCCCCAGAGGCTTAAGAATTCTCACAGCACCGAGTTATGAGCAACCCAATCCAGACATGATGAGAGACTGGGCACAGTGTAACCTTGATTCCTCAAGGAGGTTAGTTGAAATACTGGTTAAATATGCAGAGATCGACAGAGTGGCATTACAAGTAAGGATAGAGGAACTTAATGATGAAATTAATAAAATGGGCAAAAGTGACGAAGTAAGCAAACTAAGGGAGGAAATGACTATCAGACTGCGTAAAGAGGAGGACAAAGTTAAAGAACGCAAAGCGTTCAAATTCCACCGAGATCGTGTAGATTACGATACAGGAAGAATTTTCACCTTTTCAAAAAAGTATGATGCGATGAAAACCAACAAATATAAATCCAAAGGTGAACAAATGCGAAGCGCTCAGGCAAATAAAGATGGGCAACTCCAAACATCAAACTCGGATTTGAGTTCTGCCATGGAGAGCGAGGTGGAGAATGAACCTGCCCAGGCATCTACAAGCGGAGCGTGCCCAAAACTCTCACCAGTGGAGGAGCTCGATTTTTTAGCGGAGGAACGGAGGCAATCTCTCCGTCCAAGAATTCAAAGGAAACAAGTAGGCAGAGGCGAAACCACCGGCGGCGGCAGAGGAGAAAGGCAAGAAGAAAGGCCTGCGCCCAACAAGAAGCGGGGACGAGGCTGGTGGAACCGCAAATAATAACTGATGAGGAAATTGGAAAAACCATCATAAATTTGACTAATATTAATCTGAATAAAGCGGAACAACAGATTTTAGCGCTTGGCCTATCCTACTGTCCTGAGTCCAATTTTGACTATGCTAACACACGAATGGACATATATAAATTCATACGCAAGCTCAAACTAAAAAAGCACCATACTTTGTTACAACAAGCTAAAATAAATGATAAGGCCAATGAAGGAAGAACAATCTGTCCAGGGACAAGTTAATACAATGGAGCAAAATCTCCTCGACACCCTGGTGGCTTTACAGAAAGAAACATATGAAACCAGTAGCCAAAGTACAAGCCTGGCTGTAACATCAAGGGTAACAGGGAAGAAAACCCCTTTCAAGAAAAAATCGACTTTTACACCAATTATGATGAGGGATGGAATTGACATTTTTAATGAGAATGTGGTACAGGAAATAAAGAAATTAAATTTAAAAATACAAAATCAAAATAAAAAAAGAGCAACAAAAATCTTCAGTACCACTCAATTGATATCTAAACTTCCAAAAAATGAAAATATTATTGTGCGAGGCTCAGACAAAGGAGGAAATGTGGTTTTATGGACAAAAAAAGATTATGTTGAGGAGGCTCTGTCTCAATTAAACGACAGGGAATGCTACCGTACGAGCAACTTCCTAGCATTGAAGGGAACATATAATGATTTTTATAGTAAACTGGTAGCCTGGAAAAGTGCGGGACTATTGACAACCGACGAATATAAATTTATCAGGAATGATAATCCTAAGACACCGAACATTTACTTTATTCCAAAAATCCATAAAAGCACTACAAAACCTCCAGGAAGACCGATTATATCGGCCCAAAACAGCCTCCTGGAAAATGCTTCAATATATGTTGACTATTTTTTACAGGATTTGGTTAAAAATCTTCCATCCTACATAAGAGACACGAGTGATTTTTTTCCAAATTGAAGGATTTTGGTTGGAAAAAGAATGATTTACTAATGACTTTAGATGTTGTGTCGTTATATACATGTATTAACTACAAAGATGGGCTACGTGCCTTCGAATTTTATTTAAGAACAAATGATACTATCTTGTCCCCACACAGCATGATGCTGATAAATATGATCAGTTTTTTGTCTTTATAATGATGTTTTTTTATTTGATAAAACTTATTATCAGCAAATGCGGGAGTGGTAATGGGGCCAGCTTTCTCCCAGCTACGCCTGTTTATTCATGGGCTGGTGGGAGGAGCTGGTCCTGGAGGTATCACATAAAGGTTACATGGAGAAGAATGTGAAGGCACTTTACCGTTTCATTGATGATCTGTTCATTGTATGGGAAGGAACGGTGGAGGAAGCCAATGATTTTGTAACAGCCATTAACAAAAACAGCGTCAATTTAAAATTCACTTCCACCATTAGTGAAAGTAACATTTGTTTCCTAGATGTGGAACTGTACATATGGAATAATAACATCGAAACTAGAATTCATAGAAAGGAGACGGCTGAAAATGCGGTGTTGCACTCAAGCAGCTTTCATCCCAGACATCTAATTGAAAGTATCCCCTATGGGGAAATGATAAGATTAAAAAGAGTGTGTAGTAGCCCGGTTGATTTAATTGCTGCTCAACAAAAGAGTAAAAAAAGATTCCTAGCACGGGGGTACTCTAACAAGACAATAGAAGCAGCCATAACCAAATCCAATATGAAAGATAGATCTCTGTTATTACAAACAAAAAAGAGCGGTGAAAACATTATTCAGTCACAGGGACCTGAAGTTAGGTTAATACTTGCTTACAATGCCCAACATAGAGAAATTAAAAACATCATGCAACGCAATTGGCAAACCGTGAGGAGTGACCCAGTAATAGGTGACACGCTACCACCATATTTAGGAGTGACTTATAGGAGAGCACCCTCAATGCATAATAGCCTAGTTAGCAGCAGTCCCGAAATACAAGAACAGAGAAAATGGTGGCTGCAAAATGGATTCACTAAATGCAAAAACTGCAAGGCATGCCAATATGGCATAAATATGAAAACATATAAGCTGGCGTTCAGTGATAAAGATTTTAACATCAATAAACCACTGAATTGCAGAACAGAATATGCCATCTACATTTTGGAGTGCTCTTGCAATCTTAAATATGTAGGTAGTACAAAAACTTCCCGCACACAAAAGAATTTTGCAACATATTAGAGCAATTAATAACAATGATCAAACGTATCCAGTTGCAAGGCATTTTAGGGATGTGCACCAAAGCAACCTAGAGGACCTCACTTATTATTTGATTGAGTCCATCCCTATGAACAGAAGAGGTGGAGATAGAGAAGAGCAACTTAGAAAGCTAGAAACAAGGTATATACTGAACCTCAATAGCAAAGCCCCGGGAGGTCTCAACACGACCAAGACCTCTACACATGCCTTTAAACAAACACGATTTTTATTTTTATTTTGCCAGGTTTTTTATAACTAACTGTGAAATCAAAACCTATGGTTTAACTACATCATAGCATTTTTTAAGTAAACTTGAGGAGAAAATAAAATTGAATTGAAATTAGTATTTAAATAAAGAAAATAGTAGGCCGCCTGACCGACCTTAACCACAGGTATAGTGGTTCTTTATTTTTTATATTTAACACCTAAAAAGAATAGTGGAACAGTGGAACAATCATGGTTTTAAAGTATTGATTATGGTGAAGGGGATTTTAATATATTTTGTAGCAGTTGCACTTTAAATAAATAGGCCAGAGACTTGGAATAGACGAAATCTGGGGAGCCCAAGACAAGATAAAACACATCTTAAGGATTTAAGACATTACCACACCATGTAACTCAGCATTTAAGCTTGTATTTTTGATGGAAAATGAGATAGTCTTGAATTATGTCAGGCCTTTTTACTATAAATTTTAAATGAAATATTTATTTATGCATTTATTTAAAATTGAAGTCATGAAATGAATCTGTTTTTATGGTATTTTATATTTGGATAACTATTTATATATTTCATGCACATAAATAATTTATATACCTTTTATGATGAAGCTGCGCTTGTATTTAACAAAGCATTTTCGCTACCTCGAATAAGTAATTTTAAACTATGGAGGCTTTTTCAGCTTTTTACTTCTGGTGCATCATTGAACGAAATGTATCCTCTATATAGTATGTTTTTTATGTCTATTCTAATTGTCCAATGGCTGGAGGCACTAGTCACTTTAAAAGGGTGGGAAAAAAAGCATAAGGCGTGTATCATGTGATCAAGGTCCAGGCCGGACCGAATCACGCATGTGGCCGATGCTGAATGAATAAATAATTGAAGCACCTCATCTTGTGGTCCGTGCCTGCTTTTTCCAACGAAGGAGTAAAAGGGATACAAGGCAGTTTTTCGGATATATATATATATATATATATCCTACTGGAGATAGCCAGTAGGTAGGTAGGTATAGTTAGGGCCAACTTTTCCCATAGATGAAACATTTTTTGTTTTGTTAATAATCTCTTGTCAGCCGTTTGACGAATCTTCACGTAATTTTTCAAAACTAGCATGCAAGTTAGTTCAGCTGCTGTCTGGAAAGTTTCAGGGTGATTCATCAAGCATGGGCAGAGAAAAAGGGGGTCCTGAAATGCTTTTTCCCCATGGAATGTCTTTGGGGATTTTGCAATTTTTAGACACAACTACAGCCCGAACCACTGAACAGAATTAAACCAAATTTGGCAGAAAGGTAGATCTGGTCCGAAAAGCACTCTTTTTGTAATTTGGTGTATATCCGTTTAGTAGTTTGGGAGTTATTAAAGAAAGAAATTTATAGAGATCTGGAGATCGAAATCAGTCGCTGATCCACCCGCGGGGATTTGCGGGTATCCGCGGTACCGCGGATCCAGGGGAAAAGCAAGCCCTGATAGGCTGGACGCAACCTGACAGGAATGTGGTGGGTGCCATTTTGTTTGTCTCTTGGCCCAAGGGAGGGAAAAATAAAAACAAACATAAGAGGTCCGGATACAGGTATCCTGGACCTCGTATAACACCTGGAGGAGTCCTCAGGCAAGAAGTTGGACCCCAAATTTTTTTGCCATGAATTGAGGATCCGAGGGAACTCAGGATCCAAGCCTATTGGCAAAAACCTCACACATCATACCCCGCCGTGTGCAGCATGGGGCTGGGCCGCGTGCGGCGGGGCTGTATTAACGCACGGTAATTATATATTACTTTATGTTAAGAAAAACGAGAAATTCACTGAAAAGGGAAAGCTTACAGGTTGTTACAGTTAGTTGATGTTTCACCCACACAAAACCATAGAAATTAGCATTCATAGCAGCTATCTGAAGAAACTATAACTTGTGCCGTTAAGCAGCTTTAGGCACGGTTATTGTTTTCTTAACATGAGTATAACTATAACTGCAGAATTTCTATGGGTTTGTGTGGTAAAACGCTCAACCTAAGTATAAACATCCCTGTAACCTTTGTTTTTCTCAGTGTCTATCTATCTATCTATCTATCTATCTGTCTTTCTGTCTGTCTGTCTGTCTCTCTCTTCTCTCTCTATATATATATATATATATTTATGTGTGTATATATATATATATATATATATGTGTGTGTATATATATATATATATATATATATATATATATATAGATCCTCCTTCTATGAACCTTAAAGGATGAATGACTATGATGACCTTGCTGGGATTGAAACCTTGCTGATCCCACACAGGCGTCAGCAGTTACAGCACACTCACTGAACTATCTTCTTACTAGCCTCACCAAATTAAAGAAAACGCGTCAGCATCTGAGGGCTAACAAAGATTATCTGGCTTCCAGTTGCTGCAAGAGCGGGACAACACTCCAGCTGTAAGCTTTTGTGTACTGCTGTGGATGGAGGGTGTAGGGAGTGAAGGGATTACTGAAAAGCAAAGTCAAGCACTCAGACTCTTTGTCTTGCAGAACTCTCTAGTGTTCCCAGCTCGAACCTGAGATTCTCTACAAATCTTTCACATTGTATGGTTTCCTGCACCCCCAGATGCCATGCCCAGCACCGCCGGTGAGCATGGCTGAATGAGGAGTATTCACGTTCATTAAAGTATCTGGGAGTGACTTGTCCAGTTTAAAGGTGGGTGTTTCATTTCCCTTCATGTTGAGTGAAGAGGGAGTGCAGTTACCTAGACATAACATATTTCCTTCTTGTTGAGATGTAGCTCTGTTATCCCATTTTTACTGTAGCTCCATGCCAGGAGGAGAGAGTTCTGCCAAGACTGTATGATGCATTAAAATACTGGCAGTCCACTGAGAATTGTTGGTATACTGTCCTTTAAAAGCATATCAGCCATCATCAGACGTGTTGGTCTTGCTTGTAAAAGTATAGCAGCCTTGCTGAAAAGTGCTAGTACTGTTCAGTAAGGTGTGGATATGCTGATGAGAAACGTTGTTGCTATTCAGTAAGTTATGGGAGTGCCTATGAGAACTGTTGGAACTATCCAATAAGATATGGAAGTACCAATGAGAGATGAGGGTACTATCGAACAAGCTATCGGAGTGCTGATGAGAAGGGTTGGTACTGTCCAATAAGGTATTGCTGTGCAGACGAGATGGTTTGGCACTTTCCAAAGGCATTGACGTACTGATGAGAAATGTTGGTACTATCTAATAAGGTATGGAGTGTCGATTAGAAATGTTGGTAATATCAATAAGGTATTGGAGCACCGATTAGAAGTGTTGGTACCATCCATGGAGCACATACTGCTGAGAACAGTTGTTCCTTTCCTGTTGAAAAGTTCAGCTACTGTGCCTTAAATTCGCCCTTCTGAGAGGCGCTGATTCTGACGTATGACAGACCTGAAAAGTTTTGGTACCGACCAATAAAAGTTTGGGATCCCTGCTGAGAGCTGTTGATACTGTCCCATTACTGACAATCATTGCCACTGTGCTTTAAAATTATGCCTCCTCTCTGAGAAGTACGATACGTGTCAATAGCCATACCCCCTCCAAATCATAAACCACTAAGTTTGGGCTACGGAGTAGCTTGCTACCAGTAAGAAGGCGCTTCAATGCCTCAAAATTACAATTACAATCAGTGCTGGAAAGTAGGTGGAACCCGCCAGATCTCGGTTCCGGCAGCTTTTACTGGGCCGGATCTGGGATCAGGCGGACACAGAGAAACATGCTGAATTTATCCTGCTGCCATTTTCTGACACCAGTACATAATTTAGCAGCGCCTACATGTTGTCTGCATTCCGTTTGGAGTGGCAACCTGCATGCAGCGAGATGGCTTTCTTATTTTAGCATCCAGCTGGTCCAAAGCAAAGGACTGTTTTAAAAGGCCATCAGCCCTCCTTTTTTTCAAGTATTAACCTGAATGGGAGCCATGCGCCTCCTAACACCTAGACCCCATTGCAATGGAAGGAAACAAAGGCGCACAGCTTGTTATAACTTCACGAGTACTTAAGAAAAACTACTGGAGGCAGTCTTTTAACTTTGTATAACTCCCTATTTAAGAGATGTGTTTCCACTGTGAGAATGGAAGATTTATCTGTGTGCATGAGTAATTACACAAATATTAATTTAAATGGCACCTACAAATTAAAAAAAAAAAGTAAATTCTTTTATAGCTCTACTCATCCCAGTGCAGGGTGTCAGAGAATTTACGTCACACACAGAGGCAAAATAAATCATACAAGTGTGTAAATCAATGTACAGGAAATCTTATATAAGGCAATGAGGGTTATAATGTGTAGGAATCACATATCATTCATACTTGTAAACATTATATGTTTAGAGTGAATGGTCGTGAGAAATACAAAGTCAGAATAGGAAACGTGACCTAGTGATTGTGGTAGTACTAATGACTTTGTTATTTCCCAAAGGAACACTTCCTTGCAATCTTAGAATAACAACAGATTACGAAGTCAAAAAAGACCTAAACCCATGACTTACAGTTTGCATGCATCTCCTTAATGTAGATCACTGTGCTATATTAGAAGGCTTGTAACTTATGAACTGTAAGTAACAAAATGATCTCAGGGAAGACTTTTGCTGTGGGACCACGAGTCTCAGAATCCTGTCAGGCCCCTGGAGGCAGCCCCTGTCATCGGCGTACACCTGGCAGCAATCTGTTCGCACTATATGGTGCTGTGAGGAGACCCACTGCGTGGGACGCGTGCGGGCCGTGCCCGGGCAAAGCCCGGACAAGGGTGAGTCTGTTTTAGCCCATCATAGACCGACAAAGGCCGGGCCGGGCTTATTTTCTTGGCTACTTGGGTCTTGCCCTTTGCTGCATGTCAGAAGAACTGCCTGCCTCCTTATGAAGTATTGTGCATTAAATCACCTCTTCCCCCTACTGTGGTCGATATGGGAAAAAGAAAGGCTATTTCTGCGGCCACCACAGGTCATCAATTATACCCGCGCACAACAATTGACAGTTTTTTGTTGCAGGCTGTTGACCTTGTCTCAAATGAGATAAAGCTGGTGGAGCTGCAGCTTTCTCTTACGACCGAGGACCTTGTTACACCTTTATTACCCCTGATTACACCGCTTACCCCCTCCCCTCTGATTAATGATGACACCATTGCCCCTCCAGTTCACCCTGTTAGCGTGTTAAATTCATCTGAAGTGGATAGAATTGGTGATAGTGACTCGTGCTGGCCCGGGAGATGGGATTGATCCAAATAATGGCACCATAATTTCCGCCTGTTCGCCTGACCCAGGGCCGGTGGCTAAACGTAGGAAAAGGACGCAGAAATCAAAGCTGCCCAATTCCAAGCAGACACCAGTGATACGAAGGCAGATTGACTCAGCGAGGAAACCACCCCCGGATGTTGACCCCTGGGACATTATAAGTGGGCGCATTGGCAAATTTCTGGATGATAAATTTCGCCTGGTGTATAATCGGCTTGCAGCCATTGAGGCCTGCCTAAGCAAATTGATGAAATCTGGGTAGGGAGGCCCTCCAAGCTCACAGAAGACCCTGCCACCTACAGCTGATGGTATAATCCTGTCGTCAATCCCTATAATATCTGTCCCACAACATCCAACTATTAATAGAGAATTAGGGGAAAGTGGTGGTGTTTATACTCAAACCTTGATTATAACTTCAGGAGCAGCTCCTAATTTGATAACTTGGGGGGTGGGGGTTGGGGGGGGGCTCAAGCCCTTTTGTCATGTCTTGAAAGCCTGCCTGACAGAAATCGCATAAGCTCGGATTTTCTTCCTGTGTTTGACCTTCCTGCCCCTACATAATTGTCTTAGTCAATGTACCCAGTTTGCCTGCTGGCTCCCCTGAATCAACGTAAGCTTTCAAAAATAAAGTGATTTATTGGTTGAACAATAATGTGAGTTAACGGTGGGTCTTTCATCATGAGATCCTTTTTTGCGTCGTGTGGGGGGGGGGTATTGGACCCCTGGAGAGGCAACACTCTGGTGATACCATAATCATAAATGTTCGTAACCCCATGGTCACTGGTGAATTCCCTCAACAAGCAAGAGTTGGCATGGTATAATCAAGTCCTATAAGGATCCTACCACAGGGCTTCTTTTATAAGCATCTAGCCCAAGTTACTTCAAAGAACAATTGGGTTCAAGTTTCTAATCAAACCCTTAACAGACTCCAACCTGATTTTTATCCTCCTCTGAAAAACTGTTTTATGGCCCTCTCTGGCTTAGAAGAAGACAACGACTGACATCATGCAAGGGAGAGTGATTGCACTGCTGCCGCTGCAGACCTTCGGGCCAATATACATCTGCCCCATAGCCCTGCACGGGGGCAAGGCATGCAGTTTCTATCCTGGAACATTGCAGTGGTCCGCTAGAAGAAACTTGATAACGAGGACTGGTTGACATTTATTCAGAATTTTGATATTATATGTTGCCAGGAGACCTGGGACTTTGACTCTATTGCCATAAATGGGTTCAAATCTTATTGTTTTCACGTAACCCCATCATCTGCTGGAAGAGGAAAGGGTGGGTTTGGCCATTTTTGTGTCATGCACTGTTAGAAATCTGAAGGTCAAAGTCTTAGTATCTAGGCCGTGTTACCAAATTTTAAATCTCTGATTGCCAAAATTGTTTAATATAGTTTTAATACATTTTTATTTTTATTTTTTCTCTGTACAACCTGTGCGTATTATCCAAGAGCTGGGGAAGTCAGCTTCAGAATTTGTGCATAAATAGAGAAATCATATATGAATTATATGGGCAGGCGATTTTAATATCACAAAATGTACTCATAGTGGGAGCCGCATATGCAGGTTTTCTAATAACCAAGGGGCTGACATTAGCCATTTTATGCATTCAACTTATGATGAAGTTTTAAAACAGATAGTCTTAACACTTAATTTGACCTTTTCTTCGGCTGATCATGGCCAGGGCAACACAAACCCTCCCACTTTTACAGGAAGAGGTAAGAGTAGTACAATAGATTTTGTTCTCTTATCAACTGACTTGGCACAGAATCTTGTGTGTTATGAGATGTGCCCCTTTCCTCACAGTGATCACAATCCTGTTATTTTACGGTTTTTAATATCTCTCCATTCTGGTACATTAGGCAAGACTAAGCCCTCTGTCAGTTACTCCACAAATAAAAGGGTTCGATTAAACCGGGGCAATGTCCACCCAAATATGATTTTAATGAGTTGATTTCTGTGGCTTTTAATGACATTTCCTGCTGTCTCTCACTGGATGCCAACCCTAATAAAATCCGGGACAGCTTCAAAGAAATTTGTGGATCTATTTAATGCAGGCTTTATATAAACAAGCCAACAAAAGAGAGTCCCGCTCATTCATGGTCCCGATTGCACCACAGCGCTTAAAGCCCAAAAAATGGCAACAAATAAAACCCTATGCAATACTGCCGACATTAGGGAAGAAAGAAACAATTATAGGCAAGCCATTGAGAAAAGGAAGCAAGAAATTAGATCCAAGGAGGACCTGGAAAAAGCAGCTTGTCTGAAAGACAATAGACTTTTCTGGGGAAATAGTAAACCGGCCTTTCTTCCTGGATAGGTTAGTCGCTGGTATAGAGTGCCATATTTCTGAACAGGAATGGATTGATCACTTCTCTCTCATTTTTAATCCAGGCATTGGGGGGGGGAGCATGATAAGGATTTTAGGGTAGATCCCCATCTTATTAATGAGCTCTGATTAGTTGATCTCGTAGATCTAGCATCTGTCACTAAAGCTATTTTGAACACAGCTAGTGGGAAGGTGCCAGGCCCCGATGGGGTTCCAATAGATCTGTTTAAGTACGATGTAGATTTTTGGGTTCAATTAATCACAAATGTCTTGAGAGCAGTAGTTAGGGGTGCTCTCATTGATTCTTTGGAGAGAAGCTATCATAGTACCAATTTACAAAAAAGGTGATCGGAATCCACCCACATGTTATCGCCCAATCTCATTATTAGATTCCACAACAAAGATTCTAGGGCGGGTCATCTTGGGTAAACAGGAGGACTGGGCAGAGGCCTATTTCTTTTTTTCAGCAGTTTAATATGGTTTCCGACTGTGGTGCAAGATCTCAATCTATCCCTAATTCTGGGGAAAAATGTCAAAGCCAGGAGAGGTGGCTTGCATATGGTTTTCATGGACCTCTCCTGTGCTTTTGACATAGTAGACAGGGGCATGTTGTGGGAACTGAAGGAGCAGGCAGGCATCGACCCCCTTTTGTTGAACCTCGTAGGGCGCTTGCACTGGGATACAACAACAAAAGTGCGTTTCAGACAGTACGGGAATTGCACACACCCAATAAAAGTTGCTAGAAAGGTTAGGCAGGGATGTATACTAGCCCCTTCCTGTTTTTATCTTATATTAGTTCGCTAGACACCTTTTTAAGGTTGTGTAGTAAAGACGCTCCCAGAATTGGTACCCAGGCAGTCCCGATATTGCTCTAGCGCGGATGACGCATTGCTTTTAGCATTAACAGCAAATGGCCTCCAGAATCTTTTAAATGGTTTTAATGATTTTAGGTCAAAATCAAATCTTAAGGTGAACCAGCAAAAATCATTTATAATGACATGTAGCCCGAAAGCACTAAGTCAAAAAATGTCTGCATTGTGGGGGGGGGGGGGGGCACCAATAGAAAAAGCATCTTCTTTTAACTATTTAGTTATTCTGTTGGACACTAACGGGATGTGGGACAGGTTAGTTAACCAGAGAATGCAAAAGATGGGGGGAGCCTGTGATTTTTTTGTAATATTTGCTAGAAGGCTAGGCCATAAGCCGATTAAGGAGATGGACCACTAATCCTGAGCATAGATTTTATCTGACCAGGTTGAGATTGAAAACAGCCCTTTTTTGTGGCCTTTCCTTTAGGAGGCATTTGGTTTGCCTCTCTTCCATGCTGCCCATGTGACTCTGCCTTCACCCAATCCACTGTGCACTCTATGCTTTTTTACACTCTGTATTGCACCTTAAGAGTGTGTTTCTTATGTCCAATTCTTTTGCACAAGCATTTTACCTCCTTTAAAGAAGGGTTGGTATATTTGCAAAGTCAAGCTTCACCTGAAATTTTCTCGGCTGTACTCAGTTATATTGTTGCTGCTATGAATTTAATGAAATATTATGCATTTTAATTATAAAATGTGATGACTTTCTATCATGGTGTTTAAAATTAATTGTTATTTTTAATGTTTTACCTTATTTTAGCTGTGACTGCTGTGAATGTATTTTATATTTTGTGCTTTTATGGTCATATTTATTTGGTCTAATAAAGATACTTTTGTTCTCAGTGTCAAAAGTAATAGCCCACTAATCTATCTAAAAAATATATAAATCTGTGATCTGCACGTTACACAATGTACTTTGCAGCAGGCACATTAACCCTCTGTGCTACTTTATGAGCTAAAACTATGACTGGACAAATCACAGATCTCTCCAAGACTGTGTTAACCACTAAAGTTACCTTATCATTTTTGTTATCCCCTCAAAAAAATCCCTAGGCACACAATGATCTCAGCAACAGCTGCCTTAACCCTGTGAGATATTTTAGAATACAGCCTCTTTGTGACCAATTAAGTAATCTAGAACACATTAACTGTCACATATGCCCTTGTTGCCAATTTCTTGCAGATTTTCTTTAAAGAATGTATAAGCTGACTGTCATACTCTGCTTTACAAGCTTCGCCCCATCTGATTCCATCCCCTCCGACGCCTTGAACCACAATGTATGGGTTCCTGGAGTACATTTCTTCTAAGTCCATGCTAATACAGCAGCCATGCTGAGAAGTGTTCCTACTGATAAGGATATGTGAGAAATGCCGGTCTTATTGAAGATATGGTAATGGTGGAAGTATTGTTACTGTTCATCAAAATAAATGACAGCTGCATGTATCCTTCGGCGTCGCTTTGATGCTGGAGCGGTTTGGGATGCAACGAGTTTTGCCCAGAATCACAGGATTCTTGGGATGTGATGGGATGCTTAACACATAAATATATTTTTTTTTTGCAGTTTTACATAGCGCGGACACGAACCGAAGGTATTGGAACACTTTACATGAGCACCAGTTACATTACACAAAGACACATTCATAAAAAAAAAAAAAAAAGCATGGGGAGATTAAGTGATTTCGCCAGAACCCAGGATGTTGAGCCAACGCTGAGGCTCAAACCCGGCTCCCCAGTCGGCAGCCCTGGTCGTTACGCCACATCCTCTCCCCATAAAGTGGGAATGTCCAAAATTAGCACCCTTTTGGCGGAAGGTAGCCAAAGCACTAAAGGGCGTCTTAGGCCATCTATTACCCTATATCCTGGGACTATTTGTCCAGCTTCTTAAACTTGCACAATATAAATACATTTAGAAAGTAAATTGGATTTGCAGTGTTTGGGGGCTGTGAAATTATCAATTGCCTTCCTGTGGACAAAGGGAAAAAAGCTGACCCACCAACCTCCGCTCAATGGTACTATATACTTTGGCTGATACTGGCGATGGAAAAGCTTGGTGCAGACCTCAAGGGTTGACATCTTCAATTGTGCAGGTCCGTGCTGTAACATGGTACAGTATATCTCCAAAGGAACACCTTCACTTGTGTAGCCGTCAAGATGGCGACTTATGGGCCTCTTGTCAGAAGTAACTTCGAAGTCCTAAGAATGAATTGTGGAAGTGATGCAAGTGATTTGGGTGACACCTAACAGTCAGATACTCTTTGTCAACTTCTTTTCTGGACATGCATGCATACATGTAAAAGGCAGACTCTATGTATCTACGTTCTCTATGCGATAAAATGGCTTTACCACATGCTATACTGCCTGCGCATTATTTACATGTTTTATGGAAAAATGTCAATACAAAAGTAGCAAAAAAGAAAGGATGGCCCAGTGAGACGTTCTAGTACCACCATGTAGGTGATATAGTGGGATGATGGGTTTTCTGAGGTACCCTACTAAATGTCTGATACAAAGCCCCACCCCTGGAAAAGCCCAGTCTTTCCACCCTTAAGTGTAGGGTCTCTGAATAAATGCTTTCCATTTCAAGCTCTCATCCGTTTTGCAGTTACAGGACAGAAATTGGGGCTCCAACCAGGCCCATCGTGTGAGTGTGCCTAGTCAAGCATGAGTAGAGAGCTGCCAAGGTGTCGTGTAGTTCCTACTAATCTGTAGGATCTGCTCATTTGTTGGACAACATAAACCAGGGGCTTGGTGCCTTGACTGATTCCAGACACCCCTGCAGGATTTGTTGGCCTATAGACCAGCTAGCTCACAGTGCCACCATAAGCCCCCCTAACCCTATCAGGGAGCAGTTGGTTTCCGGCAACCACTGAACATGACAACCCTGAACTCTCAGGGATCGTGGAAACAGTACAGAACCTTTCACTCAGTCACTCGTGCTCACTTATTCTCAGAGAAGTGTACAGAGAATAACACAGTGGGACATTTTCAATACGTTTTATTGAATCAACGTTATTCTTGTATAAAATACATGTGCTACAATGATTAATACACAGAAGCAGATAAAATTTATTACGAGCACCAAAAGCGTAAATAGTAGCTATAGTTCTACCATGGTGCTAAACCAATGTATATATGCAGGCATATAACGCGGCAGTAATCTGGCGAACTCCTACAATGCGAACCGTACTCTAAGTGTACCTAGAGTGTGTGTGAGTGTGGAGCCAAGAATCCCCCCAAGGGACGATCCGACCCCATTACCTGATGGGAGAGAATGAAGGACCCCGTCTTGGTCACGAACTGGACACCCCTCACGAGATGTCAGACTGCTGCGTGGTGAAGTCTCAGCATGCGGGGACCCTCGGTGTCAGCTGACGTGCCTCCTCTCCCAATCTATTGGTATGTTCAGGGCATTGTGATAATGTTGTGCGAAGCTAGATGTGTAAACAGGTTTAGATTCAGGGAAACTAATCCAACATTATGGTGCACTCAAATGTGTGCAAAAGTTCACGGCTGAAATGTTAGTGTGAGGAGAATGTAAGAAATAAGCTGCTTTGCTACATAGGCCTAACCCGTGAATATAACACAGGGAATGCCACCACAAGTGGCGAGATCCTGGGGGCAGGGATCTGGGTCGAGGGTGGTACTGCTGTCTGGCCAGCTCCTGTGTCTGTAGATGGAGCGGCCACAATCCTGGTCACAAGGCTCCCTGGACCCAGCCTGTTCTGCCCTACCCTTGTGTATCTAACTGTCTTACTGCCAGCAGCACCACACTTGTTCCTGCTATGGGCTCTGCTGCCTGCCTATGCAACTGAGATGGGGATTTGCTTGCCGTTGTCTGTGTTTGCACTGTGTGTGCATGTGCCTATGCAGTAATGTCTGTGTCTGTCTTTAGAGCAATCATTAAGCAAACATTCGGTTTTCAGTATTGCTTTTGGTTAAATATGCTTAGAGATGCACAGTTTGCCACACATGTCTCTAAACATTCCTTGGTGAACCAACCCTCAAAAGCCTGCTACATTGTTATGATTGATTCTCAACATTGCATCTATTCTGTAGTATCTCCAGTCCATTGCTTTGAAACCGACCAGTTCTCAAAGTTCTCTCTAGTAACCTCTTCATGTGTAAGGTAACCCAGCTGTGCACTGCCTCAGTGCTCCAAAGAGAAAATGTGTTATATTATCGTTCTTCTAGTCAGAGTTTATAATTCTTCATTTTATTAATTATAGTATATTCCTCCAGTGTTTCCCCATTCTATTGTTGTTGATGGTACATTCATTCCCACAGTAATGCTGCCTGCCTTAGAATGTTAGCGATGAGAATTCTACTCTGTCAGGTCAGCTTAGGGAGTTGAAGTATGTGGAGGGAGGAGACGTGCAATACAGACTGAATCTCCTGAACCCAGATTCCTGTCTTTATTACAACACAAAGAATCCCCAACTAGCTGGCTCATGTGAAAGGCTAAAAGCAGAGCCAGGGAATTGTCATTTATGCTTGGCTTAGGCTGGTACCAAAAGCCCAAAAGGGCTGTCAGACTGGCACCTCAAAAGAAATGGCAGGGCTGGGGCGGAGTCAATAACATATGAGACCAGTAGCTCAGAGAGACTGCTGGGCTAGAGCTGAGTTAGGTACATGTCTTACCTCTGACTGAGAAAGGCCGGTAGGGCTGGGCGGAGTCAGCGGCATATAATCCAGGAAGCCTGATTTTGTAGTCAAGCACCCCAGTAGCAGCCTGGTTGGACACTCGCTGGTTAGACAGTCTGATGGGGCAAAGCATGGGCTATGTAGGCTGACAGAGATTTCCTGTAGACCAGTTATTATTATTATTAATACTTTCTTAATATAGCGCATGGCTACCCGTAGGCCTCCCAGCGCTCACGCCATCACTGTAATGTTCACTCTTGTTACAAATTCTGAAATAGCCACGTTTTCAGTTCCTTCCTGAATTGTAGATGATGGGTCACTTTCCTCATTTTAGTGGGGAGCGAGTTCCATAAGACCGAGGCATTGACTGAGAACCTCCGGCCTCCTGTTCTAGATCTCTTGAACCTAAGGACTGTGGCTTGCAGTTGGTCCGCTGATCTCAAATTCCGTGAAGGGTGATAGAGCGACAGCATGCTCTTGAGGATTTTGGGGCCAGTTCCCCTCAGTGATTTATGTGCTATACATAACGCTTTGAATTTTATGCGTTCAGTAATAGGCAGCCAATGAAGCGCCATCAGCGCCGGTTTGGCTGACAGGTTTCTAGGGACATTATATAGAAGCCTAGCAGCACAGTTCTGTACTATTTGCAATTTATTAATAGTGGTCTTTGGCGCCCCCAAATAAAGGGAATTGCAGTAGTCCAGCCGTGTGAGCACCATAGATTGTACCAGAGTTCTGCATGCAGTTTGTGGGAGTAGCGGTAACATTTTCCGAAGCTGTCTGATCATGCCATAGCATGTAGCCGCAGCTTGAACTGCTTGATATTCCATATTCAATGCCGAATCAAGCCATACTCCCAAGCTTTTGATTCTGTCTTTAGGTTTAGGGGGCGCTCCTAAAAGACTCGGCCATTGTACTGGAGTGGGTGTATTGTATTTATCCCCAAGGATCATTAACTCCGTTTTCTCTCCATTCAATTTTAAAAAAGATTGGTCCATCCAGGCGGCAACCGACCTCAGACATGCCTCTAGGTCGATTCCCGTATTCTTAGGGTGGTTAAGGGCTAGGACAAGCTGCGTATCGTCCGCGTATGTCACAATCTGTACTCCGTAAGGGAGGACTATGTCAGCCAATGGTTTAATATAAATATTAAAAAGGGTCGGGCTCAGCGAGGATCCCTGGGGTACCCCACACGCAAGAGGAATTGAACTTGAGACGTGTGTGCCATCAAAGACCTGGAAGGTTCTTTCCTCCAAGAAAGATCTGAGCCAAGCCAGGGCTTTACCTGTGACTCCTACCTCCTTGAGTCTATCCAATAGGGTGCTGTGATTAACGGTATCGAACGCTGCGCTTAGATCAAGGAGGATAATTGCCACCGTCCCTCCCTGATCCAGCAAGCGCCGTGCCTCTTCCATTACCATGAGCAACGCTGTTTCCGTCCCATGTTTCGGGCGGAACCCAGTCTGAGTCGGGTGTAGAATCTCATGTGCTTCTAAAAATTCCTAAGAGTTATATTTATATGTTTCTCTAAAATTTTGCTCATCATAGGCAATAGGGAGACTGGACGGTAATTGCTCCAAACCTCTGGATTAAGGTTAGGTTTTTTAAGAAGTGCTTTCACCATTGCATGTTTCCAAATTTTAGGCACTTTGGAGGAATGGATGGATGTGTTAAGCACATTGAGGAGAACCGGTAAAATGACTTCTCCCACTTTCTTCAATCGATACACTGGGGCTATATCGCCAGGGGAACCTGATTTAATTGAACTCCATAATTGAGCAAGTATGGCGGAGTCTAGAAGTGGGAAGTCTTCCAATACCGCCTTGTTCTCCACCAGCATGACTGGGGCATCCAAAGTCTGGTGAGGGGTTTCTCGTGTTATAGGAGGAAAGGCATTATAAATATCTAAAATCTTATTATTAAAAAATTCTGCCAACTCTTTGCATCGTTGCGGAGATGAGTCTGCGGATGAGTCTACCTGAGGGGGGCTAATGAGTGTTTTTACTATCTTTGCAATTTCCCTAGGGGCATTCGCTGACCCTTTAATTTTCTCCTCATAGTAACTGGCTTGGGTTTTTTTAATCTCTGTTTGATACTTTTGATCGCCTCTCTATAAGACCGTTTCTTAGTAGGGCAATAGTCTATTCTCCATGCCCTTTCAAGCTTTTTACAATTCTGTTTGATTTCCGAATCTCCGGTGTATACCATGGAGATCGTTTCCCTCTAGATTTCTTCGAGATCCATTTCTGAGGGATAGTAGCATCTAGGGAATCTTTGATCCAATTGTTAAAATTATATGACGCAATCTGAGGGTCCGGATCTACTGTGGGGTTAGTGTTTGCTAATATATCAGCCCAATGTTCTGGAACCAAATTGGCCCATTTTCGCTCCCAGCTCTTGGTGGAAGTGGTATTAATCTTTAAGTCTGAAACTATCCACCAGATAGGGATAATATAATGATCTGACCAGGGGACTGGGAATGGACAGTCAGTCACCAAATTGTCAGCATTAGAAAATACCGGATCCAGAATATGGCCTTTTTCGTGCGTGGGGCTGAAGATTTTTTGGTGTAGCTGAATGGCCTGTAAATTTTGGGTGACCCTCTGCCCTTCTGAGCCTCAGTTCCTTAGAGATTTCAGTTTCAGTAATATACTTCCTGCTCCTCTGGGCATCACGCCCAGTAACCCAAAACATCCTTCCCAGAGACATCCCCAGAGAACTTCTGCTGTGTTCCTAATACATTCTGTGATGTTTAGGATGTGGCCTGCTTCTTCCACATTTATTAGAGGTCTGGTGAGTCATCTTGTATGTGTTTCCAAAACACACACGCACTTATATGCGTTTGTTTGGGTGCCTGTAGTGCACAAAGTGCACTGCTATAATACCCATATTATTTTCACCATTTTGAGTGACAAGCAACATTTTTGTCAAATATGCAAATTTTGTGGCAAATCCATAATTGTGCACTAAATGTTGCAGCCACAGAATAGCATACATCCGCTGGCCCTCATCATTGCCCATTGCTTTATCAAAAATATATTCACTCATGGTAAACCTATTAATGGGTCATTCAATCAGTGCCCACTGGTAACTGCACTTTGAAGCAACCCGTTTTTTCAAGTTAACTACCCCAAAATAAACATTAACTATAAAAACTACATAACGGGTAACGTGTGTAATACAAAACCTTCTTGGGATTGGTGACAGCTAGGAACCACTCGTGGCTTTTGATGCTATCAGAATGCTATGTTGGTAATACTGGACCATATTAGAAAAGTTATCCATTATTATGTATCTAATACATATGTGCATGGGTGTGTGTGTGTGTGAGTATTAGATTCATTGTGTACAGACACACACACAAATACACACAGACACACACACACGCATATATACATATCCATACATATATATAGAGAAATTCATTGAAAAAAGGTCAAAGTGATGTTATAGTTAGGTATGGAAATATGATTTTACCTTACGTTAAAAAAATACCGAAATTCACTGAAAAAGTCAAAGGTTAAAGTGACATTATAGATAGGCGTTGAAATGAGATACAAACTGTTGGACTTGGCCCTCTCTGCCGGGTCATCCCCACACTTTTTGGCTTCATGATCCTGCTTTCTGAACCTGTTTTTGTTGGCTTTTAGGACTCTGTGCTCTTTACCACTGCTAACCAGTGCTAAAGTACTTGTGGTCGCTCCCTTAAACACGAAGAATTGGCTTATACCCAATTGGCACATTTAATAAACTTGTAAGCCACTAGTAAAGTGGTACTACATGTACCCAAGGGCCTGTAAATTAAATGCTACTAATGGGCATGAAGCACTAATTGTGCCACCCACTTAAGTAGCCTTTTAAACATGTCTCAGGTCTGCCATTGCAGCCTGAGTGTGCAATTTAAACTGCTGTTTCGACCTGGCAAAATTAACCTTTGCCAGGCCTAAAGCTACTTTTTTACAAATACCAGAAGGTGGTAAGAAGACAGACTCTGTACTGTTTATTCCTGAAACTTTAAAAGTGTTTTTCCTCTGCCTATGACTTCTTAAATTTACTTGTTGCTTTGTGGGCTTGGTAATCTAAAATCTGCTGTTTTATCTGCCCGTGATTGCTTAAATTTACCTGTTGCTTTGTGGACTTTGTAGCTTAAAATCTGCTGTTTTACCTATCCATGACTACATACATTTACCTGTTGCTTTGTGGGCTTTGTAGCTCAAAATCTGCTGTTTTACCTGTCTGTGACTGCTTAAATTTACCTGTTGCTTTGTGGACTTTGTAGCTTAAAATCTGCTGTTTTACCACCTGTGACTGCTTAAATTTCCCTCCTAGTTTTCCCCTATACTGTGCTAAGACCTGTGTGAAAGCAATCCACCCCCCCCCACTCACTCCCATTTGGTCTTAGCAAGGGAAAAAAGTCAAAATACACCACAGAGGCTAAGCAGAGTGTGCTCTGAGACTCAGTGGCGGCTGGTGAGATTTGAAAGTGGTGAGGTGTAAAAAAATAGCTGTACTGCAATGTTGCTAGCGAGCGATCCCGAACCACCTACGGGGGGTTCTCCCCCCGAGAAAATTTGAAAAAAGAGTGGGCAAATGGTGCATTTTCAAGCAAATTTGAGATAGCAGGAAGGTTAATAAAGCAATTGTGAATCTGTTCTAACAAAGACAGTGACTGGCAAAACTGTCAGTCTAATCGGATGCATATCAGACGCCGGCCTACCACATGCTCTGTCCATCTGTGCCACTGTGTGCTATTCTTTCACAAGTGATGGTTTGTACTAAAGGTCACGGTCACATATTTATAGATGCTATTCATTGAACTAGTTAATTCATACATATTTTATATAAATTAAACAGCGTGGGGCTCAGTATGCGTGACTCTTTCAGCTGGTCTTGGCTTTTTAGCCATTAGAACTTTGCATATTGGATTTTTTGAGCCCACATTTAAAATGTTCAAAATTAAACTACAAAACACGGAATTCAAGGGCCCAGGGCTAAAATGCAAGGCTAGCTAAAAGTTCCACAAATGATACCGGGCCATGCGTCAGCTATGCACAGGACAGAGGTGTCTGGTGTCAGTCAAAATATGTATTTCATTTTTTTCCCTTCAAAATAAGCTATTTTTGTACCATGAAATTTCCAAAAAAGAGTGAGTCCTGGGGAATGCTTTTCACAATCACTGTAGTTGCTAAGTCACTCATGTTGACGGGTACCTAGGCCAAAATTAACTAAAAATCATGCACTAATGCGTGATTATCTGCAGTGCTACATTGGGCAAATGGGGAACATTATGTATCACCATATTTACAGGGAGTTGCACACTGATGATTTAATTGGCCACGCATGCAGGAAATTCCACTATTCAAATAACAAAAATCAACCAACACCACAGCACCTCCTTCAAACATCAAAAATCAACCGGCAACACAACACTGGCACCACCTTCAAATATCAAAAACCAACCAGCAACGCAATACTGGTACCACCTTCAAATTTAAAAAAACAAGCAGCAACACAACACTAGCACCACATTCAAAAATCAATCAGCACAACACTGACACCTCCTTCAAACATCAAAAACCAACCAGCAACACAACACCGGTACCACAATCAAATATCAAAAATCAACCAACACCCAAACACTCTACCTCTCAGTCAGATATAAAAAAAAGGTAATTTAAACACGGCAACCTTCGACACCAAAAACACAAACTAAGCAACCGGTGCAAAGTCACACACTCTGTAGCAGTCTCACCTCACACCATCCTTTAGCCCAAACTCTAATAATGCCACTCCTGTGAACTCTTATAAATGTGTGGTGTAGGCCCCAACAGACCTATATTATACTCCAGTTGTAGAACATGACATCATCGTTGGTGAGAAATATCAACAAAAGTTCAAAATGCACCTCAGCAGAAGGAAACAAGCACCAGTACCCTTCGGAGTGCACCCCATGCACACACCCATGCACTAATGCACCCGTGCACCAATGCTCCGAGTACACACCTGTGCAATAATGCTCCACGCACACACCTGTGCACTAACGCTCCAGGCATACACCCGTGCACTAATGGTCCAGTCACACCCTATGCATTAATGCTCCAGGAACACACTCGTGCACTAATGCCCCAAGCACACACCCATGCACTAATCCTCCAAGTAACACACCCATGCTTTGCTCAAACACGACAGGCATCAAAGTATGAATGCATGTTAAATAAATGTGAAAAACACAATTTTATGACTTCGTGTGTTTTTCAAACACAAAACAAATATGAATAAATACAGATAAGATGGCAAACATAGAATACGGATAAATTCAGACGAAAACATAAATCAATACCATACAACGGTGAGGGGGCTCCCCCATCCCGACTCGTGCCATACTCCAGTCTAGACAAACTGTCTTTTCAGTGAGGGAGGATCGCGCGGGTTCGTGAGGGGGGGGTGGGGGGAGCGGCCGGATAATAAAATAAAATAAAACTTACCTTCCCCGGTCGGGTCCCGCATTTTCCTGCTGCCGCAGCTCTCCTCAGACAGGAAGCTGCCACCCACAGGCAGCCTCTCTCCCCTCCGCCAATCACAACGCTGCAATGACAGCGTTGTGATTGGTGCGGTGCAGGCGCTCAGCGCCCCATCCGGGAGCCTAATCGGAGGCCCTTTTCTCTATGTAGGCTGCATGCAGCCTACATAGAGAAAAGGGAGAGTGCGCATGACTGCTTTGGTCGGCCCTGGGGCCGGCCAAATCAGTCAGGGCCCACAACATTGGGCAAGCCACTCCCCCCCTGCCCTCAAGCGGGACCGCCCACCCGCCCGCCCACAACCAGGCACTTCTGCTTTCTCGCAGTGCGAGAAGCAGAAACATAAAATGGTAGTTTTACCATTTTATGTTTCTGCCTTCTCGCACTGCGATAAAGCAGTGGGGCGACGCCCCCACGCCCCAATGGGGGAGCCGCCACTGCTGAGACTGCAGAAATCTGCTCTCAGGGTTTAAATTGTGTTTGGAAAGTGTATGTAGCGCTCGTTTTCGACTAGGAGAGTGACTTGTTTAAATGTGGGAAAAGCAGTATTGTTAATGGCTTAGATTTAAACCTTACCTGCAGAGGTTGTAGAGGTTTGAACAGGAACTCCAGAGGGTGGCTTGAGCCTGTCTGTGTCCAAGGAGATTCTATTCTACAGGAGCAGCTTACTGTCCCCTGGCTATGAACCTGTGCTTGAGGTCACACGCTCCTTATATAAGTTTGCCATTGGACAATACATCTGTGCTCTGATTGGCTGCTGTATCTGGTGTTTATATAGGGCTTAGGGTTATGTTTCTGAATGACTGATAAGTGTAGGGCTCTGATTGGTCCCTGGGTAGGGTTTCTATTGGACTTGGGGCTTAGGGTTCTGATTGGTGGATAGGTCTAGGATTTTGATGGGTTCCTGGGGCTGGTGTTTCTATTGGGCCTAGGGCTTAGGGTTTGGTATCTGATTGGCTGCTTGAACTAGGGCTGTGATTGGTGGTCAGAGCCTGGTCTCCTATTGGTTTTAGGGCTTAGGGCTAGTGTTCTAATTGGTTAGGGTTAGGGCTAGGGTTCCCATTGGCCGAAGGGGTCACCTGATCTCTACGGCTATTTAAGGTCAGGGTTCAGGGCGTCTCAGCCCGGGCATCGAGGCTAAGGGTGTAGGGGATAAGGGCAGTTGCCTGTTTGGGCTTGTTCGGGATTGATCGGGTTTAGGGCCAGAAAAGCTGCCCTTTTTTTATTCATCAGCTCCCACCTTAACCCATCCACATCCACAAACATATTAACACACTCACAGCAAATGTACTCTACTCATTTACTACAAACAAACCCTACACACATTTCAGTGTCTCAGCACCCACTACAAAACCCCACAAACCACACCTATATACCATTCTACCCCAACTACCACACAATGGCACACACTAACCAATCCACTCATCGCCAACACAACCCAAATCCATACTAGAGGTAACTATATCCAATCCAGACACACACTCCCTGCTCTAATTACTCCTAACAGACCCCTTTCTATCACCAACAAACCTGTACTCAACCTTCCATATTTTCATCCACCAACACCCTCCCCTTCTTTTTACCAAAAAACACAACCACACAACCCTTACACTCCACTGCACCACACATATTACCTCTTTTAGCAATCAAATCTAACACAAATTCTCTTAACTCGTGTTCATCCCCTCTCACACACACTCTTTTCCAAAACACATCCCCACCCCCTTTACCTTGCAGTTTCCAATTGCCAACAATACTTTACATACGAATACTTCTCAAAAGACAAATACATCATCACCTCCTCTCACTACTCCTCAAAAACAAAACATAACACACACCAGCACAACAAAATCTCACAGATGCACTACCTCATAATACTACCCGTCACAAAGTAGAAACATTCACCCACTCCCAAGCTCCTGACTACACAATAAATTCTCACCCTAAACCAACTCCACTGCCAAGCTTTCTCTCTTCCCCAACACCTAACACATATACAGCACCACTGCAACTCTCTTTTAACTGCTTCTCATCATTGAACAATTTAGAATCTTACAACATTCACCAAATGCTGCACCACCACCCCTAACTCATACACCTTCCACCCTAAACAGACGCAAACAAAATATGCAACATCTCACTCTACACAACTTCACATCTCCATGTTTACTGCACAACAATTCTACTCGAGAAAAACAACACAGCTCACCAACTTACTCTCAACCACCATCTTGACCACTTACACAGCAAAATTCCTTCCTAGTCTGCTAGATGAGGAATACGATACAGAACAGCTACACTATTGCTATCCTCATACAGCTAATACCAGCGCTAAGGACACACCTGCTACAAGTCCACAAAGCACTGCTCACCCCTCTACAAAACAAAGTCACACCATCACCAAAACACATTCTCTAAACTGCCTACTAATAAATGCTCGATCACTCTAAAAAAACAAGCATCACATCTACGACCTTCTCACTGACAAACAACCTAGCTTACTCTTCATAATTGAATCATGGTTGGTAGAGGATATGTCCCCAATGTTGCATGAAGCCGTTCCTCTAGGCTATAAAACTGACATACAAATTCATATAAGCAAAAGAGGAGGAGGCCTAGCTGTTGTATTCAAGCAAAGATTAAATATCTCTAAAGCTGACGACGTCTCCATACAAGGTTGTGAGTCCCTCTTAATTAGATGCAACCCTACAACATCTTCCTCCTGTAACTTCCTACTCCTTTACAGACCTCTACCTAGCAATGCAACATTCCCAGAAACACTTCTAGACACAGTTTCAAACCTTATAACACTACACTCCAACCTATGCATTCTTGGTGACCTAAACATTTAGTTTGACAAACCCAATATGCCCCATCCAAAAACAATCATCACTGGCCTAGACTCAGTGACCCAACATCAGATCGGCCACAAACCCACACACATCGCTGGACACATCCTTATTGTCATTTTTGCTTATTCAGAACTTATCTTTCAAACAATTACTCCAGTCACATGGTCAGACCACCATTTGCTTGCTTTCCAACATAAGACAACACAAAGCAACACACCTAAAACCACCTTACATGCATCCACCTATCGACTATGGAACAAACTCAATTTTGAACACTTAGAAACAGCCAGTACAGATCTAGGCACAATAAATTCTGTTAAAAAACGATATGAACGGCTACAGGAAGCTTTTGATATCCTAATACCACTAAGAACAACACAACAGAACAAAAAAACAGGCACATTAGAGAAATACAGAGCTAAAAGAGATAAAACAGCAAATTAGAAAGCCGCAACGCCCCTGGCTCAAAACAAACACCAATCAAGACAAACTTTACCTACAGAAACTTAACAGATTATACAAGTCAGCAATCAAAAAAAGCTAAGAAAAATACAATCAGATAGAATTCAAAATGCTAAATGTGCAAATAAAGAATTCTATAAAGTTCTCAACGAATTTCGTAAACCAAATTGCCTAGAAGGAGCTCATCCCATTACTCAAGATTTCACAAACTGGCAAATCATTACACTTCCAAAGCAGACACGTTGGTCTCCCATTTAAAAGAAAGAAAAACAACCAGCATCAACCCTTTTCCAAAAAAAACCTCCAAGAGTAGGCTAACCCAGCCTTTGCATTCCTTCCAACAAATATCACACAATGAATTTATGAACTTGGTCAAAGCAAGCAGGCCTGCTGGCAGTACTTCCGATCCATGTCCCCCACAAACCTTCAAGAAAATTCTACCTCTGCTGCCACACCCGTAAGAAGAATCATCAACAATTCCTTTACTACAAGGATATTTCCACAAGATCTACAGACCAATTACAAATGGACCTCTCCTGGGAAAACTGATAGAAAGAGCAGCATTTGCCCAGATGTCACGATTCATTTAAGATAGTTCATACTTTCAGACTTCCAAACAGGATTCCACCCAGGAAGAGGCACAGAATCTGCCCTCATTACCATTGGGGATGACCTTAAGAACACAGTTGACCGGAACGGAGTTGGTGCACTACTACTCTTGGACCTCTGAGCTGCATTTGACATGGTTGACCATGTGTTAGACTT